>CM074732.1:280000-850000 GCA_037367245.1 Phrynocephalus guinanensis | reverse complement strand
AATAGCTGAAAGCTGATCACCTAGCCTAATAAGTCTCTCTAGAACAGGCTTAATGAATTAGTGGAGATTTTATGAACAAATTCCTCAATAGGTTCCTTTGGTTTCCAATATAGAAAGTTATGACTAGTTGGAGTTGGCTTAGCAAATCCCCAGTGATTCAACAGACCTGTTCTACTGGAACATGTTACACTAAGCAATAGGATTTCTGCCTTACATGTGGTGAAAACATTAATCATGCAATACTCTAAGAGGATTTTGCTGACTAGAAGAAAAAAGAGAACATAGGACGTGTAGGATTCTGTTCATATTATTGAAAACATACTATGTCAGGAACTCTGCCTAGAGTTAAGGAAAGCCTCTTTTGTTGTTCTACAGTTAGCATAATATGTAGGTATTATCTTTCATGTACTTGATTAACTGATTAATTCAGCTTATATCACTGAGCTGAAACAGGCCTGTAAAGTTACCAAATGCAATAATGGCACGACATCTCTTCTACCGTGCTTCTTCGATAAACAGCATGAACATCTTTTGTGCAAGGCAGGGCCGCCATGCAATGCTCCAACAATGGTCCCTTGAAGAAACACTTCACTAAGAACTGTAGGGATTTTATGAGAGAGTTTGGGCACTTCTGCCCACCTCTCCCTTGCAAGCCCTTTCCCTGCCCAATAGTGCTGCTGATTATGAATTGCAGTTACCCTTTGTTTCACCTTGCATCTTTATTGTGCTAGTAGCAATCAGTACAGGCATCATGGCAATGGCATGAGGGATTGGGACGGTTAGATGTACGTTTGGGATCAAAGGCTTTCCACTGTTTTGTTTACCAGATGGCATGCTACATGTTTGACATTTTAGCAAATTTAGTGTATCAAAGCAGTAATATTTAATTTACCCTCCTTGGAAACACCAAGAGTAAATGTCTGATTAGCTTGTTAAACTACAAGTTTTCAACATTTATCCAGATATCCTGCCACGCTGGACAGAAAGGATCGCTGAAATTTTAAAACCTAATCTAGACGTTCTAGAATCTAGAACACATCTGCCTACTACGAAACAATGAGACTTCATTCCATTGTGCTGTTGAATCTTTGTAGTAGAGACCACTCTCCCACTTATCTAGAAAGCATTAGACACATTAACAACCCCCCCCTCCTTTTAGAACATTAAGATTGAGACAGAAGTGAATCTCTTGCTTGAATTATTTGCATAAAATACATGGTAAGTTAGCAATTGATGTTCAAATAGCTTAATTGAGTTTAAGGGAGGGGGAAGGTCATTTAATTGGTCCATTGTAATGTTAACAGAAACTGATACCGCACAGAATAGACTTTAATGGTTGTAGTGTAGCACTAATGTCTGCATTCACTTGCAAAATTGTTAATTAGGGCACTTTGGTAGTTCATTTGCTTGGGTATTGATGTGCTTAGTGCAGTAAGAGAAATTCCTCTTGGATGTGGCATTAACATAAAACTTCAACGGTGCACCTTCACTGCTAATGAGCATGAAGATAGCAAATGTAATTTGTTTTGCCTGTTTTATTAATTGCACGCGTGTTGGATTATTAGAAATTTCTAGTTGTCTAAATCTTTGATATCACTAAATTAATTTATGTTCTTTGAATATTTTTCTTTAGCAAGGAGAAGCAAAGGAACATATTAAGACAGCGCAGTTCTGTGTTAACTTTTAACTTACAGTAAAAGAGGTAATATCAGCAAACACTAATTTTCTGATGAATTTGTAGTCACCAAATTTTAAAAAGTCTATTGCTTCGGTGTGGAAGCTGTATTCAGTATTGTTGTATAAGAAAGCAACGTAGTTCCTTTCAAACTCCAGGTTTTGTGATAGCAGTGAGTTCTTGAGATTGACCATTCTTGTGGTTTAAAAATTACCTTTATTTTGGAATGAAATCATTACATGCATTATATTTGAATCAACCATGTGGAAATGGATTACACTGCAGCTGCCATGGTAGTAAAGTTATACTGTAAACCTTATTAGTGTGAGCAAATTATAATAAACCAAATAGAAAATTAATGTTAAAAATAGAAATGCAAAAATAAAATATCAAGTTACCCAGGTGTTATGTAAAAGCTGTTTTTTGTGTCCAGTAAAATTCAGATTGGCACTCGTCATACGCAGGGAGACATGAGCCTAACAGTTGATTAAGAAGAAAAGCAATAAAACACTCTCCAGTGTTCAAAACTGCACCATCCTTGGTTTTATCTGCTCAGTCCTGTATACAGTATTTCCATGTAGATGACTGCAATTTGCTTCTTAACGACAAAGATTCTTGTGAAGAGGCCTGATGTTCAGCTTCACTTACTTGTATGTATTTGAG
This sequence comes from Phrynocephalus guinanensis, assembly GCA_037367245.1. NCBI lineage: Eukaryota > Metazoa > Chordata > Lepidosauria > Squamata > Agamidae > Phrynocephalus > Phrynocephalus guinanensis. Next base: position 847,662 of record CM074732.1, on the reverse strand, counting down.
AAAGTACTTACGGTACGTTAGATCACAAATATGTTCACAGGAGCCATCTCTGCTTGTGTAAGTTTAATCACAGCCACAGAACACTCTCTTTGTGGATGTATGCAAATCTATTTACATAGGAATAGGTCTTGGGACCTTTTAAGGACAGCAACAATGTTGAAAACTGAGACCAACAAATAAATTAAGGTTTCTCTAAATCCATTGGATAATAGAGGCAGTGTTAAGGCTAACCACAGTGTTGAACTAAACAGAGGGATTACTCCTGGGTTTTGCATCAGTTGTTTTCTGCTGGGTGGCCTCACTTGTCGGGGGGGGGGGGAGTTTAACTGGGGAACATTCACATGGCACATTGAGAAAAGAAGTATGCGTAATTCCATCAAAGCTCAGAAATCAGTCATTAATTTATTCTAACCTCCAATTGTTGGTCATTTGTGAAACATCTGGCCTCCGAGTCATAGGAATGTCAATGTAAGTACAATGTAGGCTCATCCAAAGATGTGCCTGTAATGCAGTGGAGGAGACTGTGTGTGTGTCTGTGGGTGTCAAAGGTGGATGCCGATTTGTACTAAGTTTATCAAACTTCCAAAATACCTTGGAATTGGAATCTATCATTTAATTTACACTGGAAATTATGTTATTGGTCCTTTGGATTGGCAGGGAGAAATCTGTCATTTAAGATGCTTTTCATGGTGAATTAGCAGGTGGATATTTAGCAATCTGGTAAGTTGCAAGTCAGAAACAGTTTCTAATGAAGTTGACATTTGAGATAGAAAATGTATAAAAGCTTTTTGGAAAGACATACCCTATTTTCCATATGGCTAAGTAATTGTTATGATATTTGTTTTAAAGCTGGACTTAGACACTCCTGACTGCCCTCTAATTTGATATGGCAGGTCCAGACAATTCTTATTCCAAAAATTTGGTAGAAGAAAGCAGTGAAGGAGATCAGTAATTTTGCAGCCATAAGCACATTACAAAGTGCAGGGAGTAATTTGGTTGTTTTCTCTGTAGAGTGTTAAAGAGACTCGAGTTAATCTGAATTTGTACTGAGTTTGAAGCTGACAAAAAAGAATGTTTTGGAATAGATTGTAACATTGGTGAAGATTGGAAAACAGAAAGGTACTGCATTTCATTCATTTTAGACCACATCAGAGCAAAAACATTGCTTTTGAATTTAGTGTGTTTTACTTTTATTGATGCAGAACTACGTTGTTGCAGTATAAATTTTGACAAATCTGCCATAATGATAAACTTTTAAAGAAGTTAAAACATTATGAAAGGAGAGTACTTGTGAACAAGTTTGCATTTTGAGTTAACCAATAAATGCATCACCTCATTATAAAATTTGGAATTTATTTGTGTCAACGTGGCTATCATTGCTTTTGTTTGTGGTCTTCTGAATACCTAATTTAACTGGTCACCAGTGGGACTAAGGAAGAGAAGTTCATGCCACTTGAGGCTGGACATTATCAAACAAGGAGCTGAACCTATATAATTTGCCTGCACTGCTCTTTTTTACCTTATTAATAATTTGAGATTAACACCTGTACAGAGAATGTCAAAACTGCCTGGTGACTCTGTATTTTCCACCAAGGAAGCAGCCTGTGTGCCAAACTGTGTAGATGCAGCTCTAAGTTCACTGGGAGGACTTACATTGTCTCACATGTAATGACCTAAACTTTCTAACTTTCTACTTCTCAGTGAGTAAATCTGACTCCACTGTGACAGCTGATCAGCCCCATTTCTTTGTCTGCAACATTTCCTCCCCCCACTATGCTCTGAAACAACATGCAGACAACAAGGAGTTGAGATCAGCCTTTTCTCCCTCTTCCCCCACCCCTCACCCCTTTTAACACCTGATGAAGAGAAGAGATTTTCAAAAGCATTTCCATTTCTGTGCCGATGCTAATTTTTGTGCATTTTTGCTTGGCCTCGCCATCATCATAGAACTGCTGAATTGGAAGGGACCCTGTGACGTTATCACCTGAGTGTATAAATTGATTTGGTTTTAGAACTTCTAAACACATTTACATGAACACAGGGTAATTAAATGTTTAAATATCATTATGTTTACAGTACTAATATTTTAAACGGAAAGGGTATAATTCTTCCTTGCATGGTCGCAATGCCTGATTTGGGCAGATATATATATGATTTAAATTGGTATGTCCATCCATACATGGACACAGGTACAGGTCTAGCATTTAAGAACATTTCGTAAAATTGAAGTGGTTTGATCAACGAGTCCAGTGATAGAATAGTTACTGGTAGTTTTCATTTTGCTTAATTCACATAAGTAGATTGTGTCCAGAGAAAAAATATCAGATATGTGTTCACACAGTGAGCCTTACTTGCATTCTCCTCACATGCAACGTACTCCGTGCAGCCTGCTAAACGCTGCATAACACCCTCTGGAACAGTAGGATGGGGCATGGGAGCTGCAATAGGATGCAGATATTGAAAAACTGACTTAAGAACATAAGAACATAAGAAGAGCCATGCTGGATCAGGCCAAAGGCCCATCTAGGCCAGCTTCCTGTATCTCACAGGAGCCCCACCAGATGCGTTTGGGAGTGCATGAGACCAGATATCTTTCTCCTGATACCACTCCCCTGCATCTGGCCCTTGAAGTACCCCGGTTTTAAGCCTGGAGATGACACATCTCCATCATGGTTTGTAACCTGTGATGGACTTTTCCTCCAGGAATCTGTCCAATCCCCTTTTGAAGGCATCCAGGCCAGATGCCATCACAACATCCTGTGGCAGGGAGTTCCACAGACTAACAACGTGCTGGGTGAAAAAATATTTTCTTTTGTCTGTTCTAACTCTCCCAGCCCTCAATTTGAGTGAATGTCCCCTAGTTCTGGTATTTTGTGAGAGGGAGAAGAGCATCCCTCTATCCACTTTACTCATGCCCTGCATTATATAAATGATCCTTTCTGCTCATGTAGAATTTGTATTCCAAGGCAGTGATAAGAGATAGTATGTGAGAGTGATACGACTTAAGTCCAGCACAAAAGAAAGAGAGAGAGATTGAGAGAGAGAGAGGCCAAGAGGGAGGCCAGAAAATGATACAAGGCAAAACTTATTAGAAGAAATCAAATCAAATGCTGCACGTAGCCCATAATTAAATTTTATGATTAATTTAATGGTTTTCAGTATCCTGTCAATATGGCACCTAGAAATCCAGATTTGTTTGTTTGTTCTGAGTTGTCCTCCTCAATTTCTTTAAGTCTAATGTTCAAAACAAATCAGTTTTCACCTTGAATTATTTTGAATGTACCCTTTTCCTTGCTGTATACTGCAAGTAGTGTTTCTGTTTAAATACTGAATGCTAGAAAACAGATTTTAGAACTATGTGCATATTATATTATTTGGGGAGATGTAAGTGTAGGTTATAGGTATGTGGTGCAGGGGAAGTATATATAATTATAAAAAATAGTCTGGGAAACGTAAAAGAACATTTCCCAAAAGTCATGTTTAAATTCGTTTAACCCACCATTCCAGAAACACTGATGGCAAAAGTACTGCAAGGATAGCAGAGATGAGAGAAAAATACTACACAGCTTTAAACAGCTTGTGAAATATAATGTTTGAAATAGTGCTTTGAGAATGTGCAGATTATGACTTGCATAGTGACTCTTTCCAGCTTCCCAGGAAATGAGCTGTTGACATTCTTTTGGGTCATCGTCTAAGATAGGAGGGCAACCACAAGGATTTAGCAGATAAATTCATTCGAAAAGACCTTTATCCATTTCAGTACAAGTAGGGGAAATTCGTGTTGAATAGTAGCATTAATGTAACCCTTTTAGCTGTTCAAAGTGAGCCTTGTGTTTAAAAAAAATCAAATGACCAGAGTAATAACTTCTTTAGGTTTTCTTAGAAGTAATTCATTATTTACATAATTCTGTAGCTTAAACCAATCTTTTCTTCAAAAGTCTATGAAATAGAATTGGGATCTTATTCAGCAAAGGATTTGCTTTTAAATTCTAATCAACTTGATTCCTAGTTTGCTGTAAACAGTGGAACTGAAATTAATTTTCTCTTACTTTATCTGCCGAAAGAGAAAAGGCAATAAATTTAAAGCTGCTTGGGAGGTATTTTTAATGTCCAACTTTTTTAGCACATTGAAGTTACAATCCCCCCCCAAAAAATGCATGATCAGATGAGTGTTGACAAGACAAGGACTACATATCAGTATTATTATACAGAGTGAAAAAACTTTTTGACTTGAACTAGAGTGATACTATATAGGCTGAATGTGCAGCAACGGTTCCCACAATGCACTGTGAAAACCTAGGCTAACAAACACCCTGCTGCGTTGAACCCCCCCCCCCAAAAAAAAAAAGACAAAAGCACAAAGCTACCACCGGTAGCTTTCAAAACGACAAACTAGGCAAACTATACATCTCCACCACTCCAATTTTGTCAGAATGCTAATGAGCTTGCTCTGATCTTTACTCGGCTTTCCGTGTTTTCTACATCTTCAAGGACCACATGGCGCTAGCAAAATAAAGACAACTAAATGAGAATTTCGAATGCTTTTTGTGTAAGGGCCTGGTGCCTTTCAGCTGATGTGCTCGTTGAATATTCTCAACTTAAAAGAGTACAACAGGGGGTTGGGTATGAACTTTTTAGCGAAGGGAAATTCGTACAAAAGTAAATTAGTGTGATGAGGAAAATATGAGAGAAATTTCTGATTAATTTCCACTCCATAATATCAATGACATCTTCAGCCCCACTCATACTCTTCTAACAACAGATGCTGATAAAAGATGAATGATTCTGTGCTGCTCCCAGTGAATGTTTAGTGGTTTTTAATAGCAGCATTCTACATAAAAGGCACCAGGAAGTACTCTGCATTAGCTGTTGAGATCACTAGTTAATAGGATGATGTCTTTTACCTTTTGTCCCAAGATTATTAGAAAGGATAGATTTCTGTTTTGTTCATGGCATAGTTTGGAGTGCTTGTTGAGTATGAGTGGTAAGATACAGGTTTCTCACTTTTGTTTTTCATATACAGCAAAAGCCTTTTAATGCAACACCTTCTCATTTTTATTTTAACCAGGTGATTTTCCCCATTGATCTCCTTTCAACCCTCTCTAGATGTATTAATCACTTCAAGTGTTCAGTTTTTGAATAGGTTCACAATGATGTATATATGGGTAGATTCGTTTATCAGGAAAATCCACAAATACAGCACCTATGTTCACAGAAAGGTCCACGCTATACTGTGCCTTAAAAGCTCTACATGTTTGTCAGTTTATCATGTAAAAGAAAGTTCCCAACACAAAACCAATCATATTTTCCAAATATAATTGTAATTTTAGAACAGTACCCAAACCATGAATTAATATTGAACTGTGTTAAATTGATTCTGTGAATTGTTTCCTAATCTTGTGAATAAAAAAAAAAATAGAAAACATTGTGATGATTACTGACTTGAACAGCTTTAAAAATAATGAGACAAAATTATGTTTGATAAGGCTTACATCTCTCAGCAACAATTACAGCAGAACACAACTAGGAAGACACTATGTATTTACTGTTTGTGGGCTTCTCATTGGGATCTGGTTGGCCACAGTAAAAAAAAAGAATACTGGGTCCTTGGTCTGATCTAACACAGGTATCGTATCCCATGAACCCTATTTGCTTTCCCAGGACTAAGTCATCATTAAATCATAAACTAAAGTAGGTTTGAATCTGATGGTATGTGAGAACAGTGACATCTGTAATGGAAAATGTGTGCCTTATGGTGGAAGCATTGGTAGGACCTCTTGTCTCCTCCAAGCTTGAATCAGGTAGGCTAGCTTTAACATGGCAAAGCCCTGACCTTGTTGTGTCTTCCTTAATATCTCCAGTGTATCAAGAGCCACTCTTGACAGGTCTTAGATTATCAAGTGCAAGTGCATAGTCCTTCCATAAGTGTTATTGGTGGCCTCTGTCTGGATTTAGAGCACCCCTCCTCCAGGTGTCTGAAAAGCCTAAACCTGAATACAGTATCTTCCAAGGTCAGGCATTTATTGACTGGAAGTGAGACAGAGCTTGTGCTGTTTTAAAATATTTTATATTGCATTTTCCTTGGACTTGGAAGCAAATATTTAGAAGTAACATAGTTTGGTTAATGAACAATGAAACTCATAGTAACAAAGTTAGTATTTAGGCATGATGAGTAACACTTAAGTTACTTAGGTATATGCCTAATTACTTTTAAAATTTTCTTTTAAATGACATTCTAAGTCATTTTTGGAGCCATATTAACAGGAATTTTTCAAAATATAAGCCATTATCTTATGAGTTTTAAGTGGCAAGGGAAGTATTAGTTGGTTTTGCCTTTTAACTTGGTCAATAAAGAGAAACAGATTATTCTTCCATTTATTATTCTAGCCTGCTAGTAATGTTAATGCACTAATAATGTTCAATGTAATACTGTACACACACAACAAAGCTAATTACTTGAGTGATTGATGGCAATGTGCATGCCAAGAAGTAATAAATAACACAGTGGTTGAAATTTAATAGTAAGCCAGAACTAGAGTAGGCTCGTTGAATCAATGAAACTTACATAGGAGTTGATTAATCTAATCCCCACTTATTCAATGGGTCTACTTTACTTGCAACTTAAAACAGTATTCTAGCCAGTGTGTTGCTTTTAAAGTGTAACATTCTGAGATCATTTTTAAAAGATTCGATTGATTGATTGATTGATTGATTGATTGATTGATTGATTGATTGATTGATTGATTGATTGATTTAAAATATTTTACCCCACATTTCTCTTTTGAAAGGACTCAAGGCAGCTTACAGTATTGAAGGATAATACATAAAGCTGGGAACAGTTAGTATACAACCATTGTTAATACACTAAAGGTCAGAAGAAGGAGTGTGAAGAGTCACATTATTAAAAAGACAATATTAAACCTAAGAACAATAGGTAAACAAATATAGAAAACATGCTACTCTGAGAGATGGGAAGCAGAAAAATGAGAAAAGACAGGTAGTACTACAAATCCAGTCCAATGAGTAATGCACAAAAATCACGAAACAAGTAGCTAGTTTCTGAGGGAAGGCTTGACTGAAGAGGAAGGTCTTTATTTGTTTATGGGCAAGTTGTACTTTTGTGGGAGGGAATTCCAAAGACTGGGAGCAGCAATAGAGAAGGCTGTCTCCTGTATTCCCACCAAGCACACCTCTGAAGGCAACAGGACTCTCTTAGCACCCAAGCTGGCTCATAATGGGAGATACAGTCTTTGAGATAGTTTGGACCTCGGTTGTTTAGGGCTTTATACGTTAAAACCAACACTTGGAGTTGTGCCTGGAAACTGATTGGCAGCCAGGGGAGCTGCTGCAATGAGAGTGTGAGATGATCCCTATAACCAGCCCCTAGCCAAGTGGTCTGGCTGCTGCATTTTGGACTCACTGATGTTTCCTGAAACTTTCCAGTGGCAGCCACACATAGAACACGTTACAGAATCCAGCTGGGAAGTGTCACATGTGTCACAGTGGCAAGATCAGACTTCTCAAGAAATGAACATAACTACCACACTAGTTTTAATGGTCTAACAGCATTTTTGGTCACTGCCGAGATGTGGGCATCAAGGCTCAAGGATAAATCCACACCCTTTAGTAGTACTGTACTAATATTGCAGAAAGTTGTATCTTTATATTGAACCTTTCATAGTGACACTGAAATGTGTGCAAATATTTGTATCTATGACCAAATATTTATTTTAGGTATGTGATAAAACACAGTGCCTTCTCCCTTAAGCAATGGCTTATATTAATATATTTATATTTATATTTATATTACCGTGTATTATATTTCCATTTGTATAGCAGTGCCCATCTGTGCCATTTTGAGGGGGCCCTTCTCATGGGAACAGAATGAGCTGAAATAGAATGGAAAGACAGGAAAGCTCTCTTCTGTGGGCATAAGACCACTCACAGGACTTAGAAGAAAAGCTGGTGTGCATTAATGTGTTACAGTTTGAGATTAATATGGTACTTCATGCATTCCTGTCATTTTGTAGATCGGAATTATCAAAAAAATTATTGCCTTCCAGATTAAAAACTGTCTGCATATAAAATACTGTCATCTTAGTGTAAGTTGGTCAAAAATTTTCTCTTTCCTTTTTTCATCTTCAGTAATGTCTTTTGTTTTAATGGATCAGAATTTCTCATAAGCAACATCCCCTTTGTTTGCTGTTGAGACAGCTGGGACTCAGTATGTTTCTGTCACATGTTGAGAAGAATCCTGGGAAAAATTAAACCAGCCTAAATCCATCACAGTTCCAGCTGAATTGCTGCAAGTTAGGAAACTGGTGTTTGTTTGTTTGTTTGTTTGTTTGTTTGTTTGTTTGTTTGTTTGTTTAATAATTAATTAAAACATTTCTATCCCACTTTTCTCCCTGAAAGGCCCCAAGGAGGTATTAGCATTTCACCTCACAGCTACTTCAATCACACAAAAGGTGTGTAATAGCAAATGCCTACACCAACATCCTAATTTAAGGAGGTTCACAGCTGAGACTGAAACCAGTGGATTTGCACAGTGGGTATAAGTAATAGGATTCTGGCTATCATTTAGCTTTTTTTACACAGTCAGCCACAGCTATACTATCTATTGACAAATTTTCATTTGATTTTCCAAAAAGCAAATTGTACAAGGGGAAAAATCTTAAAATATGACAGTTAATTATTTCTGCATCCTGGATTTCAGTCAGTTCTTCCTTGTTCATATCTTCCTCTGTGTGCTGAGCTTTCTATCTAAAATAGAACAAAAGAGGAAAATAGTCAGCTGTTTAGCAAAATTATTTGCCTGCTAACAAAAAACAACCCTTTTTAAGAAGGTGTTTAATAAGAATGAATTTACAGTAGACTTGCCTGAGAGATTAAAATAGTAAAAATGTTTTTTTTAGTTATGCCTGCAGGAGAAGGAAAAATAAGGAAATGATAGGGTCTCGGCGTAGCAAAGATAACCAATTACTAACAGGAGACAGGGACAAGGCAGAACTACTCAACACCTTCTTTGCCTCCGTTTTCTCCAAAAAGGAAGAAAGAGTTCAGTCGGGGTGAAGAGTAGATAAGGTAGGGTGGAAATTGCAGCATAGAATATGTAGGAGGGTATACAGGAATGCCTGGAAACTCTAAATGAATTTAAGTCTCTGGGGCCAGATGAAGTACACACAAGGATATTAAAAGAACTGGAAGAAGTAATTTTAGAACCATTGGCAATGATTTTTGAGAATTCATGGAGAACAGGGAGAGTCCCCATAGATTGGAGGGGAGAAAATGTTGTCCCCATCTTCAAAAAGGGGGGGAGAGGAGCCAAATAATTACTGCCCAGTCAGTTTGACATCCTGTAAAGATTCTAGAACAGATTATTAAGCAGACAGTCTGTAATTATTTAACAACCAATGCTGTCATTACTAGAAGCCAACACGGGTTTGTCAAAAACAAGTCATGCCAGTCTAATTTGATCTCTTTCTTTGATAGAGTTACAGGCCTGGTGGATGAGGGGAATGCTGTGGGTGTTTGTTTATCTTGATTTCCGTAAGGCCTTTGATAAGGTTCCCAATGACATAACTTGCGAAGAAGTTAGTAGAATGTGGGTTAGATAATGCTACTGTTAGGTGGATTAATAGATTAATTGGTTGACTGATTGTATGCAAAGGGGGTCGTAAATGGCTTCTCAGCATGGAGAGGGGTGATCAGTGGGATGCCTCAGGGTTCTGTTCTGGGTCCTGTGCTATTCAACATATTTATTAATGACTTGAATGAAGGAATTGAGAGTAGATTGATTAAATCTGCAGATGATACAAAATTGGGAGGGGTGGCTAATTCCCCACGATAGGATAAAAATCCAAAATGACCTTGACAGATTAGAGTGCTCGGCCAAAGCAAATAGAATGAGTTTCAACAGAGAGAAATTTAGGGTGCCACATCTAGGCAGGAAAAAATGAATTGCATAAATATAGGATGAGAGACACCTGGCTGGAAAATAGTACCTGTGAAAGAGATCTGGGAGTCTTGGTGGACCACAAATTGAACATGAGTCAGCAGTGTGATGTGGCAACCAAGAAAGCCAATGCAATTCTTGGTTGCATCAACAGAAGCATAGTTCTAGAGCAAGGGAGGTGATAGTACTACTCTATTCCGCTCTGGTCAAACCCCACCTGGGGTACTGTGTACAGTTCTGCTCTCCTCAATTTTAAAAGCATGTTGACAACTTCAAGTGGGTCCAGAGGAGGGCAACCAGGATGGTTCAAGGTCTGGAAGAAATGTCTTACGAGGAGTGGCTTGGGAAGCTGGGAATGTTTAGCCTTACCAAAAAAAAAAGGTAGAGAGGAGATATGATTAGGAAGAACTTCCTGACAGTTATAGCTGTTCAGCAGTAGAATATGATGCTACAGAGGGTGGTGGAATCTCCTTCTTTGGAGATTTTAAAGCAGAGGCTGGATGGACATCTTTCGGGAGTACTTTGATGTGGGTTCCTGCATGGTTCACAGTTTGGTTCAAATTGAACAGAGAAGGAACAGTACACCTCAGCAAAGGAAACATTCAATGCTACCATATTTGAGTCCTTTGTCTCATTGAATAGGAATAGGAATCTTTATTGTCATTGCCCCCTTGCAGGGACAACGAAATGTACAGTTCTTCAAAGGATCTCTACAAGAAGTCTTCCCTTGAATAGATGTGAACATTTTGGTAGATATTTTGCTTCCCTTTTTATTCTGGATTCTTTTGATGAAAAAGATGACGACTCCAAAAGAGTATTCCTTTCTGACATATGGTCTGATTCACAATAACCCAGTTAAACCCACGGTCAGGAATTTAAGCCAGTGTAGTTCTACAGAGCTCAATAGGGCTAAATAAGCTTAATCAGGATATTCCATTAATCCCAGTTTGTGGACATCTGAATTTTTAAGTCCATTGATTCATAAATAGGTCCTGTTTTGCTTAGTGGTCTTACTTTCTATTGAAAGTGTATATGATTAAAGCCATCATTTAACTGGGTGAAGTAACAAATTGCAAAGCTGGATGGTAATTATTTTGTTTCAAATACTTTTGAAGTAGTTATCATATAAAATGAAGATATGGATACGAATCATTTTCTCTGAAGTAATTCATAAATTACTGGTTTTTGCAATGTTGATTTTAGAAATTAGAAAATAACTCTGTTCTTCATATTCAAATTAATTACTTTTTTTAACAGCATTTGCGGATATTGTGTTCCCATGGATTTTTCAGGCAAAATAAACTAACTCCTTAGCAAGCATATTTGATATTGATGATTATTTTTATTTATTTAGAATATTTATGCCCCATCTTGTATCACAAGATCTAAAGGCAGGATATAGCACAATCAGGGCAAAATAAGTTCTCAAAGATTTCTCAGTCTAAAGTCACTTTCAATTACTGTATCAGGTTTGGACTTGGGTTGTTCAACTGCCTTACTCATGTCAAACAGGAACAGAGAGGTTACCCAAATTTAGGTGAAATGGTTCTTCCAAAAGGCCCTCTTTCAGCAACTGTCTAAGCTCCTTTTCAAAAGTGAGCCTTCTGCCTCAAACCATTATGATTACTATTAAGGCTGCAACTACATTGTCAAATACTGTGAGATTTCCTCTGCTTACAAAAAGGGTAAATACAAAATATTTTTTCACTGACTGCATGACTAAAAGGCTGATTGGAATCAGCCCAGCCCTGTTTGCTCTCAAAGCAGCTCCCCCCCTCTCTTTTGCAGGAGGGAGGGAGGGAGGGAGGGAGGGGGCTTTTATGTGACCAAACCAGAAAGCTTCAAACAGTCTTTTCCCTGTGTGGTTAGTTGTGATTCATTTTTCTAGGTGGCGTTGCTCCCTGATCATTACCTTAGTGTTTATTTGTTTGTTTGTTTTGGTGTTTGTTTTGGGTTTTGTTTTTGTTGGTTTTTGTTTTGTTGGTTTTTTTAAAGAGTTTATGCTAGAGCAGCATATCATCATCAACTTAACACTGGGTCATTGCAATTGTTACTTCCCATATTTATGCCCATCTCAATTATCTGTCAGATGGGCAGTCACAGGACCAGAGGAAGAAAAAAAGAAGAGGAGGTGGGTGGGCTGGAATGCAAATTACATTTCATCCACTATGAACAGTGAACTTCCAAATCAGTCCTCAGCCCCTGTGTTAGCTCTGTTTGCGATGTCAAACATAATACGGTCTGTGAATCAAACTGCAGCAAAGCCGAATCTCTCTGATTCAGCTCTCCAGTAATGGCACGCCCTAGGTGATTTTTGTTTGGAGGAAATTGCTCTCTGAGGGAGAATGTTTCATTAATCCATTCTTTCCATTTTCCCTGGGATTTTCATTTTAGGGTGGATTCGGGTTTCTTCCCGTGTAGAAATCTGGTTGTTTTGGCGACGTTTCGACGAGGTCTCACTCGTCATCTTCAGGCTGGTGTTCTGGCTTCTTTCTTCTTGAAGCAAAGTGTGATCTCAGTTGAAGTCCTTCTATAAATACTGCTGGGGGGGTGTGGTTTGCTTGCTCTGTTGCTGATTGTAGGTTCGTTTGTTCTTTTGTGATCTGCTGTGTGGCTGAGGCGATCGTTAAGGGCTTAACTGCTGGTGGGTTAGATGGCTGTTTAGAGACATCCTGTGTGGGTGAGGTGCTGGATGTGTGTCTATTAGCCTTTTGTTTCTTAACGACCTTGGTGATGGGCGTTCTGGCAGCATCCTGGGCTTTGGTGGAGTGGGGTCCTGTGTCTTGTGAATTCATTTTGGTCTGGCTGCGTGTCTGTGGTCTCCCAATGTTTTTTTGGCATGTGTGAGTGTGCTCCATGTGGTGGCTGGAGTGGGGAGTAGCGGTAGATGGTGCAGTCGTGGTTTTGTTATTGGATGGTGGTTTCGTTTCATCTGTGGGAAGGGTCTGGGTTTGTGTTTGGTGTGGATGGAAGGTGGTGGCATCTTGTGTCCTTTTGGACCTGGTGTCAGTCTTTGTGACAGAGGCTCGTCTGTTGACCAGGGCTAGTTTCCAGATGTCAGGCAAGCGGGAGGTGTCATCACGTTTATTCATGTTGTTTGGGTGTTTCTCTATTTCAATGGCTTCCATGATTATTCGACTGTTGAAGTGTTCAGTTTTGGAGATGAGTTTGGTTCTTTTAAAATCAATTTCATGACCTGTTGTTTTTATGTGCTGGAAGAGAGAGGAAGATTTTTCTTCTTTTTTGACTGCGTTCTTGTGTTCTGCGATGCGTGCGTTTATTCTCCTGTTTGTCTGTCCGATGTATGTGGCTGGGCAGACTTTGCAGGGTATTTCGTAGACTCCTTGGTTTTCTAGCTCAATCTTGTCTTTGGGGTTTCTTAAAATGTTGGCTATTTTTTGTTCGGTGCAAAAGGCTGTCTTGATATTGTGTTTGTGGAGAATTTTGCTGATTTTGTCTGTGGTGCCTTTGATGTAAGGGAGGAGGGCAGTGCCGTTGTTCTCTTCTGTTTCTTGGTTCTTGGGGGGTGTTTCTTTTTGGATTAGTTTGGTGATGGTGTTTTTTTGGAATCCGTTCGCAATTAAAGCATTCGAGAGAGTGTGTAATTCAGTTTTTAGGTGGTCTTTGTCAGCGAGGCGTTTGGTTCTGGAGATGAGGGTTTTTGCTACGGAGTTGATCTGTGCAGGGTGGTGGTGTGATTGTGCATTTAAGTAGCGGTTTGTATGTGTTTTTTTCCGGTAGATGGTATGTCCTAAGGAGCCGTCGGGTTTTTTGTAGATTAGGACGTCCAGGAAGGGAAGTTGGTTGTTGGCTTCTATTTCCATAGTGAATTGTATTTTGGGGTGTAGGCTGTTGAGATGTGTGAGGAAGTTGTTCAGTTTGTCTTTCCCGTGTGGCCAGATAACAAAGGTGTCGTCAACATATCTGAGCCAGAGTTTGTGCTGGGGGGGTGTGGTTTGCTTGCTCTGTTGCTGATTGTAGGTTCGTTTGTTCTTTTGTGATCTGCTGTGTGGCTGAGGCGATCGTTAAGGGCTTAACTGCTGGTGGGTTAGATGGCTGTTTAGAGACATCCTGTGTGGGTGAGGTGCTGGATGTGTGTCTATTAGCCTTTTGTTTCTTAACGACCTTGGTGATGGGCGTTCTGGCAGCATCCTGGGCTTTGGTGGAGTGGGGTCCTGTGTCTTGTGAATTCATTTTGGTCTGGCTGCGTGTCTGTGGTCTCCCAATATTTTTTTGGCATGTGTGAGTGTGCTCCATGTGGTGGCTGGAGTGGGGAGTAGCGGTAGAAGGACTTCAACTGAGATCACGCTTTGCTTCAAGAAGAAAGAAGCCAGAACACCAGCCTGAAGATGACGAGTGAGACCTCGTCGAAACGTCGCCAAAACAACCAGATTTCTACACGGGAAGAAACCTGAATCCACCCTAACATGCATACCTATACCCGTGAAAATCTACGAAAACAATATATATATATATATATATATATATATATATATATATATATATATATATATATATATATATATACACACACACACACACACACACACACACACCTAAACTAGAGAGACAAACTAGGATAGTTCATATTATGACCCAAACTAGAGAGACCCAAACTTTCTTCAGAAAGACGTAACATCAGTGCAATTTTAGTGTTGAAACTTGTTTTGTCATCTTTACTGTTCTTCAGAGTCCCATAGGCACCAGGAGATCCCCTAAGGTTTTATAGATGCAGCCCAAACTAATTTGAAAGCAATACACCAGGGCCAAAATCCCAAGCATTTCTGGATTCTTATCTTTCATCAATTTTAAGCAGCCCAAACTAATTTGAAAGCAATACACCAGGGCCAAAATCCCATTGTGTAGGTTTAGAATTATCCAATAGGAGAGACCTTTGGTAATTAAAGACTTCCTCCTTCCAACTGGGGCTCCTGGGGCTCACATGCATGGAAGTCAGAGAAGCTGCAGGACAGAATTTGGCATGCCGTCAGATTGACTTATGGTGACCCTTTCCAGGGTTTCTAGGTAGAGGATTCTTTGAAGTGTTTTAATGTTCCCTTTTTCTGGGGGCACCCTGGGACTACAGAGCTTGTGCATGAGTATGCAGGTGGGCTCTTCTCCTAAAAAGCAGAATCAAACTGCCAACCTCTAACTCCGCAGCCAGATATCTATGCAGCTAGCTAGTACAAAATTAGCTGCTTAATTATATATAAAAAAATTCTTCTGCAAGTGACACCAACATCCTTTCCCAGGACTCACATAAAAGGCCTATGTTTGTTTCATTCATGGTTCTGGTAGTTTGTTTCAGTGAATACAAAATGCTTTCTTACATTAAGAACATGTTTGTTAGTGATCCTCCATAGCTCCGACTTGTATTTTGAGGGATTTAGATTGCCAGGGCTATGAGTTGAATAAAATCACCTGTGTTTTGGAGCACACATGGATATATATAGAGTATCTTGCACACACTGTAAATGCTGATATTTTGCAGATTTCTGTTTTGAACATTGTAAATATCTAGCCTTTGCTGGTTGCTGAAGCCTCAGAAACTAAGCATGGACTTGTACAAAAGTTCTAAGAGTTAGAGACCATTATAATGTCCATAATATATTCTAAGTATTTTATATTCTATCCATATAGTATGGATTTCTTGGTTTCAGCTTTTGGTCACATTGAAAACTTTCTTTGTTAAATAATTAATTAAGATAGGTATTTCCAATTCCTTCATCACATCATTTCTCAGTTTCTGTATTTTTCTTATGCATTGTCTTTTTCCATGCCCTTTTGAGGCCACATTAATATAGTAAATTGCTTGCCCTTTATGGTCATTGTGTAAGTTGATACAGACCATTCACCATTTGTCCACCTTTCAATTGAACTATATAATTGTCTTATACATTTGACCTCTAAACTTTATTCAAATGAGGATAATTTCAAAAAAAAATATCCAGGATATCTTGCTGTTACAAGGACATCTGATTATCTGACAGTAATGAAGCTCTGTAGTGTATTAATAGCAGCAAGTATGCAAAATTTAGTGAAACTGATTCGCTGCCAGAAACTTGTATGAATATCTAAAAATGCTGAGGCATAGTCTGCTTAAACACAAGATGTTACTAAATACACAGACATGCATATGCCTCCTGGCAATCTATTGGTATTGCAAAGGTAATATTTTTCACTCTTGGGAATTTATAAACATTTGTTTTTCTCTTATAAATGTTTGTGAAAATACCATCTAATTAGTGAGGAATAAAATGTTGTTTGGATCCTAGTACTGTACCTGTTTTACTCTCTCATCCTCCTTCTCCCTGTCAACTCTGTGCTTCTACCCCCTAAAATGATACCTGAGAAATGAGGAGTCATCCATCCTGGTCCCAGATATTGCAAACGGAAGTGGAGTAATCAAGAAAAAATGGACCTTGTAACAACAGGAAGTGCCTTTCATTTATGCGAATCTTATCATCAAAATCTTACTATCAAAGTCAATGTTCTGTGCAGGTTCTTGCTGTTATAGGGAGAATACCCAGCATAAATAAGAATGTTAAACTATTACCGCTTAAGGCTGTGTACAAAATGATTTCCATAAACCTGTTATTTCTTGCCGTAGTTATAATTACTTTGGCGAAGCAAGGAGACTTCAAGATACCTTTTATTAGCTATCTTCAGAGAGCTATAATTCATTTAGGCAAAACAGTTAAATACATTTAGATATAAAAGATTTTTTTAAATGTTATTCTCATTCTGTGGCTTGTCTTGACATATTTATGATCACACACTGTGTAGAGAAGTTAGCTGTGTTCATCCATTTAAATGGCAAACCTGTCCTGCCCCTACATGTCACTGCTTTTCTGGAAGCAGCTGCTCGAAAGAGTCTGGAGCACTTGCTTCTCTGTTGGCATAGCCATAGATGGTCCTGTTATTCTTGTCAGTACCATCACTCAGTGGTTCCCTACCTTTTTTTGGGGGGGGGGCATGCCCCACCTAAACATCATTTAAATCTTGATGCCCTCCCCCATGACATATATTTCTTACTATTCAAAAAGTGAACTCCTACTCATGCAGAGAAAGCCTAAAAGGCCATTGACTTGGTTTAAACAAGGTTCCAAAGAACATGTCGTCCATGGAAGAGAAAAACGAAAGACAGAAGTACTGAGGAACTTAAAAACAAATAACAGTATGAAGGGATATGAAAAAACAGCAAATAAACTTTCAAAACATATAATAGAGAACTGAAATGCATGCGTATAAAATAATTTTAATGAAAGCTTTTTCTGTAATACAGTGATACTTTGTATAAAGGAATTAATTCATTCCAAATGAAATTATTTTAAGCAAATTTTCCTTTATGCAAATTCCAATAGGAATGCATTGAAAACAGAGTAATCCCTAATTATGTTGTATGGACTTCCCCATAGATGATTCTGTTAAGCAAACTTCCCCTATCTCTGGAATTTTTTATGTTGTACAGATTTTATGTTATACAAACCGTTTGTTATACAAGGGTCCACCGTACTTTGATCATATTAATTACTATACATATTAAACTAACGGTACCTACCAAATTCAAAATACAATTTGAGCTCACCTAAAGATCATATTTACAGCTCATATCTACTCAGACGTTAGTACCATTATCTTCAGTGCAGCTTACTCCTAGGAACATGTAGGACTGCAGCTTTAGTCTACTTAAGGGCGCTTTTACATGACCTCTAAAATGCGCTGGCAACTTAAATTAGGACCAGAGATCGTGGGGGTTTGTCCCTCTTCCTGTGTTCCCACCCCTCCGCACTCCATTGTTCCTGTCTGCATGAGGGGAGGGAGAAAAAAAGAGAGAGAGAAATGCAGGCTCACCTCCCTCTGCTGGTGGAAGCAGCCCTGAGCAGCCCCATAGTGATTCATGTCTCTTAAAGAGGCGGCGGGGACAAAAAAACAAACAGAAGGCAAGGGACCCCTGCATTCACAGCTTTACAATCCGCATCGGAAGATTTTTTTTACCTCCTGGAGGCCAGGTACTTGAAAAGTGCGCTCGGACACTCTTAGGTGGGCGTGGTTGTACTTACTTTTTTTTAAAGTCTGGTGGGAAAACATTTTTAAGCTCCAGATCTAGGAGCCCTTTGCCTCAGATTTTAGGGGTCATGTAAAAGTGCCCTAAGTTAGTGAGATCCTTGTGCTTGATGCCTGTTGCAGAGAGATTTTATATTGGCTCCAATTTAGTTAGCTTTATTCTCAAGGCTCCTCATTCAGTGATATCCAGTTGATTTATTTTCTTCAGTAGCAAATCATTTATTGCACTAAAGCCACATTCAGCTAAATATGAAGATGGGGACAGTAACCAGTTGTTTTTTAAAGTAGGTTGAATTTGGGTATTTAGTTTCTGTCTCATCACAACGCCATGCCATCGTTCCTTTTATATTGAATAAAGTTTTAACTGAGTCATCATTTTGCATTTCCAAGAGTTCTTCTTGGTCCTGCATTGAAACATCAGATGGATCCACCAGCACTAGCTGCACTACTACCCATGTTGGGAAATTTGTTGTAAATCAGAAAACCTTTCGAATCAGAGGCCAATATTTTCAGATGATCAACAATAATAAGTACAGCGACATCAGTCGCCTCACATTTTCTTTAGCCAATGAAACATGTCAAAATTTTTGTCAAAAATATATTTTTGACATAACTATAAATGCAATGAGGCCAAATATCTTTGCCTTTGAATCAACAAGAGTTTTATTTCTTCCTTGAAGTTGTTTATTCAACGTATTCATTTTTTCAAAGCTATCTGCTGAATAACTCACAAAGGCTTTACCATCAACAGTAAGCAAGTGCTTCATTTCAGGCTTGTCACTTAAAAAGTTACTAAAAACGTCAAATAGTTCCATGAATCTTTTCAAGCAATTTCCCTTTCAGAGCAACCTTAAGCACAAGTCTCACATGGTCTGCATTTTTATCTTCACAAAATAGCTTGAACAGATGCTTGATTATAACTGATTTTAGTACCTCATTAAGAAGAGGAGAAATATTTTTGAACACTAAGTTCTCTCTATGAATAACACAGTGCACAAGAAGCCTTTCTGGATTCTTATCTTTCATCAGTTTTAAGCAACCAGTTTTGTTGCCCATCATAACAGTAATCTAAGTAAATTTTTAGCTTACTATATATGTGGTTCTCTGTAATGATTTGCAGAATAACATTTCTTCAGCAAATTCACCTTTATCAATATATCTATGAGGCAATATGGCCTCATTGTCTCTCAGAGTTTATTCACCCATTTATTTGTACTGAGAAATTTCTTGATTTCAGCTTTTCAACAAGTTTTAACTATTCTTCTGCTAACAGTATTGTTACTGACTGGCATGGCTTTCACATCTTTGTCATCTTTTTCCAGAACTGTTTTAAGAAATGCTGATATTGATGGTTTAATTAAATCCTCCCCCGTAGTATGATTTTTTCCAGATTTAGCAATAACTAAAGAAATTTCATAACTAGCCTCAAGAGTACAACTGACAGTAACAGTTTGTGCAGTGAACAGAGACTTTGTTGTTTATATATTTTCAAACTTCTCCCTTAAACACTTGAAGTAATTTAAAACTATTAAGTAATTTAAATATTGAAGTAATTTAAACAGTATGTTTCACCTTCAAATATGCCTCAAAACAACCTCATTTCATTGATTTGTTGATCAAACATTGTTGGCATAAGAGGCAGAAGGGTGACCGTTCATCATGGATAGATAGCAGGTATGAAACCAAATTTTAAATATTCTTGTGAATACCGATGAACTTTATTCTTACTTGCGCTACTCATTTTATGCAAAGGGTTTTTGACTGAAAGAAATAAATATGAGAAAAACATATGAAAGGATGCAAATTATTAAATGAAATAACTATTAAAAGAAGATGGCAGAGAAAGAGGGAAATTTAAAAAAACGTTCTTAGCTTAATTTATGACCAATAAGATTGACATGAACAAAAGGAGGGTTGTAACCTATAACCCCCCCCCCTACTTGCCCACTCGGTTTGAACCTGCAGCTTAGTGGGGGAATGCTTTGGTAGTTCCATTCCACTGCCACCAGCCCAGGTACCAGGTTGCCACAGGGGTTTCCTGGGCTAAACTCCTCTCCTAGCCAAGGTTCTTAGCTCAAGGATCTCTATTCTCACCCCTGCAGAATGAGGGGGCTAATGAATCACTGTGAGTCGGAAGAAGGTATTGGCTCAATGCAAGCTGTTCATTGAGGTACGGGCTCAAGAATTTCCTACTGAGAGGTTTAAGGTCTGTTTTATCATCAGTTTATTGAAGGGACAGGCAGGTAAATGGGCGACTCCTTTACTCCTCAGTGCTTCACCTTTGCTGGATAATTATCAGGCTTTCCTGAACCATATTTCTTCAGCCTTTCAGAATCCCGTGCAGGCTGCTACTGCCAACAGGAGACTCAGAGCTTTGAAACAGGGCAAAGTGTTTGATTATACCACTGCATTTCGTTTGATAGCTAAGGATTTGCAGTGGAACGAGCCGGCACTGATTTCTCAGTATATGGAAGGTTTGGCAGATGAAGTGCTGGATGAACTCTGCAGGGTAGAACAACCAAACATATTGCAGGAACTCATTACCCTGTGTCTGAGAATAGATGGATGCCTGGAAAGCCGTCATCTCTCCCGAGGCCAGAACTGCAAACAGCAACCTCTGCCAGCTGTGTCTCATCTGCAATCCCGGGAGGCCCGTGAAGTGGATCCAGAGCCTATGCAACTGGGAGCTGCTCGACCACGCCTCACCCCAGAGGAAAAGGCAAGACGACGCTTTCATCATCTCTGCCTGTACTGTGGGGGAGGAGGACATTTCGCTTCTAATTGCCCTTTGAAGCGTTCCTCAATAAGTGCTGCTATCTCTCCAGCAGTAAAAGGGCAGCTCCATCCTTGAAGGAACCCCGAGGAATGGAGCATACCGAAGGGTTCCCAGGCAATACTATCACACCTCAAGGACCTTTTCTGATACCTGTGACTCTAGGGCTCCCTGATGGTCAGGAGATTCCGGTGTATGCTATGGTAGACTCTGGGGCGGCTCACTGTTTTGTGGATGCTGGGTTTGTGCGGTACCATCGGATTCCAGTACAAAATAAGGACACTCCTTTGTTAGTAGAATCCATTGAGGGTCGGTTACTTCGTTCTGGGCCGGTAGCTCAGGAAACCTGTCCCCTTACTCTTCAGGTAATGGATCATAATGAGCAGATTAGCTTTAATGTAACCCGAATGCCCCGGTTTCCTCTTGTTTTGGGACTTTCCTGGTTGCGAGCTCATAATCCACTGGTGGATTGGGTGCAAGGGGAATTATATTTCAAGGTTCCTTGTTCAAAGCAACATTCCTCTACTGTACTGGCATCTGCCCATGATACATCTGACCCTGTCTTGCCTCAGGCATACCAAGACTTTGCAGATGTATTTGAGGAAAAGGGGGCTGACAAACTACTTCCACATCTACCCTATGACTGTGCTATTGATTTGATTCCTGGGGCACCTCTTCCTGTGGCACGAGTTTATCCCATGTCCGAACCAGAATTAGAAGCGTTGAGGGCTTTTCTAGATAAAAATCTTCGACGTGGGTTCATATGGCCTTCCAAATCACCATTGTCCGCACCAGTGATATTTGTCAAGAAGAAGGGAGGGGAGCTTCATCCTTGTAGTGATTATAGAGCACTAAACAAGATCACTATTAGGGACCGGTACCCTTTACCCTTAATCTCTGAACTTTTGGACCGGTTGAAAGGGGCTAAGTGTTATACTAAGCTGGACCTTCGGGGGGCGTATAATTTGGTACGTATCCGCAAGGGAGACGAGTGGAAAACTGCATTCCGGACCCGGTACGGTCAATATGAACATTTAGTAATGCCTTTTGGTCTGACCAATGCACCCAGTGTGTTTCAGAGGATGATGAATGATATTTTCCAGGATCTCCTAGATCGTTGTGTGATTGTGTATTTAGATGACATTCTGATTTACTCCGCTGATCCAGCTCAACATGTTCAAGATGTTCGTCAGGTCTTACAGCGTCTTCGGGAGAACGGACTCTATGCTAAGCTGGAAAAATGTGAGTTTAACATTGAAGAAGGTGAATTCCTGGGGCATATCATTTCTCCCCAGGGAATCCGCATGAACCCCAAGAAAGTAGAGGCTGTGTTGTCATGTCAGCAACCACAAAATCGTAAGGACTTGCAGCGGTTCCTTGGCTTCGCTAACTACTATCGTCAGTTCATTCCTGCTTATGCTGACATTGCTGCACCTTTAAACCGTCTCTTTCGTCCCAAAGAGCCTTTCCGGTGGACTTCAGAAGCAGAGAAGGCTTTCTCTACCTTGAAAACCCGCTTTACCTCGGAGCCTTTACTTCGCTACCCTGATCCACAACTGCCGTTCATAGTGGAGGCTGACGAATCTAGTGTTGCCCTGGGAGCAGTATTGTCTCAACAAGAGGATCCCTCCCAAACCCCGCGTCCCTGTGCCGACTATTCTCGGCAATTAAAACCCGCAGAGAAGAATTATACGATCTGGGAGTGTGAACTGTTGGCCATCAAAACAGTTTTTGATGTATGGAGGCATTACCTTGAGGGAGCTCGACACCCTGTGCAAGTGTTAACTGATCACAGAAACCTGGAACATTTACAAACAGCTCGGCGATTGTCTCAGCGACAAATCCGGTGGTCTTTATTCTTTTCCCGGTTCGATTTTCGTATCAAGTATACTCCTGAGGCTCAGAATAAGAAAGCTGATGCATTATCTAGAAAACCTGAATATGTGGCACCAGTGAAAGAGCCCTTAGTGGCACCCATCTTGCCTCCTTCTGTGTTCGCAGCCACGAACCCGTGTCCCAGCTTGGCAGAAGAAATCCGGGAATCTCAAGCTCGAGATCCATTGACTCAGCAACGTCTTCAAGAACTTCAAAATGGGGAGCATGGAGAGTTTTCTGCACAACAAGGGTTATTACTACTTCGAGGGAGGTTATATGTTCCTGCTGGTCCCCTTCGTAACCAGGTATTGCATCTATCTCATGATTCTTTACCTGCTGGACACTTTGGACTTTACAAAACCCTGCATCTACTCACAAGAGAGTTCTGGTGGCCACAGGTCCGTGCTGATGTTGCCCGATATGTGGGTTCCTGTGAAGTTTGTCGGCGAGCAAAGGATGTGGTGGCTAAACCCTCATGTCTGTTGCATCCTTTGCCAACACCCTCTGGTCCTTGGAATGCTGTCTCCCTAGATTTTATCATGGATCTTCCCCGTTCAAAAGGGTTTACCTGCATCCTGGTCTTCGTAGATTTATTCACCAAAATGGCCCACTTCGTTCCTTGTCCTAAATCTCCTACCGCAGCAGAAACAGCTCATCATTATTTACAACACCTCTTCAAGCTTCATGGTTTTCCTGAACACCTTATTTCGGATCGTGGACCCCAATTCACCTCTCGTTTCTGGCAAGCAATGCACAAGGCACTAGGAACCCAAGTTCACTTGTCATCCGCTTATCACCCACAGTCAGATGGTCAGAACGAGCGCACCAATGCCACTTTAGAACAATATTTACGTTGTTATACATGTTATCAACAGGACAATTGGGCGGATTTGTTGCCTTTAGCTGAGTTTGCATACAACAATGCTGTACATTCATCCACTCGTCAAACCCCATTCATGGCCAACTATGGGTATCATCCTCGGTACTTTCCAACCACCCTTCCTTCCACCTCTGTGCCAGCTACCGATGCTTATATCCAAGAACTTCATGGCATTCAAGAATTATTGAAAGAACAACTCAATCATGCCAAGGAAGCATATAAAAAAGCAGCGGATCAGAAAAGACAAGAAGGTCCACAGTTGAATCCAGGCATGAAAGTTTGGCTCTCTACCCGATATTTGAGACATCCTGGGCGATCCCGGAAACTAGATCCTCGATTCATCAGCCCTTACCCCATCCTAGAAAAAATCAACCCAGTGGCGTTCCGTCTACAATTACCTGCATCCCTCCATATTCATCCCGTGTTCCATCGTTCCCTCTTGATCCCAGCCAAAGATCCTGACCCCAACCGTCCACCAAATCCTGAACCTCCTCCACCGGTCTTAGTAGAAGGAGAAGAGGAGTATGAGGTCTGCCAAATTTTGGATTCCCGGATACATCGGGGGGGGGGGGGTTTGCAATACTTAGTGGACTGGGAAGGGTATGGACCAGAAGATCGATCTTGGGAACCGGTGTCTAACTTACATGCGCCGGAGTTGATTCAGCAATTTCATGATAATTATCCAGATAAACCTGGCCCATTGGAAGAGGGGGACCATGGGGAGGGGGATAGTGCCAGGACCCTGCCTGTCATGGAACCCAAATGTGAAGGGTTAAATGCTGGAGAGCAGCAGGAGGAGCCTTGTAGTTCAACTCAGCAGGCAGCTGAGTCTGAGGACGCAGCTGAGGGCACTTCTCCTCCTCCTATAAGGGCTAGGAGCAGGATCCTGCAAAGGAGAACTAACAGGAGAGCTAGGGAAAGGATCTTTAATGATAGGCGTAGAATTAGATCTGAAAGCCCTGAGTTCTAGCAGGAGCCTTGCCAGAGATATGGGTGTGCTCCCTGTTTTAGGATAAAGTTAGCAAGTTTACCCTGAACCCTCTGTGGGAGCAACACGTCACTTACCTTGCCACCACGTTCCTGTGTGTTATCCTGACTTTGTTTCCTGACCTTGGACCGGCTTTCTGACTATGGCGTTCTCTGTTTCCTGACCTTGGACCGGCTTCCTGACTACGACGTTTCTCTGTTTCCCTTGAACTTGGCATTTGGCTCTGTAAATTATTCTGGATTGACTCGGACTGTACTTTGTACTTTATCTGGATTACAACTAAAGTTCCTGGCAAAGAACTGAACTTGGCTTGCTGTGTGTTCTGTGTGCGGGGCTTGACATCTTGCCACTGGCATTGAGCTCTTCCTGCTCATAATTCTCTGTGGCAGAGGCCTCTTTCAAGGTGGAGGCAAGGGTGACGTCTTCCTTTGCCACAATGCACCTTCGGGCTTTTTTGCTGCAGAGCCCCCCAACAAATTGATTCAAGAGAGTGTCTTCAAGATTTGGGAAGCCACAGTGCTGAGCAAGCTCCCGGAGTCCTGCCAGGAATGCAGCCACAGATTCTCCGGCTTGCTGCTGCCTTTTCTGGAACTCCATCCGCCAGGCCATCTGGGTTCTGGTTGGTGCCAAGTGGCTTGTCAGCCGGGCGAAAATGTCTGTGAGTGCTGTCTCACTCAGCTTTGCTGGGGCGAGCAGTGCCTTGGCCAACATGAAGGTCTCCCGCCCACAGCAACTCAGGAACGTGGCCCTTATTTTGCTGGCATCTGTGATTCCTTGAGCCACCGCGAAGAACTCGAAACGCTCAACATAGTCCTCCCAAGTGTGAGGCTCGGACAGCTGGAAGGGCTCCAAGACCCGTGGACTTTCCATTCTCCAGGCGGGCAGGGTCGTCTTCTAGCCAGCAGGTGAGTCTTGTCTCTGCTGCAATCCGGACTCTGAGTCAGCGTGATGAGCCTCTGCTACTCAACATTCCGGATCCCATCCTCGTCGCCAGTATTGTAGCGTGGGGTTAGTGATTCAGCAGTGATTTCAGCTCAGAGACAAAGCAGGCTGGAGACAGCTTCTAGTGAACAGCTCTTTAATCAGGGAGAGACAAGACTGGGGACTGGGGAGAGGAGGTTACATTTATAGGGGCCAGGACTGGCTAGGAAAATATACATTTTGGAGGGAACAATTACAACCAATCACAAGGCTACCTTTTGGCGGGAACCAATAGGATTGAAGATCCAAATGCAGCAACTAGAATCAACCAATAGGCCTGTTCCCTTTTGAACAGGGAGGCAGTTACTTCAACCAGCAAGTACAGATCAATACACAACAGAAGGCAAGAAGGGTTTCTATTCAAAGATTGTTAAAGGTAAAAGGAGGGAGGGGTGCCAGAGATAACAGTGTGTACAAAACAATTTCTACTCAGGCAATCGGCCAGTAGGTGGAGCTGAATCACACAGGCCTGGCAAGGCCTATGCATGCGTGGCCCAGCCCCAGATGGCTCTGAGAGGGAAAGTCTTGTAAAACACAGCCTAGGAGAACACAAATTAAAAATAACTGTAAATCTAATGATTTCTAACTTAAACTTGGGTCCTGGTTTTGTATCGTCACTGCTGGGCTTCCCCCAGCAGCCATCCACTCTGTCTCCTCACAGAGCAGCTCTCCCTGAAACCACCCAGCAGCAAAGCCCATGGGGGGGGAGAGAGAGAGAGAGAGAGAGAGAGAGAGAGAGACCTTGCCAGTCCCATGATCCTTAGTGGGAACACATCTGATTGGCTGGCAGTTGCTCCCTCACCCCCCCCAAGCTGGTATATCCTTTTCAAACCAGCCCTAGGAAATGCGCTTTAACAAAGACAACAATAGGAAAATGAAACACAACTGTTTCTTCACAAATATCTAAGAACAATTAGCGGGCTTTCAAATTCATAGTTAATAACTCAAAAAATCTCTAAATAATCAGTTAAATTGCCCTCCTTAAAAATCAAATTGACCCCCCTGTGAGGTGTGGCCCCCACATTGGGAGCCAATGCTTAGGTCAATGCGTGCTTTGTTCATCTCTACAGCTCTTGAGCTACTAAACAGTAGTTTTGTAGTTGATGTCATTTATCTGATTGCATATTGTACTTCACGCTTAGTTATCTTGTTAATTTTATAGAAAATGTAGTTTAATCAAATCTTACTGCAGATGTGTATTTGGTAATTACATATATTTGGCTGATCATTGTTTCTTAATATGTTTATGTTCTGATTCAGGTTGGCTGCTTCAAAGACCAGTGATTACTAAAATAATTTGTTAAAAATACAGATATAAATTACCCTAGTTAATGCTTGCATTCTTTAAGAGATATATTTTAAAAACATGCCAGTTTACATAGATCAATTGAAGAACTGGCGTATAAATTCCATTTTTTATTTTTTTATTTTTCATTTTTTGGCCAAGGGTTTGCAGCACAAATACAGTATATCTGGTCACTACAGTATACAGTGACAAACATAAAACAACTGTTTTGGTTGTGAATTTGATAATTTTGGCAGTATTTGTATTCTGAACTCTAGAACAAAATTTCAGCATTGTCTTTTCTGCAGTGTTTCTTGAAATTAAATTGTTTTAGTGAAAAACAGTGTTTTTAGAATGATGCAATTATTCACAACTATGAAACAGCAATATAATGGTTCGTAATCATAAGGAAACCTTATAGTGGGTATCAAAACATAAAGGTACTAGCATGAGGCAGTAATAATCAACTTTGATTGCAAAATAAGGAAAGAAGCTAGCAGACAGGAAAAAATATTACACACTGCAAGTATATTTTCGCTCATCACACTCACACACACACACACAGAGAGAGAGAGAGATTGATTAAGCAGTAACTCAAGATTCTATGCAACTCGTCCATAAAATAATCTCTACCACTGTTCATGTAAAAAATATGTAGAGTATCCTTAAAGGAGATACAATAATAATAATTACGTTTTTAAACTTCTCTCAAATCACCCGGGAGTAGCATTTTATTTAAAACAAGTAAGCCTGTGTTCTGTTTATTTTAGAAAGGTATATCTAGATGACTTGGAAGAGGAATGTTTCATACACTTGAAATGCAATTTGTTTTGAACACAAAGGACGCTTCTTTTAGGACCTCTTCCATAATGGTTAGCATGACTGTATGATCAAATGGCGTAACTGTAATTATGCTTAGAGAGAAAGTGCATTATGTGAGATAGTTAGCCAAGTAAAGTTAGGTGACATGAATTCAGGCCTTTTTCACAATTTTGGCAGTCTTCCTTTTGAGCTCCACTGCAAAATGGAAACTGCTTTTTCCTGAGATTAGGTATTGCTGCAGAAGCTAAAACTGCCTCTCTCCCCCCCCCCCCACACACACCTTAACCATGCCAGAATACAACCTCCATTTCTTTTTGTACTAACAAGACTGCTTTACCACTACAGCCCACTCTAAGTAATTAAATCAATCCTTTGTACTTACCGTATTCTCCTCTAGTGAGGGTACTAGATCTGATTATATGCTTCATGCATATTCAGAGTACAGCACTGACAGCTCTTTAATGAGCTCTTACTTAATCAGTACGAACAATGTTCATCTTGTTCTCCCCCCTCCCCAATACATTAGAGCAAGGAACAGTTGGGAGAAAAAATGAAACATCCAGCATTCATTTGAAAAATATATTGTACTTTGAAAAGTGTCTAAGCTGGGGAAGTTGCATTCTGCCCTTTAAAAGTCTGATGGACAAATTGGATTACTAGTATTGGATTAAATAACAAATGGTTAGAGGAGAAATGAGAGAGCTCCCTGTGATCACAGGCTTTTAATATTTTTTTTCTACTTATAAAGCTGAAGGGGTCTTTAACCAGTTATTAAAGTCAGGATTAATTTGTAATGGTCCAACTTACTAGTTTTAAAAGGGGGTTCTTTTTTTCTAAAAGGAATAAAAACAATGGCTAAATAATAAAATCTGAATTTTTAATTCAAATTCTATTTATATAGCTCAATATCTTATTCAGATTTGGTAGTACGCCTTTATATTGAAAGGATGCATTTGCAAAGATCATTGATATTTACAAATATGTTGTAAGTAGCTAATCAATATGTATAGTGAATGAATTTATCCCAAAGTAAGCATGGATACATTCTCAATAACTGTTTATATCTTAATAAATTATTGCAAAGTAAACTTCACACACTTTTTAATTGGATGCACATTCTTAACTGAATAATATTTAGGTTTGCAAAGTTAAAGCAAAACAAAATGTGGCCAGAGTACTTTTTTAAAACAAATAATTACAAATATAGGGTTAAATTAATGCTACCATTGTTTTTCTTGCTGAAGGAGACAATTCAAAGTTATGTATGTATCTAGTAAATTTTGAAAAGGAATTTTAAACTTGATTTTTATAGTAGCTTTAATTGTACAAAAATGAACCATTTCATGCTGTCAGTAGAAAGACTGTGCCCAACTGCTCTTAACTGTGATTTGAGTGATCCGAAAAGGCCTTCCTGAGAATAGCTGGCCTTTTTCCAAATGGCAACCATTTTATTCCCCACCCCACCCCTTTCTTCTTTTGTTGTCAGTTACCCAGTGGTTTGTGCCTATCCCAACTGATATCACATGACCCATGTCAGGGTATTCCATGATATAAAAAGAACACAAAACCAAGAAATAATCTTAAAGGCAGCTTACATTATTGTAAAATTACCATATTGGTTTGTCCTAGCCCTTGAGACATAAAAACATTGGGGGGGGGGTATCTTTATTGTTTCTGTTGCATTCTATGCTTATTATTATTATACATTGTATGGTTATTAGAATTGCAATGTGGAACTTGGAATGGAGACCATTTTCAACTGTATTCCTGGCAGTAGGCCTAGCATATTTGTTGCAAAACATTTTCCTATCATTACCTCAGGTCATGCAGGAACTTGACCCTAACTATTGGGTAATGCACACAATTATTAATATTATCTTATCTCCCATGATTTACTGAAACCATTCATTGGAATAATAGGTTTTTTAATTATATTGTGCATTCATGTAAGAAGTCCTGGAAATTTAAGTATAGATCTGGAACAAAAGTGAACTGGCGCAAGCAATTTTCATAGTGGTAGCCTTCCATAAACTGTTCAGCAAGAGCTAGTGGCAGTTATTGTGAAATGTGCAAGAGACTGTGCAACACGTTTTAGTATAGGTTTTGGGAAGTTATGCAAGGGAATTTTAGCTGGCATTCTCTTGGCTGCACTTAGCAGTAAGGGATCAGGAGAGCCACATTTTCTCCCAAATCCCCTTTCTATACATATGCTGTGCTGGTCAGGGGAATTCCATGCATACTGGAGAGAGCTCAGTCCTTTAAAGAGCATATCCAGCAAGCATTGTATGGAGTAATTTTTCAAGCTAACCTCTCCCCAGCCTACATACTCTTTGTATGTAGTACAAATCGAGAAGTGCAGGCTAGATTTCAAGGAACTAGAGATCAAATTGCTAACATGGGCAGGATTCTGGAGAAATTCAGAGAATTCCAGAAAAACATCTACAGTACTTCTGCTTCATTGACTATGTCAAAGCCTTTGACTGTGGACCACAACAAACTATGGCAAGTTCTTAAAGGAATTGGAGTGCCTAACCACCTTAGAAATTTATATGTGGGACAAGCAGCAACAGTCAGAACTGGATATGGAACAACTGACTGGCTTAAAATTGGGAAAGGAGTAGGACAAGGCTGTATACTATCACCTTGCCTATTTAACTTATATGCAGAATAAATCATGCGAAAGGGAGGTCTGGATGAATCACAAGCCGGAGTTAAGATTGCCGGAAGAAATATCAACAACCTCAGATACACAGATGATACTACTCTGATAGCAGAAAGTGAGGAGGAATTAAAGAACCTCTTAATGAGGGTGAAAGAGGAGAGTGAAAAAAAATGGACTGAAGCTCAACATCAGAAAAACTAAGATCATGGCCACTGGTCCCATCACCTCCTGGCAAATAGAAGGGGAAGAAATGGAGGCAATGACAGAGTTTATTTTCTTGGCCTCCTTGATCACTGCAGAGGGTGACAGCAGCAATGAAATAAAAAGACGCCTGCTTCTTGGGAGGAAAGCGATGGCAAACCTAGGCAGCATCTTAAAGATCAGAGACATCACTTTGCCAACAAAGGTCAGGATAGTCAAAGCTATGGTTTTTCCATTAGTGATGTATGGAAATGAGAGCTGGACTATAAAGATTGAAGGCAAAAGGAAAAGGGGACGGCAGAGATTAGATAGTTGGACGGTGTCATTGATGCAACCAACATGGCTTTGACCAAACTCCAGGAGGCAATGGAGGACAGGAGGGCTTGGCGAGCTCTGGTCCATGGGGTCACAAAGAGTCAAGCACAACTTAATGACTGAACAACAACAACAACAACAACTCCCCAGACTACATACTTTGTGAACCTAGCTTCTGTTCAAGTCCAGATCCTGGCAAGTGGCAACTGAACTTGTGTTCAACCCAATTGTTCTTGATATTTGAGTCCCATAGTCTTATGTACATTCCTGATGAGGGAAATTGAAAAAAATGCTACATTAGCATTCCCCCCCTTACCGCTTGAAAGTCATTCTGTTACTTTAGGAACATAAAATATAACTATGGACAATCTGATTTGGCATAAAATTATCACAACTAGCATATTAATATATAGTGTATCCAAACAATTATTACAAACTGAATTTACTTTTAAAATAATATTTATTTCTAATTGTAACAAATGTAGTAACAATCTCATGATCTGTTTACTAGTTTATGTGGAACAAAAAAACTCTACAAAACAATGTTTAAAAATCCAGAATTATCCATTATTCTTATTTCCTCTTCACAGTATTAAATAAAAATAAAATAAAAACCTCATTCTCATAAAAAGAATTGAAGGGGGAAATGTATAGAAGAGAGTGGTGGTGAAGAGGACAGAACAGAACCAAACATACCCATCTACATGCAAAAACAAAAGTGAAACTTTTTTTCTTGTGACAATAGCAGCACCTCCTAAAGGAAGAAATGCATCTTGGTCTTGCCCTGGAGAATTCAGTTCATCTCCTAGGACAGTGAGGGTGAACCTTTTAGAGACTGAGTGCCCAAACTGTGATTCAAAACCCACTAATGTTTTGCAAAGGGCCAATAACACCAATTTCACCTGAATACATGTGGCAATGAAGGGGCAATGTCAGGGTGCCCACAGAAAGGACTCCGAGTGCCACCTTTGGCACCTGTGCCTTAGGTACGCCAACACTGTCCTAGGACTTGCTTGTCCTCAGTGCACAGAAATTAGAATAATCTGATAATATGCATATTTTTAGACATGATTTGTAAAGTATTTGAACATACTGTCTTAAAATATTTTATTCATCATGTTAAAATAATTTTTCTAATTTTTCAGGGGGGAAAGGGTTCAGGAAAAAAATGCAAAAACCGTTTTTTCCCCTCCAGTTTTTTCCGGGTTATTTCCGGGCCTTCACATCTCTATTCCTGACTAGCTTTCTTCCACCCTGGTTCCTGCTCTGATCTTCCAGGGTAATAGACTGAGCAGATTGACTGTCTTTGACCCTTCACCTTCCGTGCTGGACTTTGACCACGGTAGCAGCTTTATGACTTTTTCATTATTGTGTCTGAGCTGCTTTCATAAACCTTTCAACATCATATCTCTCTAGGGTTTTTCTGGCTTGAAATGTTATTTTCTTTGCTGGAAGTTTTGTTTCTCAAGCAGTGAACAATAGATGGTTGGTTTCAGCAGGTCACAAATTTACCCTGAAACCCAACTAGCTTTAACGAGTACAGTGTAATCATGTGTAAGATTCTTTCACAATATGTTTTGAAACAATTGTTCTGTCACCTCATACCACCCCCACCCCAATTAAAAAGGGGTATCTGTATAATCTGTACATTGCCATGATTTTTATCAGGAACTGAATCTAGAAGTGTCCTTATACAGGCAGAATTAGATAGCTACCCACATTATAAGGGAGGGGTTCATATTACTTCAAGTTCATCCTGTTGTAGAACATTAAATGATCAATTAAGTCATTGTCTTTTATTCATTTAATAAATTTTGTGTGGCTTCTTTGGCACTTCTCTGTACATACTAAGACAATAATTTCCTATAAGAGGATATAGCTTTTTGAGGAAAAAATAGGACTCAGTTATGAGGGAGGAAAACATGGAAAAAATTATTTTTCCAGATCAAAATTTATTTTCTCATTAACATATTCTAAAAGTCAGGTGAAATGTATGCAGAACTGCCAATTGCTACTGCCTTGTCTGAGCTTTGGAGAACCAGAAATATCAGGTGCGTTGTCTAGATCTTCTTTAAACCATCATTCAAAGGAAAAGCCACTAGATATGCAGAATTGCAACAGACAGTATGTACAAGTTGGAAAACTCGTGACCAAAAAAAGCAGCAACAGTATTCTTGGTAAAAGAATCATACATGAGTTGGCATGTCCTGATGACAGAGCCAAAAACAAAGAATTTGCAGTATTCTTCATGTCCCTAATCAAAACCCATGCTTTCTGTGAAATTATTATTATTTATTATTATTATTATTATTAGTAGTAGTAGTAGTAGTAGTAGCAGCAGCAGCAGCAGCAGCAGCAGCAGCAGCAGCAGCAGCAGCAGCAGCAGCAGCAGCAGTATGCCTCTAGGAGCAGGAGGTTTTTCTTTATGGGACAGGTGGGACAAAGGCCAACCACCACAAAAAATATGTAAAAAGGAAACTGGAAGTGTCCATTTGGATACTACCTCCTCAGGTTTGTTTGTTTGTTTTTAATGGTCATTCTCAGTCATTTCCGAGCCTGGTGGCATTTGCTAGCCTGAATTGGGTCCTCAGATCTTGCCAAGTCTTGTAAAAGAAGCAACCACAGGATCTGGCTAACTCTGCCACCACTAGACTGGAATGCTTTCAGAACAGACATATGACCTCTTGCATTGTATAAAAATCATGGTGCACACCGATGGTGTTGTATTATTAGTGATGTTGTGAATGGGGCTGTGTTCCTCAGCCTTTATTTCATGGAACATAAACTGAATTCCTCAGTGAGACAGGTCCACAGCTTCTGTCCCACCAGGGGAAAACTGGGGCATTAGAAAAAGTTCATCATCATCATCATCATCATCATTATCATCAGAAAGAACAGCAGCATTATAATACATTGTCATAAGTGTGCTTACCCTCATTTCTTCTTCATGTCATTGTTACACTATTGGCCATAAAATCAGATTGACAGAAGTTGAGTTTACAGGAGAAGAGTGACTGTACCCTCTTGTCCTTAAACAGTTTAAGACTGCTACTGTCTAATCTTGCCTCCATTGGCACCATCCTAGCTTTTTAAACACTTCCTCCGCTTGACTTGCTGGATTTTTAAAGAAATGCATTAGCCTTATGTACAGTTGAAATGTTTCCATAGAGGTCCCTTACTTTTGGGGACCACAGTAGCATACCTGTAAAGTGTCCAGTTTGGGGTGGGATATTCACATAAGGTAATCTTTCCTGCTGTCGGCCATTATTTACTATTATCCCAGAAAATTACCAGATTCTGAGTGGGCTCTGACCACTGTGCTGGAAGGGGTGAGTCATGCTCTGGCCAGTGGCCAGTGAGCCAATAGGACTCTGCCTAATGCTTTGGCCGTATCCACACAATGGCCCTCCCCTTGCTTCATCATATGGAGACCCTGGGGCAAGCATTCAGGCAGGGGGCTGCATTGAATGCAGAGCCAAGGCAGTGGAGGAATTGGTGGGAGAAAAGCAAGGGAGGCAAGCTGCCGCCACCGCCACACCTCCCCACACCCTCCTCCTTCTCCAGCGAAGGGAAGCTTTCCTCTGCGGAAAGCCAAACCGCAGCGGCCGCAGCTAGGGAAGCAAAGGGAAGATGCTGGTCCGCCCCCTGCGCACCAACGCCATCCCGCTTCAGCCAGGCAGCTGCGAATGCATCACTACATTGGACTTGACTGCTCATAACTAAACCCTAGCACCCCAATGAATGAGCTCTTTCTCTATCACTGCACTTCTAAGAATATTTATACTCCATGTATTTCAGAAAGACACCTAGAAGCCAAACATCCAAAGGCTATAATGCTCATCTTTTATTCTTAAAGGTGCTCAGGGCTTGCACCAGGAGACTGGACTTTGTTGTGTTCTGAGGAAGCTGTTTAGATGAGCAGCGAAACATTTCAATCTAGAAAAGAAGTCCAGTTGCTGTGACTCAACTTTTGGATAAACTCACCTGGATGACTGAGAATCTTCACAGACTTACTCTTTCATGCCCCAAAACTCTTATTGCTTACAAGATGCAGATAATATATTTCACTGATTAAAGAACAAAAATCAATGGAATATGATCTGTTCTATCTTTATGTCTTCTAAGATTTTTTCCAGGGAGCAAAGAACAGGGATGAAACATTTGATAATTGTAGGGGAGGACTCCTCCCAAGTTTTTTTTGTGAACACTGGCTCTGCCCTTTTTTTCTGGAAAAAATGGGTGTTCCAGTTAGCTTTGGGTGTGGGGATGCATCTTTTTAATATTGGAAGTAGCAGTTTTACAGAAAATGTGCCTTTGACTCTATTCAGGATACCCACTCTGTCACAGAGTGCAAACCACTAAGCATAGCAGAAAGAGAAACCTCGATTATCCATCACCATCAACCTATCCGTCTAAGAACAATGTAATGATTTTGGTACACTTGTCACACATAAATTGACAGTTGTACAAATGCGAGAATGATATGAGAATGTGTCATATTTATTTATTTGTTTGTTTGTTTGTTGGATTTTTATACCCCCCCCCCCATCTGGCAGCGAGGTCACTCTAACAAAAAGGATTTTTTCGAGGACCACAGTGTCAGTCATACATAGGAATTTAAAAAAAACTGAACTTTTGAGACTTGGTCATAACCAGCAGACCTCATTTTGTGCTATGTGAGTTTTAACTGTTGCAGAAATATTTGAGGAAATTATATAGCATTTGCAAAGTGAATGGGAATATTTGCCTTCTCTTAATTGAGAAGGGCAGACATTACGACAAATGAAGGGCTGGGGACAAACCCAAGACTTCTAACATTTCTAGGACCTAAATTAAGGGAACTGTCCAGGCTTAAAACTCATTGGGGAAACTGTTTGAATATTCCAAAGCTTGAAGTTGTACCGTGACTATTGAGAGTCTCTTCAAATGTAGTTGTGACTTTTTTATCTGTTTTAGAAGTATCTTCTTGTTTTCAGGTAGTATTCAGTGTTTTCCTGAATATTAATTTTCATCTCTCCTTTGATTTGCTAGAACTATGCTGTACCAAAATCCTCCAATAATGGACTTTTCATGATTCAGCTGGGCACTGTTTCTCCCACAAGAGAGGAGAATGCCAGCATACAAATTTTACCTCTTTAAACAAAGAAAAACACTTTCATTACGTTCATTTGAATGAACCTAAAACAGAATAAACATTGTTTCTCTTTTAAAAATTCATAATAAAATCCATTGTGCCCAATATACAAGTATAACTTAACAGCCGGTTTCAACACAGACTTTTGCCATCTTCGTGGTTGTGCAAGGTAGCCATATGACAAAATATTGTGTGACTTCACAATTTTCTCCATGTACTTCTTTAGCATTCCTGATGAAGTAATTGCATTGATACTCCCAGTCTGCTACCCCAGAGCCATAAGAGATATTGCTTGGTGGATTTCATTTGGAGTATTGGTTTGCAGTGTCTAGATTACAGGGCTCCAGTCAAATTAATCTTGCTGCAGTGTGGTGACTAAGAGCATGAACTAAGAGGTCTCCTGCGCAACTCCTAACATGGTGTTAACAAAGTCGTTTTCTCACTTTTGTAGTGCCCAGTCTTCGATGTGAGAATTATAATGCTAGCCTATGCTGTAAGTAGACATGGGCACGACTCGGCGAAATCCTCGTTTCCGTTACGTAACGAAACGAAGAACGACAATTACTCCACCAGAACTCGAACTCAAACCGACTAAAGAAAAATTGGGTCTGATTTGTCGTGGTCGTTCCTGGCGGCATCGCAGCGATCGCACGATGCCAAGCGGCACAGGAAAAAAGTTTTAAAAATTAAAAAAACCCGATTCCCGGCCAAAAAAGCAGGCAAAAATATGCCTGCCTGAGGGCACCTACCAGAGGGGTGGTTTCTGGGGGGGGGGGTGTCCCCCGGCCTCCCCCCTCCTCTCCTGGGCTGCGCAAAGTGCGCATCCTCGTTGAGTCGCCAACTCGCCAAGCACAGAAAAAAAGTTTTAAAAATAAAAAACCCGATTCCCGGCCAAAAAAGCAGGCGAAAATATGCCTGCCTGAGTGAGGGCACCTACCAGAGGGGTGGTTTCTGGGGGGGGGGTCCCCGGCCTCCCCCCCTCTCCTGTCCTGGGGTGCTCTGGTGGGGGGCATCCTCGTCGTCTCACCAACTCGCCATGCCATGCGGTGCGGGCGGGGGATCCAAAATGGGGCGACCGCAATATTTATTTTGAAATCGTGTGGTCCAAAAACACACCAAAGCACCACAGAAACATGCGAAAATAGCTATTTTAAAACTGCCTGAATTTTTTCAGTAGCAGCAGTGGGTTTTTCTTGCAACAAAACGTCTCCATTGATTTCATTTTATTTTATTTTTATTTTTATTTTTTTACACCTGCGCAATGATGCAAATTCCACCAATTGCATGGCCACTTGGCCAGGTTTTGACCGAGACTTCTGGGATGTGCCAGTTGGGCATAAAAAGCCACTAACCCTAGCCCGAACCCTAACCCTAACCCTAACCCATACGCCAGTACACTGTCCTTCTTAGTGGGTCAGAGAGGCACCCAGAGGTGCACCCCAGTAACTCACCCTAAACTTACCCGTAACCCTAAGCCTAGCCCTTGCGCTAACCCCTAACCAGTAAGCCAGATGTGTACTCACATTGCACTACAGCAAGTACACTTCCTTTCTTAGTGAGTCACAGGGCGCCCGTAGGGGTCCTCTCTGACTTTGTTCCCCAGCCCAAGTGCACCGTATGCAGGCAGGCAGTGAGTCACAGAGGCACCCGAAAGAGAGGTGCCTCTGCCTGCCACTGCAACTTGGTATGCATATCCAATTGGCTATGCATGCCATTTTGTAGCGGGCCAGAGGAGGCACCCACCCCAGAGTGGTGCCTCCAGGAGCCCGCTTTCCCTTCATGGCGGGCCAGAGGAGGCACCCACCCCAGAGAGGTGCCTCCAGGAGCCCGCTCCCCCCCAAGCCAGTACTAACGACAGACGAAAAACCGACAAACGAAATGACAATTTTTTGAAAAATTTCGCGACAAACGGAAACGAGCCGAAACGGGCCAGCTCCGACACACGACAACTCGAAATGTAATTTTTCCTGGTCGTGCCCATCTCTAGCTGTAAGCCAGGCACAATTGTTACTTATATAATGTGTGCAAACATATGTTTGAGTACAGTCCTAGCCAACTGAATTGGTCTGGTTGTGGGGAACAAAAGTGTACCTCTAGCACTGGAAAATAACTTCATTAATAGTCAGCCCTGTCCATGCAAAGACCCACGTTCTACCCATCAAAAGCTTGATGGTAGAGAAGGAACCATTTTGGTGTCAGGCTTCAAATCAGCTACTGAGTTTGTTTTACGTCCAGTTAATCCGCTTTGGAACCAGTGATTTCACTCCGTTCAGCTGTTTGCCTATCAAGGCCAAGCCACTATGCTAAGCTGCAGGTGATATAGCTAGTTTTCTCCCATTGATAAAAACATATTTTTTTATAAAATGGAAAGTCCTCTGATATGTTTTAGATATTTCAGATTTCAAAAAAAATGGTTAATTGAACAAGGAGCATGAGAGTTTTATGTGTACAAAGAGGAGGGATAAGTTTCAAAAAGAAACACTGCTTTATGTGTTTATTTATTTATTTATTTATTTATTTATTTATTTATTTATTTATTTAATTTATATACCACCCCTCTAGTGGGCACAGTACTTTGACTGATTTACAAATTTAAAATGCATTAGGTGATATCACTCTGCTCTGAAGTGTTGGTGCAGGTTATCCCTGCCAAAGGGATACAAGTGTGGTAGTGATAAAAAAAAAATCAAGGCATTCAATGGATATAACACTTTACTTTGTTCCATTCCATCTATATTTTACATATGTGCACTTAAGAATTATCATGTTGGTTGTCTGGAAGGGGGAATTAGTTTGTACTACAGATTGTTGGAACTGGTCCCAAATGTCATCTAAGACATTTGTGATATGTAGAAACAGAGCCAGCCCATGATGTAGCTAAGTCACTAGTCTAGACTATAAATATGATGGTCTTAATCCTCTATCTTCTACAGGGCCACAGCTTAACCAGCTATCTTCTAGAGGGCCACCATGACATTCTCCCCACTCCATATGTTAGATTTGCTTCTGCATTCCTAAAACAAGAGAACAAAACAAAATACAAAGAAACTGTTGACTCATGTTAATGAAAATAAATACCAGAAGCAGATCTAGTTTTCTGTTTTTAACTCAAAGTCCTATAAAATACAGCAATACAATACAGCTTGCTTTGGCTACTGTTGAATTCAACACATTTATTGTGTAGGAATAGGCATCAATTTGTTGTGAAAAAGGGACAGGCATTTTTAGAGCAAAAAATAGTAAATGAGCATTTTTGACCTACCACAATTTTTCAATATTTTTAAAGAAAAAGTAAAATGGGATGCTTTGCCAACTAGCATCAGTCCTACAGATACTATGTATGCCTATACTGTATGACAATGCAGGTGCTACAATTCAGGAAATCTGCTGTTGTCCCAAAACCTGCTGCTCTGTATGCGGACAAAGAAAGGAACACTTTTTCCAGCATCTTCCAAATCTACCACCATCATGAGAAGACACGGTTCTTTCTTAAGGAGAGCTTTGACAATAATGCTGGGAAAGTTTGAAGGCACTTCCCAGATATGGGAAGGAACAAATCCCCTAAAAGAAGTAACAGGCTGAAGTTTTCAAGAGCTGCTGAAAATAGGACATTTTGGAGATCACTCATTCATAGAGGGCCTTTTTACACGACCCCTAAGATCCGCTGGCCACTAAAATTCGGACCAGAGATCTTAGGGGTTCGTCGTTCTTCCTCTGTCTTCCTCTGTCCCCACCCCCCTCCGCACTTCCTGGTTGCTGGCTGCCTGAGGGAGGGAGAAAAAAGAAAGAAAAGAATGCCGGTTTACCTCCGTTTTGTTCCCGGCAGCATTCAGATCTCTTAAAGGGGCGGGGCGCAAAAAAAGAACAAACAGAAGACAGGAGAGCCCCGCACTCACTATCCTTACACCGGATCAAATATTTGTCACCATCAAAGACCAGGTACAAGAAAACTGCTGTTTGGTCGCGCTAAAGTGGGCGGGGTCGCACTTAATTGTCTGCAAAGTCCGGAGCTGGTGGGTAAACATTTTTAAGGTCCGGACCTTGCAGCCATTTGCGGCGGAGCTTAGGGGTCGTGTATAAACGCCCAGAGTCACTATGAATGACATCACTTAACAGCAACAGCAAACATCAATGCAGTTGAACTCAATTTTTCTTGTTTCTTAGAACAGGTATCCAGGGGTTATGATGTTCATGTTACTTAGAAAAATGCCTTCAGTTTAATGAACTAGTTCTGCATTTTGATGGATACAGAGTCAGTGGAGAGGTTTATGATTATTTGTCATAGGTCATAGATATTATATCCTTTACTACTAAAATTGGTACAAATGCAGAAGAAGGTCTTCTTAAGGAAAGCTTTGAACTCATGTTAAGAATCATACTTGGCAGATTTCTGCCATTAATTTTTAAGATACTCATTTATAATTTTTCTGCTTTGTCCCCAGGGTACTGGTACATGTATGAAGTAATGAATTAATTCATAAAGCTCACACTGATCATTTGATTTTTAATGGTCTAAGGGAAACATCACCTTGTCCTGAATTTATATTGTATAAAGACCACATGACTTTGGGGGGGGGTGTTTGTTTATTAGTTTTGTTTTTCATGAATATAAAGGTAGTAGTTTATGTTTTAAGTGTTTTCCATTGACATAGCACTTGCTTGTTTGCTTGCTGGTTTCTTCTCCCTCTCCTTTTCCCCCTTTTCTTTCTTTTAT
Organism: Phrynocephalus guinanensis; assembly: GCA_037367245.1. Taxonomy (NCBI): domain Eukaryota; kingdom Metazoa; phylum Chordata; class Lepidosauria; order Squamata; family Agamidae; genus Phrynocephalus; species Phrynocephalus guinanensis. The sequence goes on along the minus strand of CM074732.1, from coordinate 807,010 downwards.
GCTAATATATAGTTATTGAATAATTCCAGCAAAAATCAGTAGCATTGTTCTAAATTTTTAGAATTATGCTGGTCAAGAGTAGACTTCAGAAGATGACCTAACTAAGGTGTTTCTCTGATATTGCCAAGCCTATTCTTGAAAGTTTACTAATGCACAGGGACAGTAGTATAGGTTACCAAAACGGAATTAATTTTATATTCCTTCAAAATTCTGTATAGCCATATTATATCACCTTGTGTCAGTCTACAGTAGAGATCATGGTAGCAGTCATATTTCAAGTATAGCTTCCATTTTACAATTCCTGTTCAAAGTAAACTATTGGGTAAGCAGTCAACTATTAAATATTAAAATATCCACTTTCCAAAATGTACTATCATTGAGCAATGAAGTATGGTGGTTTCTTGGTTAAGTTCATTTGGGGGCCAATGCCAGAAAAAGGGTAAAGTTTTAATGTTTTAAAGAATAATATTAGAAAGCATATCACAAATGGGGCACTCCTTAACCTATATAGAGAGCATATATCATTTGCATTTACTTCTCTCATATTTTATTTGTTCTAAACAGAAAGATAGCTAATTTTCAAGTAAGGAGATGGCAGAGTTGATTGAATTATTAGCTTCCTTAGATAACAGAGACATTAAAGTGAAACACGGTTAATCACTTATTTTACATTTGTTAATCGCTTATTTTGCATTTGTACAAGAAAAACAGATACCCCCATCAAGAATAGTTAGCCTTATCAACTTCAGATCAGGAGGTCAGAGCTGGGGAGAAGGTGGGGATTTAATAACTTCACTGTTAGGGAAGTTCTCCCTTCCACCCATTCAAGCGACAGGTGCAGAGCTGATGGAGTTATCCAGTATGAGAATTCTATAATAAGACATGTTGATCCCAAGATCTTATGGATATTACCTTTCTATTACCCATGGATTGAACCAAGAAGTGTTTTTATTAAGAATCAGCCAATGGGTATTGTTGGATATTTGACAGTGTTGCTGAGCCTTTTTCTTTATGGAAAAAGAAATACCCAACTATTGGATGAGAAGTCAAGAGTCATGTATAGGCCAGAAGTCAAGAAGCATGGCATATCATATTTTCTTCTTTACAGTGAGCTTTACTAAAGGTTATGTGCTTCTTTTGTGTAAGTCAAAGGATTGCAGAATTTTGTATCTTTGTAGCTGATCTCAACATGGATCTGAGATTTTGTTTTTAGGGGCTAGCAATGGTTCTGTGAAAGGAAAGCTGGTGTGCTACCCCCCCCCATGGCTGTTTGAATCTTAAACAAATTTAAATAAATGTGACTCAACTTAGAAAAATGTGTTCATTTGGAAAATATTCATCTGTTGTTCATATTTTCCTGGTCTTCTTTACACAGGAAAGCTCAATTTCACGCTGTGTTTTGCAGGCACCTCTAAATTATGCACCTATTCTTTGAACAGGGAGAAACACTGAAGAGGAAGAAGCTATGATGCAAGAATGGTTCATGTTGGTCAATAAGAAAAATGCCTTAATAAGAAGGATGAACCAACTGTCGCTGCTGTAAGTGTAGATGCTGATTTGCCAATGTACATGTTTTGAAGCCTTTCCTTTCTGTATTTTGAGAGACCCATGATTTGGGTATTGAACTTCCAAGGAACTTCTTTTCAGCATTTCAGAGAGAAATCTATAAAGCATCTAGTTGTGTAAACATAACACTTTCATCCTAAACTCAAAATATGGAAATGGTACTGATATCCACATAAATTGCCTTAATTAAGAGATTAATGCATCCTTTGTAAAGTCAAAGATTCAGACTCCTTCCACATATACATTCGTCATTAGCTGTCAAACAAGTCCCACTTATGGATACTTGAAGAACACAGTTCTTTGCAATTCCTATATGAATTTAATCAGCATCTTCTGGATTGTAGTTATTAAGAATGCAGTTATTCTTCAGATTTTGCAGATTTAGCAACCCAGTTCTATGCTCAAAAGTATGTACAAAACAGTCATGCTGTGGAATAAGGAGGTTTAGACAGGCATACTCAGAGATCAAATATACTGGAAACATTTTTGGAGAAATGTGTCTCTGAAGATTCTCAATCTTCCAGGTGAGTTTATCTGGAAGTTGAGTCATGGCAACTGGACTTCTTTTCTTGAGATATTAAAACGTTTCGCTACTCATGCAAGTAGCTTCGTCAGATTTTTGGAGAAAAATATTTTAAATACACATCTTTTAGACAAATTTTGAGCATCTTTTTAAAAAGATCACAAACTATAACAGAAATAGGATGAAACAGATCTCTGGATTAGCACATATGGAACTGACAGGACAAGAAGCCTATACTGGCCCCTCTGCTCCCTAGTCCCTCAAGTTAAATTAATGAAGAAACGACTTTTAAGGAGGGGAAACATATCTAGAGGTAGTGTCAAAAATGTTCCCCTGAAAATGAATAATGAATAAATAATACTTTTGAGAAACATACTAATGCTCTTAATTTAAATACATGTTTTGTATTTTGTATGCACAAATATAACCATTTGTATGGATGCATGCATATTACATAGTGAGAAATTATACGAATTATATATAATCATACAAAATGAGAGTTAGAGGCAATTTAAACGTTACCAAACAGTCAGTCAAGGTCCAAAAATACACCCAGGCAGCAGAATGCCACAGAAAACTCTCCTACCTAGAAAACATATACCTCTCTGCTATTCCTCACCACAAAAATCAAGCAAAACTGAATGAAGAACAACAGACAAATTACACAACCGAGATACTTCCTGACACTTGGTCAGCCAAAGATGCCTTTCTCAATCCTACATGCAAAAGCAGGCAGTGGTAGATTTAATTTTCATTTGAAGGGGTTTCAGGTTTCTGGGAAGTAGAGCTACCTTACCTTGTCTTTTTCTTGTCTAATATTGCCTGTGAGCCTACATGAAGCCCAGTAGGGTTTTTGGGAAAGGATAGATGGTTCCTTGGGTAGAATCTGAAAAGATTTTTAAAAACAAAACAAAAAACGTTTGATGCTTTAACATTTCAGAAAAGTCATGAAAACTTGGGACATACTGGGGGTTACCAAAGTACCCAGGGCATCATGTTGAAAAGACCCCACTATTAGAATAAGGAAGAGTAGTCCCACACCAAAGGCTCTTAAATAAACTTGCCAGTCATGGAATCAAGGGACAGGTCTTGTCCTGGATCAGCAACTGGCTAAGGGACAGGAAACAGAGGGTAGCTCTAAATGGACACTTCTCCAAGTGGAGGGAGGTGAAAGGAACAGCACTGGGACCCCTGTTTTCAACCTCTTCATAAGTGATCTAGAAGTAGGAGTAAATAGCAAGGTAGACAAGTTTGCTGACAACATTAAATTATACAGGTAGTAAAAATTGAGAGAGATTGTGAGGAGCTCCAGAGGGATCTCTTGACAGTGGGGGAGTGGGCAAACCAGTGGCAAATGAGCTTCAAAATTAGCAAGTGCAGTGTGATGCATGTTGGGCCAAAAAAAAAAACTATTACATTTATAAACTGATGGGGGTCTATACTCTCTGCAACATACCAGGAAAGGGACCTTGGTGTCCTGATGGACAGCTCAATGAAGGTGTCAGCCCAGTGTGCTGCAGCAGTGAAAAAAAGCAAACTCAATGCCAGGGATCATTAGGAAGGGTATACAAAATAAGTCAGCAAGTGACATTTTGCCTCTTTATAAATCTATGGTGAGGCCCCATCTGGAGTATTGTGTACAGTTCTGGTCACCATACCCCCAGATGGATATTATGGAAATGGGAAAAGTACAGAGGAGGGCAACCAGAATGATTCGGGGACTGGAACACCTTCCTTACTATCTGAGGCTGCAACGGCTGGGCATCTTCTCTCTTGAATGATGGTGTCTAAGTGGTGACCTGGTTGAAGTTTATAAAATCATACACGGTGTGCACAAAGTAATAATAATAATAATAATAATAATAATAACTTTATTTTTATGCCGCCTTTCTCCCCAAAGGGGAGAAACTGTTTTCCCTATCACACAACACTAGACCTAGGGGGCACTCCATGAAACTTTTGGGCACTAGATCTCAAACAAATAGGAGAAAGTACTTTTTCACCCAGAGGATCACTGGTCTGTGGAACCCTCTGCCAGAAGAAATTGTGACAGCTGTCAGCCTTGACAGCTTTTAGAAAGGCTTGGACAAGTTCATGGAGAACAAGGGTATCAATGGCTATCATGACTGCCTAAGGACAACCTCCAGGTTGGAGAGATAGGCAGGGTATTTCTCTATGCTATTAACAGGGAATCGTAAGCAGGTGAAGGGAATACCCTGAAGCAAATGGTGGGCCCCTGTGTGAGACAGAATGCTGGACTGGATGGGATGTGGCCTGTTCCAGCAAGGCTGTTCTTATGTTCTTATGTAGTTTCAAATACACATTGCTTATTACCATAAGAAAGCTTTGCTCTTGTGTATCATTTGTTCAGAGTAGCTTAAACCTAAAGAGAAAAGCCAGTTATGAGTCCTAAAAATCAATGTAAATTAAAGGTTCTTTTAGGAGTTTAATGATTTAGTAATTAACATATTGATGAACTTTTGCAATTTGCCTAGGGAAAAAGAACATGACCTAGAAAGGCGATACGAATTGCTGAACAGGGAACTGAGAGCAATGCTTGCCATTGAAGGTAAGAAATTATTTAAAGTTAGATTTTTATCAATGAAAAATTCTGATTTCAGGTACAGTATAACTGAAATAATGTCCTATTTCTAAACTAAATATGAATGTGTAAATGTATAGAAATGCATATACAGTGGTACCTTGTATAAAGGAATTTATTTGTTCCAAATGAAATTGTGTTAAGCAAATTTTCCTTTATACAAATTTTCCATAGGAATGCATTGAAAACAAAGTAATCCCTAATCATGACCATTTTTATGTTGTACGGATTCGCCCCATAGATGATTCTGTTAAGCAAATTTCCCCTCTCTCCGGAATTTTTTATGTTGTACAGATCTTATGTTATTATACAAACCGTTTGTTATACGAGGATCCACTGTACATGGGGGTGTGTTCTCTATTAAATAAACATGAAATAAGACTGGTTGGCAACTATATGCTCAATTTGCTTTTCCTGCATTTGTTATGGGGGGGAGTGGGGATTAAAATGGCATCAGCTACAATCAACAACATTATTTTTGCATTCACATAAACAAATTTGTCATTTTTACATCTTAAATGTAAGCTAGGCAAACCTATAAGCTTCATTATAAAAATATTGTGCACATGTTAGGTAAATATTTCATCCAGCAAAATGGCAGGATTAATGCAATCCTTTTGAACATGCTTTCTCCCTTCTCTATAGCCTTCTAAGAAGTCAGTCACCTCACCTGAATGAAAGCTCATGAACAGATTGACATAGGGATAAATTAAACAATTGCCTCCTTTTTATAGCACTTTTAAATAACAGTACAGTAATCCGGCATATGATTTACAATAAAAGTAAACATCCAGATAGGTTAAACTTCTCCTTTACCTTATTTTGTTATTTAAATATGCTGAGGGTTTTTTTTAAATAATAAAGCTGTTCTACTTATACTTTTCAGCCACAAATTCTGTCTTTAACAGTTCAAAGATGTTTGCTTAAAGTTAATCCTCTGGGCTCTGTAAAATGGACCTTTTGTCTAATCAATGCAAATTGATTTTGCTATTCTCTATTGACCTCTTAACCCTTTGACTGTCCGTGGTAATTTCTTTCTTCACCTGATAAGGTACCTGATCCATAATAAATCAATTCTAATTAGTTTAGAGACATCACTGAAAGCATGCGTTTGAGGTGTCAGGTAGCTTTCTAATCCACCTCTTTATAGTTTCTTGACAAAACTCAAGAACTACAGGAATCTCAAATAAAATCTAAACATGAACATGTCAATGCTTTTAAAGGAAGAATTGGACAGCTGCAGTCATAAAACGCTAGAAACAAAACTTTGGCCTCAGGCTTCTAGAAAAATGTCCTTCTGGAGACCTCTGTCATGCTCAAGTACCCAGAAACATGCAGCAACGCGGAGTTACATTTTAAAGAAGATGGGATATCTTAGGGAATAATAATGGAGGCAAAACACTTCAGATAAACATACTATTTGTTAGAATATATTTTACAGTCAAGAATTTTTGCTATTATCCTGCAGCGAATAAGGCTCTCTACGCAGGAAAGTCAGGGTGCATCAGTGGTACCCAAATATAGGCGACATTGTTTGGTAACGTGAGAGAGAAGAGCCCAGAAGCACCTTTTCCCATTCCTAACAGTAGAAATACTGCACAAGAGAAACAATAGAAATACAGTAGAACAATAAAAATATATACCTGTTTAATAACTAGCTATGTGCTGCCTGAAGCAGCCATCCCCTCCTTCTTAGTGGTCGGATCGTCTGTCTTTATACTCATGATTACAATGGTTCCTGACAATATAACCCCCGTTCTTTAGCAAAATTTTGGGTTGCATAAAATGGTACTGATCATCCCTTAACATTTCTGTGATATACAGTATGGTATCCAGTTAGTCCAAGGGTACAAATACTTCTCTGTCTAGCAGCCCCTCAACTCACTCAAATTATTCTAGAGTGTTGGGGAAGTTCTGAAGCTCACTGGGGGTCTCTGGAAGAAGAGTACATACTCGGGTTCTATTGAGCAAGCAGACTTGGCCATCAAATTATACTCGGGTTCTACTGAGCAAAGATTTGGCCCTCAAATTATTTCTCTATTTCAGTGTCTCGACTGCTGTCAAAATTCCTTTAGGTCAATGATTTCCAAAGTGCCTTGTGTAGTAGGCCAACAGTCCCTCCCTCCACCCACCATATGCCAGGGACTGGTGCAGCCAAGCAGTGTGCTCAATATCCTAGAGATATTAAAGGTGTTAAAACAAGATAGTACATTCTGGTCATGTGTTGCCTCAAGAAACAAGGTGTGTCTGTCTATGCAGATACTTTCCTTACACGCACATGACACAACATGACCTGGAGTGCAAGAGTGTACAATCTAGTATACCCATGTTGGGCTTTCTTGTTTTCCTGGAAGAACCTTAAAACTAATGGGTGGTAGATCGGCACTGGACCACAAACCACCATTTTGAGAAGCTCTGCCATGTATTACTCTTGTTTTGTATTTATTATCCCACAAGTGTGAACATACTGTTTCAGTTCTCAGTTTGTCATATAAATGCTATGTTTTGGACCAGCATGATATTATGTGCTGTGACATTGTACAAAGAAGACTTTTTGCTGTACAGTACCACCCCGTATCTGATGATTCGCCATCCGTGGATTCAATTATTTGCAGTTGGCAGTCAGCGGGCAGTGGTGGGTGGGAGGCAAAAGCTGTGCCGCCCTACCTGGGTGGCAGATTGGGCAGCACTTTTGCCTCCAGCAACCCATCACCCCCACTGGGCATCATGGAGGGTGGTGCTGGTGACAAGGGGGAAGCAGCAATAGCTGTGGCAGAGTGGCGAGGGCGAAAGCGGGGGTGCCGCATGGGGGTTGGCCAGCCCCTTGTGCCACTGAGGCCATCCCATCTGGGAAGAAACTGCTGGGCAGGCAGGTGGAGGAGCCAAGACACCTCCTCTCCTGGCCGGCTGGGCAGAGGAGGAGGAGGAGGAGGAGGAGGAGGAGGAGACACGCCGGCCCAGTGCCCACGGCCCTGAGGGGCCTCCAAGCCAGCCATCCAGACCGCCCTGCACGATTGCCCTGCTCACCATGCTCTCTTGCCTGCTTACCTGGCTGGCTGGTTGGCCAGCCGGCAACGGGGCTCCATTTGTGCTGTGCTTCACTGCCAGGGGTGCCTCTCCCAGCATTTCAAAATGAGGAGGCAAATCAGCACCCATTCCTCCAGGGTGTTGACCTGGGGAAGGAGGCAGTAGTAGCAGCAGCTCCAGCACCACACGGCAAAAGTTGCTGCCGCTCGTGGTCTGAGGTTGGTCCCTTCGCAAAAAGGCCTCCACCGCCCCCTCACGCTTGGGGGGGGGGAACCTCCCCCTGGACCATGGGGGTCCCATTGAGAGGAATGGGCGCTGCTTTGTGGCCAGATCCTTGCATCCAGAATAGCTGCTGCCTCCTTGGTTTGCCTCTTTGGTTTGAAATGCCGGGAGAGAGGCCCCGGCAGCAAAGCACAACACAAATGGAGTCCCATTGCCAGCTGACTTGGCAGCCAGGGCACTCCTGTGGGGCTATCTGGCTGGTTGGGTTGGAGGCCCCTCAGGGCCAAGGGCACTGGACCAGCATTCCTCTTCCTCCTCCTCTGCCCAGCCGGCCAAGAGAAGTGGCCCAGCTCCTCCAACTGCCCGCCCAGTGGCTACTTCCTGGGTGGGACAGCCTCAATGGCACAAAGAGCTGGCTGACCACCACGCAGCACCCCTGCTTTTGCCCTCGCCACACTGCCACCACTTCCCCCTCCCCACTGGCACTGCCATTATCCTCAGAGAAGAGCATTCACTCTTATTGAGGGATTTCAGGGAGCGGAACCCATCCCCCCACGGATGTGGGAATCCTACTCTATTCAATAACGCCAAGGCTTAGAATTTCCAAATGGAAGAGTTGGAAGAGACCTCCAGGGCCATCCAAGTCCAACCCCCTGCCATGCAGGAACCCCCATAACAGAGCTCCTGACAGACGGCCATCCAGCCTCTGCTTAAAAACCTGCAAAGAAGGAGACTCCACCACCCTCCTTCGTGGCAGCATATTATTCCACTGCCCAACAGCTCTAACCATCATGAAGTTCTTCCTAATGTTCAAATGGAATCTCTTTGCCTGTAGTTTGAAACCATTGCCCCGAGTCCTAGCCTCTGAAGCCATGGAAAACAAACCTCTTCCCTCTTCAATATGACATCCTTTCAGAGATATAAACATGGCTATCATATCCCCTCTTGGCCTTCTGTGTGTGTGCCTTGTGTGTGTGTGTGTGTGTGTGTGTGTGTGTGCGTGCGCCCTCAAAATTCAGCACAGAGGATACAGCTTTATTTATACACCTGTGATCTTGCTTCCATGAGTTTTTCACCATATTGCATGGATATTCATGGAAGCCTGATAGAGTATTGCTTTCTTTTAAGCATTGCGGCAGGTACATATCCAGATATAGTTGTTTCAGTGGGATATGCATTCCCATTCTAAACCGACCCCAGCTACGCTGTACAAAAACTTGTCATCTGGCAAGCATTTAGGATGATGCCAGCATGATTAATAAAATACAGAGGTTTCAGACATTTCTGACCGCAACTGTATTTATAAAAATGGTGCAGATGCTCAGTATTTGTCATAATCTATTTAGGAGCGGTTAGAAATATTGACACCAAACAAACAAACAAAAAAAGAAATGTCATTGTAGCAATCCTGCCTTCAGGCAAATATTTGGAGGATAAAGCTCCAAGGATAAGCAGAGGCAGGTCTCAGAAAGCAGGCCGTGTGTGCTTTTATAAAAGGAGGTTCACAACTTGCCCAGAAGTCAAGTCGTCTCATGTAAACGCAGTGTAACTGTACAGCAGCCACCAGCTGAGTATTGAGGATTTTTTTTTTACTCAAGTTACTTTCTTAGATGCTTTGCCCCTCTTGTTCAACTGTAATGCCTCCTTAGGAAAGATAAAGTTTACGTTTTGCACACCGTAGGAGGAGTGTGAGTTCATTTTTCTGCCCAAGAAATGGATCGTCTTTAGAATTTTGTACATCTTGATTCATTCTTGGCTTCCAGTTTGAAGTGGGTGCTCTTCTTAAAAGGATGTATGCATAGGCTCACTATTTTTGTCGCTATGGTTTATATGATAAGCTTTTTATATTTAAAATCAATATGTAATCCTGTGGAGGAGCTTATCCCCTAAAACCCCATTTGTAAATCTATTTTAGCTTTGTTACACGGCGCTGCCACAGTATCCCATAGATTGATTAGGTTCAGCAGTAGAATCCTATCAAATGGCCTCCTCTGATGATTATGATGATGATGCAAACTCTTTCAGGATTGCTAGTTGACTGGAACTCGAGATAAGGCTTTGACTGCAATCCCCCAATGTGCTCTTTACAAAACGAGTGTTAATTTTCATCCAAACTGCATGGCTTATTTTATAGTGAAAAGATGGGAGGGTTTTTTTAAAAAAAAAAATACAGAACTTTAGTCATTTTATTATGGTGTTTTAATGCTGGAATAGATATCTGTTTTCTTATTCAATTATTGTTGCCATGATCAAATAGTAGCTATTTTTTAAAATGATGATATATAAAGTTTTCGTGAATAATTTATTCTGTATAAAATGTTAAAGTTTATATAAGTCATGAAGAATTGAACATTGCCAATGACTGCACAAGCAATATTCCTAAGTATGCATATTGGAATCCCTCTCCAGGACACTCCTTGGGCACCATGCTCTTTAGGAAGAATCTCACTGAGTTTAAAAGAATGTACTTGAAAAGGCAAGCCCAGAATCATTACCGAGCATAGAGTGAGTTGTGAGGACCCTAATGCAGCCATTTTATCTGAAATAAGAAACGGAGTGAAAATTGTTTATTAACCCTTGAGTGAATATAATTCCAATATACTTTGCATTTGTCCATGATATGAGGATGCAGCATAAGAGTAAGAGGAGCAATGCTGATTATTGAAAAAGCAACTTATTTTCACACAAACATTTAGGTGGCAATCATGTGCCAATTTGATGATAAATAAATCCTTTTGGGTGTGATGGCTCAGTGAACGAGAGTGCTGAAATGGTTGGCTGTAAAGTCGGCAGCTCCTGGGTGCCACGCAGTGGAGTGAGCTCTCCCACTGTTCACCCCCAGCTCCTGCTAAGCTAGCAGTTCAAAAACATGTAAATGCAAGTAGATAAATAGGTACTGCCGTAAAAAGGGGGAAGGTAAACAGTGTTCCGTGCAGCCATGCCGGCCACATGGCCACAGACTCGCAAAACACTGGCTCTTTGGCTTTGAAACGGAGATGAGCACCACCCCTAGAGTCAGGCACGACTAGCACACATGTGTGGGGAGTGGGGGAGGAACGTTTACCTTTACCTTGTTAAATTCTGCTGGACTCAGTGAGACTCGCATCCAAGTAGACATTTATTAAGATTCCCTGTGGAATTTTTGAAGGAGGTTCCACAGGGCAACTCCAAAAACCACCTGGAGTCATAGAACTAGTTCGTGTTCTTTGATGTGTGCTTAATAATGACAATACTTGTTGAAATGCAATGTGGTAAATTATTATCGTTGTTGTCTTCGTTGTTGTCATTGTTGTCATTGCTGTTATTTTTGTTGTTGTTTCTAAGCTTCACATATGCATAAATGGATACCCACAGCCTTTAGTGAAACCCTTTTTTCTGTGAAACGCTTTTTTTCACCCATTTAAGGAGAAAGTTTGAGAAAGTTTGGCTGTGATATTAAGCAGATACCTCAAAAATTAGATCAATAGGATTTGTTCACTTCTTCATCTTGGGTCTTTAAGTATAGAAAGTGTGATCAGCAGGATTCCTACCATTATCATCCACAAACTAAGAAAGAATGAGAGCCACGTTTTCTTACATTTCTATGTAAGATTGTTTGAAAGTATTGTTTATTACCTACAATTGCTTGGGTTTTGGATTTTGGAAATGGAAATCAACAAAACTTATAAGCATTTGGTCTAAAGAGTTTTCCTGTTAAAATAGAAGTTACATCTGATATCAATGGAAACTTCAGCTTATCTTTCAGTTAGCAAGAGAAGTCCAGAACGTGTGTGTGTGTGTGTGTGTGTGTGTGTGTGTGTGTGTGTGTGTGTGTGTGTGTGTGTGTGTGTGTGTGTGTGTGTGTGTGTGTGTGTGTGTGTGTGTGTGTGTGAGAGAGAGAGAGAGAGAGAGAGAGAGAGAGAATATGTGTATGTTTCTGTGTATGATGTATATTGACATAAAATCCCACTTGTGAGGTTTACTCCTTACTAAGCATGTTACCTGGTATGTCTGTTACCTGAGAACAAGTCTCAGGAGACAGAGTAGAGTATGATTGTACTATTAATGCCATTTATCCTATGAAAGAAGGTTTTGTTACAACAAAGCACATTCTGATTGCAGTGCATACATAGATAATTAATCTATTGACATTCATGGAATGTTTTTTTTTCAAATAGTATGTTTAAGATTCTTGTCAATAATACTGTGTTTTTGGAAATGGTCATTAATAATAATAATAATAATAATAATAATAATAATAATAATAATAATAATAATAATAATAATAATAATAATAATAATAATAATAATAATAATAATAACTTTATTTTTATGCCGCCTTTCTCCCCAGAGGGAAAGCAGTTGTAGCCTTTTTTGCACTTCTTAAAAGAAGATGCATTGAAATATGAGATCTCAAATAATTATAAGTGGCTAAGAAAAACATTTTTAAAGAGTGAGGGAAACAAATGATATCTAGACTTTTTCTGCTAACAAATGTGCAATTGCAATGTCATCAGTAATATTTTGTTTGTTTAAGTAACTAAGAATTTGGTTAAAGTGATTTCTTGTGAGTGTGATGCTTAGTATACAATATTATCCAATATATTTGTTATTCTCTGCGTCTGTAAAGCAATGTTTATATTTTCTCTGTTTGCCTATTCATTTGCATATACTAACTGTGCATATTAGGAAGGCAATTTAAAGAATGAGTTGCACATTCCTGGCTTTTTACTGCTATTCTAACCTTTATTGGATGAATTTGCATCTAATTTTTAATTTGTAAATACAAGACCAAATTCACTCTAGCACCACTTGCTTTCATAAAGCTTCTGAACAGTTTGCTGCCTTGAATAAATTTTGCTTTGGAGGGGGGTCAGGGGGATTTGAACCAGCACATTCTTGTGTGGTTTGTGAAGATTCACATGGTAACCATTGGTGTGCATTGTTAGGTTTATCTGAATAAGCACCAGCCATGTGAGTTTTAACATGATTGCCCAGGGCAATGGAGGGAGGAGAGAGAAAGCCAAAGGCTTTGCAGGGCTTTTTCTACTTTTTTTTTGGAAAGTGGATTGAGGAGAGGAGACCACATGAGTCAGAAGCTCACTGTTCTAGAGTTTTCTTTTAAAGCTGGTGTCCTGTTTCCCTCCTGATTCCCATTTGTTCTGCTATCTCCCTCATCATCTACTTCTCCTTCTTTTCATTGTTTACCTTCCTAATGAGGGAGGCGGGACAGGCTGGTGTTTGATTGACGCATACAGGCCCTGGCAGTCTGGCTTGAAAAGCAGTTGTTTAGAGGCTTGGAGTGTTCTAATGGGGAAGGCTGCCCTTTTTAAATGAAACACTGGTCCTGTTTGCCTTATAAAGAGAGAGACTTAAATGCACTATCAAGGCGCAAAACCTTGTAAAAATATGAGAAAGGCATTTTCTTTTTGCCTCAAATTGAAAAATAAATATCTGAATGGGGAAAGGAATCAGTATGCATTCCTTCCCCCTCTTTAAACTTCAACAAACAAAATCAGAATGAGTAAAGACTGCAGTTGGTCTGTTACACAAACTAGCAAACAGACTGAACTGCTATAAACAAAGCTGTGAAATATTGTCTAGCAGATGTATTTTTACCTCAAAGAAAAATGCTAATTACCTGATACTGACTTTTAAAGTTATTCCGAAGCATCTGGTGCCCAGTGTGAGACATTACCAACTGCTAAGATGTAGCAAGAAAAAAATAGCTAAGAACATGCTATTTGGAGGGGAGAGTAGTTTAAGATTTAAAAAGATGTCTTAAAGAAATAATTTTCCTTTGGTATGTTTTTGTCTGTAATTTTTCCTGTTCCAGAAACTAAATCTCTACACACAGCAAGGAAATACAAGTTGCCTAGATAATCTGAAATAAGGAATGTGTACTTGCATGCAAATTAAGTGCACCCAATGTCACAACAGCAAGGTAGAGAGAGACAAGGTCCTCCCTTCCATGGAGGTCTATGCTTATATAGTATTTTAGAAATATTTGTCCAAATCTATTATAGGTGTTGTCTTCCTTACTGAAAAGTACCAGTCTGATTCATCAAGCAGTAACCTGAAAGAGTCAAGCAAGGTTCTCTCTAGTTTAAAGTTACACAAATCCATAGGAATGTGAAATCATCCTTCAATCCTTATTGGTCACAACAAAGGAAGTGCCTCTCTTGTCAAGGCCAAAGATCTGGCACTGATTTGTTTAGATCATATGCAAGTTAAGCTTTCAAAGCACAACATTCTGTATTTCTTTTCTTTTCCAGACTGGCAAAAGACTGAAGCCCAGAAGAGGCGAGAACAGCTTTTGCTGGATGAACTTGTTATTCTTGTTAATAAACGTGATGCGCTGGTCAGAGATTTAGATGCCCAAGAAAAACAGTAAGTTTGATATATATAAAAAACATGAATGGATAAGGTTCCCCCCATGCCTTGTTTCCTATAATGCTATTTGTGAAGAAAAACTTTACAGACAGATCTGTAACCCAGCACTGAAGCAATTTGCAGAGTTCCATTCCCAATTTCCCCTTAGTTCTCAACTGCCCACTTGTGGGGCATTGCCCTGCTCCCTGAAGGGTGTCCTGCTTGGGGTTCTGTGCAAAGGTATTGCACTAAGGCATCAAGTACAAGTTTATTATGAACATTGTTGTCACAGTTATGTTTATGTTTTTTTAAGAGCTGAAGAAGAAGATGAGCATTTGGAAAGGACTCTTGAGCAGAACAAAGGAAAAATGGCCAAGAAAGAGGAGAAATGTGTCCTTCAGTGACCAGATTGATGGAGCAAGGCACTGGTCATGTTTTATAATCTAACTCTTCTTATGTTTTGGAAATACTGACACCGACCACAAAAAACAAAACAAGAAAATCTAATAATGCATTTCAAAAATTGCAAAAAGATTTTACTAGACCAGCTTTACCTTGAATTATTTTGGGCATCCCTCTGCTCCTTCAGTCAAGCAATATGACTTCACAACTAGCTTTTCTCTGGGGATATACTTGCAGGCTTAAGCCATCCTAGAGTTGTTTGTTGAGGATTTGGGGACTGGCATTATTTTATGTAATAGCATTTCAGGGTGAAAAGGTTAAAAAGAAAAGGGTGAAAAAGAAAATGAAAACAATCTGTACTATTTCACCTAGCCCTGCCATGTGCATCATTTAATACCCACAGTTTTATAGTTAGAGTCCATTTATTATAGTGTGCTGTATTTACCAGTATTTATTTCAGCAGCAATTTTACACTTTTATTGTAAGTATAATTATAAAATGTAAGATTTTCTGATGTATTCAGAGACCAGTCCTTTTTAACCTATCCATTGCAAGAGCCTTCTAAAGATGTGATTGTAATTTATAAGGCTCCCTGAAGTGTGATCAGTTTACAAAAAAAAAAAATCTGTAAAGGCTACCCATTTTTATTATTTATTTACCATATAGTTTAGATCTCTCCTCTTCATTTTGTAGGACCTTTGCATTCTGGCTCCACAATGCTGTTAATATTTATTCTGTATCCATTTACTCTGTATCTTGGAGGATCTGGCTTGCCATTGTTTGCAAAATATGCTTGCAAGTGATTGCATCCTCCACTGACATTCTGACATCTTTTTTGTGGAAACTGTTAAGTTTATTTATTACAATACTGAATTATGTAAAAAAATTCAATAAAGCTGGATCTTTCTTATCACAATTCTTTTCATCTGCTTTTTTAAAAAAAAAATTCAAAACCCTTCTATTGCTTAGTTATGCTTTTGGAGAAAAGAATAGAATCCTGTAGATAGGGTTGTCAAATATAACCTCTCCTTCTACAAGACCTAAATAAATTTACTTTTACATTGTTTTTGCTCAGATTTTTTTAAAATTAATTTTGAGTAAGAAATGGCAGAAAACTGGGCTTGGGTTTGTTTGTTGTACTGGTGGCAGTTTTATTTACCCCAAGCTCTAATATATAGTGTTCCAATTTTAGCTAGCAGAGTTGTAATATGTTTCCAGTTCAAAGAATCTGACATTTTTGCCTTCAGACAGCTACTACTCATCTCTTACTGAACTGCTTGTGCGAATTACAAAACTTTCTTGACTCCATAATTGTAAAATACAATTTTTTTTCTTTGTTAATACATTTCATGTAATTTAGTTGCACAAACTTCCAAGGAAATGCTGCTGTTTTTTAAAAAAGTTTTACTCCTAATGTGTACAGTTTCACCCAAGGAGATGGGTTTACTGGTGCTATGTCAGAGCTGTTGTTTTTAAGATGACATCTTGCATATGTCTACTGCTGTGTACAAATATGGGTAATTTCTTAGGACAGTATATAGAATTGCAGCCTTGGTGAGTGATTTCTTATTTTTACACTTAACTCCTGTGCTCTGCACGGGCTGACTCATTGAGTCTCCAGGTGCAGAAAATTCGGAAGCATAATTCCAAGTTATAAAGGAGGAAGAGGCGAAGCTCTATCTTGAAACTGAACTGGATATTAGATTTCAGAGAAGTTGCCGCCTTAGTCTGTGCATGTCAGACAAAAACACGGAATAGGTTAACAAAGCGAGTGTATTAGCCCTGGTGCAGTTTTTTTTAATTATTTTAAAAAGAAAAAAAAAGACGATCCCTTGTCGTCGCAGGACAAGTTCTCGGGTCCGGGGGTGTCCAAGGGGCCCCTGCCTTGACGGTTCTCTTTCCTTCCGCTTCCCTGGCTCGCGAAGCCGGCGCGCCCCGGGGATCAAATCGATGCAAGGCGCCTGGGAACGTGTGGAGGAGGAGGAGAGCCCTGTGGCCTTCTCGGATCCAGCTCGGGGGTTGGGGGGGGGGGGGGGCGGGGGGAGAGAGACGGAACAGAAAACGAGGCAAAGGAGAATCCCCGATATGTTACAAAATCCACATCCTGAATAATCCAGTTAAAATGATAACAAGGACGGGCAATGTAAATACGAGGGACCTGCGCCTGGTGCCTTTGGATGTCTACATAATAGGAATCGCTTTCTGAGGGCGTTCATATGCTGAGCGAATTAAACCTCTTATCTTCGTCGATTACGGGATGAAATTCGGGCCAGAATCTTTCCCTCTCTTTCCACTCCTCCCCCCCCCGTTCCGTTTTCTCCTCCCCCTTTTGAAATCCTCTCCCCCCCTCCGTGCGTTATAAACCACCTTCCCTTCTTTTCCCTCCCCCGTCAGGATTCTCTCTCCCCCCCCTGACACACACACACACACACACACACACACACACACACACACACACATACACACACACACACACACACACACACTTGCCACCCGGCCAAGCTGACCAATCCCACCGTCTGCCTTTAAAAGCCGCTGTTAATTTGGGGCCGAGGAAGAGAGACAGACCAGGGGGGGACCTTTTTGTTCCGGGGTATAATATAGGTTAATTCGCTTTGTGGGTTTCTGAGAGTGAGATTAGAATTTATTAATTGGCACGGCCAGCCCTGGGCTCCGCTCGGCAACCTCGCCCGTCCCCCATCCCTGTCCCCGCTCGCCCGACTCCTCGCCCTCGGGCGCTCCCCGCGCGGCTCTGGCCACCCCGGCGGGAAGGAGCAGCAGCAACCCCCCCCCCACCCCGGGCGGTCTCCTCGGGGCCCCGGACAAGAGGGCGGGGGCGGGGGGGGGGTTTCCGGACTCCGGGGCGCTCGGCGGGGCCCTCCCTCGGCGGAACCGGGCTCTCCTGCTCTCCCGCCTCCCCTCCTCCCGCCCAGCGGAGGCAAGGGAGCGCTCGGTCTCCGGGCCGGGCCGGGGGCGGCGAAGGCAAGGCGCGGGTGGCCCTCGGGGATGCTCGCCGCGGCAGGCAGGGCGAGAGGACGCGCTCGCCCCGGGGCGGCTTCTCCTTCCTCCTGGCGCCCGCCTTCAAAGACCTTCAGCCCCCGCAGCCTCGGTCCGCCTGCGGAGGAGCTTGCTCGGCGACGCTGGCGCGCCTCGCGGTTCACCTGAGGCCAGGGGGAGGGTTCGGGGGGGGGGGGCCCTACTACCGGACGGCCTTCCTGTGGCCCTCTTGGGGCCCTTGGGCGCCCAGCGCTACACGAGCGCCCGGGGGGGGGGTGCTCGCCAGCCAGCGCCCTTCGTTCCCCAGCGGCTCCCCCCCCCCGCCGCCTCCCCTGGAAGGAGGGCGCCTCTTAGCTCCTCACCGGGGGGGGGGGCGCTTTTGAGAAATTAACCGTTGGGTGGCTTTCGAAATAAAAATGACAATGGGGGGGAGGAGGAGGAGGAGGAAGAAGACGACGACGTCTGAATTAACGAATTTAGCACCCCGGACGCGTCAGGGGCGGAAAACACAGAGGGGGGGGGGCTCCGTGCATGTCCTGTTTCCTGGCAGCGTCGAAGTGACAGGGAGGTGCGCGGAAGTTTCCTTCGGGTCCCTTCAGCGCCTTCCTTTCCTGGGTGCGCGTTTAGCTCCCATGGAATCAGGGCGGGTGTCGGTTTCCTGGCTGTGGTTGAATGTCAAGGACGCGGGAAGAGGTCCTCTCTGTAAATCCGGTTTCGGCTGTGTGTGTTTTTTGTTTGTTTTTTGTTTGTTTGTTTGTTTGTTTGTTTTGGGGGGGGGGCTTCGGAATCGCGCTGGCTCCGAGGGCCGCCGCCACACACTTCCTGGAGCCCGGCTTAAAAGAGTTTCAGCCGCGGCAGCCTCTGGATCCACGCGCCGCCGCCGCCGCCGCCGCCACCAAGGGAAAGTTCCCTTCCTCCCCTTCCAACATTTGTAATGGAAGAAAGAAAAGAACGGTTGCTGCTGCGAAGGACGGCCTTGGTCCGCTCTTTCCCCCCCCCCCCCGCCCCAAGGAAACCCAGGCGGTGGCGGCAGGGGTGGCTGCTGCCGCCGCCGCCTCTTCCTGCCCGCCGGCGCTCTTGCTAACACAGCAACAACAATAACAACACCGCGGTGCAAAACAAAACAACAAAACACCGGCGGGTGGCGGGTGGGCACAACCTCAGAGCCCAGGCGAGTTCGGCTGCTGCCTCTGTTTGCGGCGGGGTTGTGGGGGGGGGGGCGGGGAGGAGAGGGGCGGGGGAAGTCCTCCTTCGTCCCTTTCCCCGTCGGATGGAGCCAGAGTCACGTCGGTACCTAACCCTAACCCACTGCCCCGGCTCATACAGCGAACACCCGCCACCGCCATCACCGGTCCTCCTCGGTGTGCTTGGACCTTCCTCGCTTGCTTGGCTGCCTGCGGGCCACCCCCAGCCCACGGGCGCGCCCTCCTGGCCCTCCTGCAGCCCCGACCCTCCTATCCGAAAGGGAAGGTGGCGGCGGAGGGAAGAACGACCGCCCGGCGGGCCCTGTCCTTACCTGAGCACCCCCCAAGCTCGTCCCACCTGAACGAGAGCCGCCGCCACGCCACTTGGGCCCGGAGAAAGTAGTGGCGAGGCGGAGAGGAGAAGTAGGAAGCGGTGCCTTTGCCCAGAGAAGGTCCTTTTCTCCTCTCGGGAGGCGGGTGAGGTCACGGCCTTTGTCACCGAAAAACTGCCTAAAATCGCCTCTCCTTCGCCCCTGTCCCACGAAGAACTCCGAGGCTCAGGCGTCTCATTCACTCTCGGTCAACCCCCCGAAGGCCTTGAGAAAGAGTGACCCAAAGGCTCCGCGAGTCTCCATTTTCACACCCTTAAACTTTTCTGTGCCTGAACGTGTAGCTCCTCTCTTTCTCTCTGGCTCAGGATTCCTCGCCCCCCCCCTTTCCTGCCCTTAATCCATGGGTTTTATGGGCTGAGCATTAAGGAAATTCGCCTGCAATTTGGGATTAGACAAATACTCTTATTACAAGGGGGAGGGAAAAAAACAGAAAGAGAAGGGGGGAGTGTACAGCGTAGGGGTTTAGTGCTACTTGATACTCGGGGCTTTTCTCTAGACTTGATCGCATAATTTGGAGCTTGAGATGAAAACTACAGGCGGCTGCCAGGTTTCGAATATGGTTCGGAGAAGGCCAAAAAGAAACACGTTCCTACGGAACTTGCCTTCCGCAGTCAACCCGAGGATCTCTCTGTCTTTCACACGCTCGCTCATTCCCACTTGCCCGTCCTCACACTGTGTACCAGCCCACCGTCCCAGGACGGTACAGGAGGGAGAAGATGAAAAAAAAACAACCAGTCCCTATGAAGGTCCAGGGAGAGGAGAAGGGGGGGAGGAGGGAGGACGACGGCGACGACAGTTTTGGCTCAGGTCCATAATCCCCTGGATGTGTAGAGGGAGGGGTGGGAGCTACTTTGGCTGGGCAGGCTGGGACCGAAGAAGCAAGGAACCCTGACAAAAGTCCGGGTCCCTCCTGGCTTCATGAATCGCTATCTCCCCAAAGGGACCATCTCTCCCGCGCTCATCAGAGGGGCACCTCGGCGGCTTGCTCTGGCTTTGGCCAACCTGCTCAGCCCCCCCCCCCGCGCGCGCGCTCCCCGTAGAGAGCAGCCCTCCTCTTCGCCGCCCCCTCCATCTTTCCACCTTTTTGGAGCGGAGAGGAGTGAATGAGCGGCGGCGGCTTTGTTCTGCCGAGAAGGGCCCGTGTCGCTGACTTTTGTGGGCAAGAGAAGGATCTTGTAAACCTTTTTTTCTTTCCCCTTTTCCTTTCCTCTCTCTCCCTCTCCTTCGCCCTTCTCCTTGATTAGATGTCCCCCCCCCTCAACCGAGGGGGGGATGTAATTTCGCCAGGCTGGCGGTCACTCCCTTTGAACATTAGCTCGCTTTCAGCTCCAACTTCAATTAGAAGGAGTTGATTTTGAGAGATCAACAAAAGAACCGCAGCAAAGCCTTATTAAAGGTCCTAAGAAGATCTCCTCGATCCTTTGAGAAGCAGTTAAAGAAACAGTGTGCTTCCCTCATATTCTGTTACCTATTTCTTTGGAACTCTAAAGGAAAGTGTCTCACGAAAAAAAAACCTCTCACTTTGATGCTTCGGCCACTCGTCCTTCCCTGGCCTCTTTCCATTTAGTTAGCAACAAGTTGATTCGGTTTGGAAAAAAAAGAAAAAGAAAAAAGTCCCTGATGGTGGTGGCGGCGGCGCTGATTCCTTTTCATTTTAGTCTTTCTCTGTTCAGATTTTTTTTTCCTATTAAACTTTTCTCCCAAAAAAGAGATTCTTTATAGAGGATTAGCACCTATTAATATTTATGAGCATGAAGTAAATATTCTCAAAATGGCTTGCACTTTTTTGTGTGTGTACGCATAGGCAGGGAATCAAAGGTTCACGAAGTGTCGTAGAAATTAAACAACGGAAATTGATATCTATACTGATAATCAATTTAAAATAGTTGCTCATTGACGGCAACATTTGTGATCACCGCCGGATCCCAGCGAATGGTACTTGACTGAAGGATCTCCACTGAAGTCAATTAAAGCTGGAAACCTAAAGGCTCTTTTCTTGGCCGTAAACCCCAGTGAAGATAATGGGATTTACCTGTGAGTAGACACGCGTAACTACACAGGATGTAATGATCGGGAAAAGGCCGGAAGAAATTTATCTTTTTTTCCTCTGGGATTTCCTACCTTCCTTATTCAAGCATATTAAGGTATATTCCTTGCTATGTATGTTTAAATGGACAGCAATCTTCAGCGCTCTTTCTAAGGAGTTGAGGACACTCCTGGTCAACTTCCGTAGAATTTCCTTCCGAGTAAACATATTCAGGATTGCGCAGATTAATTAAAATACACCAGAAATTGGAAATAATAGGCGCATGCTTTTTAATGTGCTCCATAGAGGAAAATTACCACCGAAACGAGTTTGTGCCTCCACTGCAATTGTCATTCCCACACAGGGGCCACATTCAAAGCAGCCAGCGGCGGGCCGCGCACTCGGAAGACCCGCGCCGGAGCCAAGACGTCGCCGCCGCCGCCTAGTATCCCAATGAGCAACGCGTTGTTGGTCCCTGGGCATGTCCCAAGAAAACGATTTAATTCATCCGCTGGAAGATGTCCACACAGAGAGATTAGAAGGGTTATAGTTGTCCGTGTTCTTTCGGATATGATGATGGATTGATCGTCCCTCTCCTCCCACTTCAAGGTCCGCCCTTCCCCCCTTAATAAAAGCGCGAAACCAGTAGCCTTCTTTAGAGAGCCCTACCAGTGGGTCACGGCTGTTGTTGTTGTTGTTGTTGTTGTTGTTGTTGTTGTTTAATTTCCAAGAATCTTTATTTTTTGTGGGCGAATTTGAGCCCCCCCTCCAGGACTTCTTTAAAAGATGCCCCCATCCTACACAGATCTTCTTAGAAGTAAACCCCTCCGAGTTCAGTTTACATCGGATTAGCGCCCTAACTGGGGAAGTAAACTTTGCTGAAATAAGCGGAGCTTGCAAGCGAATGCCTGCAAAAACAGGCCCGTTCAATCATCCCAAACCGGGTGCGCTGAAAATTTATTATCCTTGTTATACTTATTTTGGTGCGAGTTAAGGGCAATACTGTAGCTTGCTTGCTTGCTTGCTTGCTTGCTTGCTTGCTTGCTTGCTTCCTTCCTTCCTTCCTTCCTTCCTTCCTTGGGGTGATTTCTAGAGCCTCTTCGGCGAATTGCCCCGGAGGGCGACTGCTGTCACCAACCATTCCCGGTCGGGTAGCGGCGGGTGGCGCTCGCTCGGCGCCGGGAAGATTGGGTGTTGAGCCTAACAGGGAGCCTGAAGGAAGGTCGGTGGCGTAGGAGGAGGGGGTGGGAGGAGAGGCAAGGGCAGCCCTTGGCTCAAACCGCGTTTTGAGGGGCGCCGGCGTGTGGGTTTTTTTTGGGAGGGGGGGGCGGGGGGTAGGTGCGGTTCGCAGTCTGCGGCTGCCGGAGGGGGCGGCAAGGTGGGTTTCCTCAGACAGATTGGAATTTGTGTTTTTTTGGGGGGGGCTCCCCTGCCTCCTTGGGCGCTCTTCTTCTTCCCTGGGCGAGAGAAGGGCGCGTGGCCCGGCCAGAACCTCCTGCCGCCGGGCTTTTCCTAAAGTCGCCTTCCAAGAACTCGAGCCGGGCGGGGGGGGGCTGGGGGGCTGGGGGGGAGGACAAGGGAGGGGAGGCGTCCAGCCCGGCGTGGCGACTGGGGCAACTTCCAGCCCTCCTGGCCCTTCCCGAGGGAGCTGCGTGGAAGCCTTCCCTCGCCGCCTGCGCGCGCGGCCGGGGACGGGGACGGGGACGGGACGGGGCGGGACGGGGGCGGGGGAGGGGGGGCGTGCGGAGGTAACTCTCCTCCAGAGCTGCCATTGCCCGGGCGGCTGTCACTCAGCGGCGGAGAGGCTGGGGATTGGCGCCGGGCTTGGTTACGCATTTGCCTGGCGCTCACATACAGGGGTAGGGCAGTAGAAAGGTGATCAATCTTCATCAAGCTACATTTCCAATCACCTAAACAACCGGGCGAGACAGCTGCCGGGACAAGGTAAAAAAGGCGCTGGATTTGTTTCCCTTTCCGCCCCCTCCCCTCCCACAGGTGAGGCAGGACTTGCCGTTCCTTTACCTGGACGTCCCAGGACGAGACTTAGAAAGGGCCCCCTTTTCTCCCTCCCTCCCCCGCCCCCCCGCCCCTGCAAACTCCCCCCCCCCGTTCCATCCAGTCGGAGTTGGGCGAGGAGCTTTCGCTGCCTCTTGGAGAAAGCGAAAGTTGGGCCACCCCCCCCCCCGGCGCGCCCCACTTGCCCGGCGCTCGCGGATCGGCCCGCAAGAGCAAGAGGGAGGCAAAGAGCCGGCGCAGGAGGCGGAAAGGGGGAAGAAGACCCACGAGGGGTTGGAAAGCCAGGAGGGCAGGAGCGCTCCCTCTCCACTTGCCCTGTCCTCGGCTTGGCAGCTCTGGG
Source organism: Phrynocephalus guinanensis (assembly GCA_037367245.1). Taxonomy (NCBI): domain Eukaryota; kingdom Metazoa; phylum Chordata; class Lepidosauria; order Squamata; family Agamidae; genus Phrynocephalus; species Phrynocephalus guinanensis. The sequence continues at coordinate 783,362 of CM074732.1, read as the reverse complement.
GGGGGGGGCAGGGGCCTGGCTCCACCGAGGGGTCTGGCAGGCGCCCCGCGGCCTCTCTCCCCCCCTCCTCCTCCTCCTCCTCCTCCAAGGGGAATGCGTTGCAGGTAAAGGAGTGGGGGGGGGTCTCCGCCGTGGCCCAGGTGGCCCTGGCCTCGCCGCCGCCGCCTCCTGCTCCTCCTCCAGCGCTGGCCTGACCGCGGCCTCGAGAGCGGGCGCGCGGAGCTGGAGCCGCCTCGGAAGGTGCGAAGGGCAAAGCCTGGCGGAGCGGCGCCCCCCCCCCCAAACACACACACACACACCCGGCGCGCCTCTGGGGCGCCCCAACTTGGGAGACTTCGGGTTGCCCTTGGGCTGCCCACGGGGGGTGGGGGGTGGGGGTAAGAGAGCGAGAGAGCGATGTTTGGCTCCAGTTTTCCAGACACTGAGAGAGTCAGGAGAGCACCTTCTTTATTCCCTGCTGACCCTCCCCTCCCCTCCCCCTTGCCGGCTCCCTCGCTCCGTGTCCCGGGTGGGTGGGCGCCCCACGCGGCTCTCCCGGGGCCCGCCCGGAGCTCCTTCGCCTCGCCGGTGCCTTCCTGAGGGAAGCGTCTGGGCCAGAGGGAGGGACGCGAAGAAGTTGACGGGCTGGATGAAGGAGGGCCGCAGGCCGGGATCCGAACGGAGGGAGGACGGATTGGAACTCCGGCAGATCCGCGTGGAGGGATATTTTTTGTTTTGTTTTGTTTTGTTTTTCCCGAAGTGTTCCGATCTTGGCCGTTAACCGAGGGGAAAAACACGCGGCGTGTCCGTTTCCTCGGTCGGGAGGCGCGGAGTGGCGTCTTCTCGACCCCCCCCCTTTTACCGGAGCGGCAGCCGCGCTCAACTGGGTGGTGGTGGGGGGGGGGGGGGGGGGGGGGGGCTGACTTGTGAGGAGTCGACCGTGGGTGAGGCAGCGCTCCCTCCCTTCCCGTCTCCGGCCCTTGGAGGCCTTTCGCCGCCTCCAGCTCCGCCGCCCCTCTTTTTGAGGGTTGCCGCCGGCGAGGGGTTTCCAGGCCTCAACCCAATTCGCTTGCCTTGAGACCTTCCGCCGCAGCAATCCTGCCCAGGCACGGAAAGCGCGTGGAAAAGGGGGAAGCGCTCGCGAGGAGAAAGCCTAAACGCCTCCCCCCCCCACCCCCGCCCGGACCCTGCCGTCCTGCTGCTCTATTTGGGGAAGGGGGAGACGGTTTCAAAGGAAGAAGAGGAACAATGTTTAGGTGGGCACGGAAAAGGGCGAGCTCAACTTTTGAAGGTAAAGCCGAACTCCAAGTGGAAACAGGGACTCCCAAGAACTTTCCTTCTTGGCGCTTCCCACTTGAATCTGGCCCGATCTGATGGATGGTAAAGGGCCTTTTTCTCTCGTCGGCACCATCCGGAACTCTGAGACTTGGTGTGATCCCACATTTCTTGAAGTAAACCAAGTGGATGCTCTCAGCCTTGGGCTGCCTGGGGTTGCGGAATTCATGTCAAATGTTAATTTAGGGAAAACTTCAACAGGCTGGAAGTATGGATTGTCTAAATTAATTTGGAATATATTAACCTCAATAGTTTGTGACGGTGATCACTTTAATTTCAATCTCGCCTCCCATTCTTATTTATTTGTTGCTTAATTCAGTCATCTGTGTAAAAATGCATGTTAGAAGCCATGGGGCCAGCGGTCCAATTAAAATTTGTGTCCAGTTGTTAATCGGGATTAATGCTGTTGCCATCTGCTCCTGCCGGATGTGGGGTTTTATTCGTCTGCGTGGTTCCTCTAATTTATTTAGTCTTCTTGCGCATTTATTTCCACCGCCGCCCTTCGGCGAACGAAGTTACTTGGGAAAACAAAGCTTCCAGAACTAGAGGCAGCGAAATTCAGCTCAAATCTTTTCCTGGAGAAATAAGCGAATGGCAACCCACCAACTTTAGGCAATCCTCTTTATAAATCCTCGGAATTAAATCATGTAGAGAAACTGCCTTTAGAAAGCAAGGGGTTATAGGCGCTTCCAGAATGCGCCCGGGGAGGGGAACCCTCTCAGAGGGCAGCAGGAGTCTTCCTCCCACCGCCAAGGCCGTCCCTTGGAAAGGAGTTCAAATAGGTTTAAACTGGCCTTATTTCCAAATAAATCTGCTGCTTCTCCGCTCCCAGACCTGGATTTAACTGCTGTCTCTTTCCTGTTGGAATTCGTGAACTTTGCTGCCTGGCCCTTCGGAATTTTTCCCTATGGTTTCCCCGACTGTCGGACGAAATCCTTGAGAATCTGAATTTCAAAGCGGCTCCAGAAACCTGTTTGTTTTTGAACCATTAGCCATTTCTAATTAATGTGTGCCCTTCTGTTCCCTTTTAAATTAATTATACTTACCTCTTTTGGTATCTCGTTTTGATTTCTAATCCAATTATCATTTTAAATAATTGCTTTATCTCCCTCATCACTTGAGTATTGTACCCCCTCGAAGCCCCTCGGCGATTGTATGGTAATATATGCCTGCGTAGCTATTTTTTTTAAGCATCCACTCCCCCAGCCCCCACCACCACCACCACCACCTCCGCCCCGTTTACTCCTCACGTTCTACCACTTTCAAGTTTTGCTTGTGGGGTGAGGAAGACGCCGCCATGTTGAGAGACTGGGTTTCTTTTCGTTTCTTTTTAACAGTATTAAGGAAGAAACTGATGAAAGAAAATAAACCTGTCCATAAACAAAACGCACTTGTAGTTTTAAGAAAGATCTAACTTTGGCTCAATATCGGCATATATTTTACTGTTTTCCTTTTGAGCTTTCGTTCGGCAGCCGTTTAACATCCTCACGTGTTGTGTTTTGTTTCTTCTTTACAAATCCTTGCCGTGCCTATAAAATTGAGCTGCAGCTTTGTTTTTGTTTTTATATTTTTATCTTAAAATATCTCAGTCTGGCAAATAGGTGTGTTGGAAAGCCAACGCAGGGCCAAAGCTGCTGAGTGGCGGGGCTTGTGGGTCCGGGACCGACTGGGAAAGAGGCCGGCATTTGTCTTATTATTCGCCGTGTTTACTTTTATTTTTGTTTCTGTCCTTGCAGAGGCCCCTGAGAGGCTGTCCTGCCCCTCGGATTTCCTTCGCTCACCTCACTGGAAGGCTCGGTCTTTTGAAATAAAAACACACACCGAACAAATATCCGGGAATCGGAAGAGGCGTTGGCGGAAGAAAGGATATTCCTCGGGTGCCGGCCCTTTGGGAAAATCTTTCCAGTTTTTAGCATGATGTCTTACCTCAAACAGCCCCCCTATGGCATGAACGGGCTGGGGCTGGCGGGCCCAGCAATGGATCTGCTGCACCCTTCGGTGGGGTACCCCGGTGAGCACCCCTCTTCTCTCTTCCTCCCCCCCCCCACCCCCGCCCGCAGGCCCTGAGGCAGGCAGAGCCGGTCCTTCGGCCACAGCCCTACTTACTAGGGCACAGGGAGTGGGTGAAGCACGAAGGCTCCTGCCCGCTCTCAAACCGCAAAGCCCGCCCGTCTTTTACAGAAGGGGCTTCTCTCCCCTCCATGAGATGGCCTGCCCGTACTACGCTTCTTGTCCCGGAAAAGCAATCTAGGATTCCGTTTCGGAATAAAAATCTCCCCAGCAAGCCCCAGTCATCTTTGGACTTGAAGTAAGGGAGAAGCTCTTAATGCTTCAAAGGGTTCTTTAAAAGTTAGACCCTAGTTGGTTCGGTTTTTTTACGTGTTGCTGTTAGAGAATCAGTTTTTATCGCTTTATAATTCGAAAATGGGCCCCTGCCTGTGTGGGTGCTTATAGGTGTGTTTTTAAAAAAATAAAAATAAAACGAGGTCCCTAATATGTAGGGGACCAAGGCGTTTTAGTAGGTGGATCTAACGCGAAATTTAAACGGCCCGTCTTTTAACTGTGAATTTTTTTGTAAGTTTAATTTTTTCACTGAAAACTAGCGGCGTTGGCGGAGCTGGGGCAGGGGTGGGGCAAAGCGCCTTGGATTATGACTTTGGGCAACCTATCTAGTTCCCGCCGGATCCGAAGTCAGGAGCCGCTCCTGTTCCCCCTCTTTTTTACTCTACATTGAGCGCTTCCCCCTTTAGTCTGGATTTGTAGCTTCTACAAATCTCTCTCTGTGTGTGTCTCCCAACTCTCAGCCATGGCGATGAACCACAAAGCAAAACAAAACAAAACAAAACAGACAAACAAACAACAACAAGGATGTAATAAATATTTTCACAGAAGGTGAAGGGCAGTAAAACTGATCTAAACGATCCGGAATTCACAGGGAAATCCAACTTTATCTGTGTTTAGTTTACCATAAAAGCTCGCTTGGGCTGGACTCCTGCACCGGCAGCTTTGAGCCATGATTGTAGGCCTGTTAACTTTGAAGTAAACCCAATTAAATCCCACCCGGTTTGCTCCCTGTGATACTATGGTTGGTACCAGACTGAGCCGCTTCTCTGCCGTTTACTTCCAAGTAACTGTATAGGATGAGCGCTCTGACATCCTGCGAAGTGGTCCGCCTCTTCCTAGAGAGAAGCGCGGGGCTTCCAAAGTTAGTTGGGGCTGCGAGTCGGAGGCCTTCACAGAAACTTTATCCCAGAGTCTCCGGCTCCGGTCCAAGAATTTCTTTTGCGGAGAAAAATTGTGGACTGCAGCCAGGATTTCTCTCTTACTGGCCGGCTTCTGTGGTTTTCCTTATAGACCCTAAAGGGACTGGGTTCTCCTCCCTTGGGTGCCTGACTGTGTGCCGGCGTCCCTTTTGCCCCTGCTGGAAGCGGGAGCGCATCCCCGGGCTTTGGGCCGCCAGCGGCAGACTTGGCCAGGGTGGGGGCCGAGCGGGAGGGTTGGAAATTCGCCGCCTTCTCCGGGATCATCCTCAGGATCGCGACGGTAACTGCCCTGTCCTGTGTCTTCTTGTGTCCTCCTGGCGCGCACAGCTACTCCTCGGAAGCAGCGGCGAGAACGCACCACCTTCACCCGCTCGCAGCTGGACGTCTTGGAGGCGCTTTTTGCGAAGACCCGCTACCCGGACATCTTTATGAGAGAGGAGGTGGCCCTCAAGATCAATCTGCCCGAATCCAGAGTCCAGGTCCGGTGACTGATCCAAAGGGGGTTTGCCTCTCCGTGCTGGGGGTGGGGTGGGGGTGGGGAAATACTCTGGTTTGTTTGGTTTTTTTTGGGGGGGGGGGTTGTATGGCTTACCTGCCCTCCGGCCCCTCTGCCTTTGCCTCTTAGCATTTCCGAGTTCTCGAAAAGGATGGGCTCTAAAGCGGGAAGTGGTTGTTGTTGTTGTTGTTGTTGTTGTTGTTGTTGTTGTTGTTGTTTGTTGTTGTTGTTGTTTGTTGTTGTTGTTGTTGTTGTTGTTGTGCAAGAGCTTTTCTGTGTGCCCTAGATCCTAGTTGGAGCCACCGTCTGTTGAGCCAAAGCACTTGGGCTCCCCAGTTAGAACTTTCTGCTAGATGAAGCTGGCGCGTGGAGGGCAAATCTTGCTTCTGACCCAGGTGTCGTCACTGCAGAAGAGATGGACGGCGAGGGAGTGAACCAGATTTGGATGTAGTTCCGCAGTTTTAAAATGCGGGGTGGAACCTCCTGAGGAGTGCCATCCGTTCATTATTCCCCCCCCCCATCGCTGTCCCCCCCCCGCGTCCCCTTCTCCCCTATATCATGGTAAACAGAACTGATCCATTGGCTCCCTCACCGCAAAGAACGGCAAGGCTAACATTCCAACCCCAAGCTCTTGGGCCACACAGCCTTCCTTCCCAAGTCCCATTAGCGGACAGTGGAAGTGTGGGACTCCTGCCCCCCCCCCCGCCGCCGCTGCCTAAACATATCTCCTCAGAAATAACACCTGGCCAGTTCAATTGGGGTGCCTACCCACATATTAGTTTGTTCCAAACTATGATTCATCAGATGCAAGCCTTTGTGAAAACTTTCAACCTGTAAGACTTAGATTTCCTAAACCCATCTTCTTCTCCAAATAATTCTAAGTAAACACTGGATTCCAAACTGAAACCATTTTTGCCCTCAGCTGTTAGATACACATCAAGTGGGACTCCCAAACTGTAACCATGTGAACTTTGGCTAGTGGCTATTTCCAAAGTTTATTAAATAAATATTTGACATGCATTAATTTCACTGCCACTTACATTTCCAATATAATTGTACTCAGATTCCTGTTCTTCCTTAGGGTTTTTGTTGTAATCTGTTCTCCCTGATTAGGGATGAAGGTTTGTGACAGACCTTCTGTCCCAACCTTGTCGACTTCCATAGTGCTGTGAAACCACGGCTGCACTGGGATCCAGTTCTGGCGCATTAATTGTGCTATAAGGGTTTTCTGATTTCTCAGTTTTTCACTATTTTTCCTTCAGCAGAATTAAATCCCAGATGTTAACCTAAAACCCAGATGTGAATTTGGGCTGTTCTGCTTCTTAAATTGTTCCCAAAAGATTTGAAGCGGCACTGTGGGTTGTGTATGTATTTTACACACAAAGTGAGACCTACAGATTATCTCTTCCTAGTTGCCTCATGGTGGCATGGTGAGAATTCCTTGGAGGAATATTTTTAAAATGTGCTGCTAGCACAAGTTTAAAAAAAAAAGCTATGGAAAATTTAAAAGTAGGCTCCTCCCATTTTCCTCAGATATGTTTTGCTTCTGTGTCTTGATTGTGCCAGAGCTGGGGGAAAGGGCACAGCAAAATCCTGGTTTGTGATGTTCTTCCAGGTATTATAAAGAGCAGAGGCATTGCAACAATCCAGAAGAAATTGGCTGCATTTTGAAGCCATTATCAGTATTCATAGGCAGAAGAGGGAAGGAAAGAGGGCCCTATATTTACTTTAATTGGCTTCCTGACCTAAGGAGACTCCGATCACTGTCTCCACAATTTGTTGCATGTCCTGTTCATCTACCCCTTGCATTGGATCTTCTGTTTGAGATTGGTCATTTTCTCCAGGTGTGATACTTGTTTGGCCAGCGGTTGCATGAAGAGTCTCTTTTGAGGATTCCTGGAAAATTAGCAATTAAACTTCAAGGTCCTGCAATAAGGCTATGGGAAGTGTGTGTGTGTATGTGTGTGTTGTGTCGTTACAGTTGTGCCCGACCCTTCGTGACTTCATGTCCATGGAGTTTTCTTGGCAGGAGTACTGGAGTGGCTTGCCAGTTCCTCCTCCAGGCGCCTACAGCACCTGATATTCCCTGGTGGTCGCCCATCCAAGTACTAACCAAGGCCGACCCTGCTTAGCTTCCGAAATCAGGCAAGTTTGGATGTGCTTTAGGGCATCTAGGCAGCTGCTATGGGAAATAGTTCTTGACAATTCCCTTAGAGATTTTAGAAGATGGTGGTGGCTGGAAAGAGGAGGAAGTAAAATAGCTCCTTTAATGAGCCTGTCACTTTTTAAAACACAGCCACACCTTTGCCATTCAAGTTGAATTCTTTCTATTTATTAATTGCTTGGCTTGTATTCTCTTTTTCTTTGAAGGTGATTTCAGGCCGTAGGGATTTTCTACATGGGAAGCATTTAGGTCTAATAAAAAGGAAGGAAAATTGCACATAATAAATGTGATTATGGTGTTTCAGTTCTTACACATGTGCCGGCTTCCAAACTAGGCCACATGTACATGCAGCTAAAAAGAAACATAGGTGCAGTTGCAACACATGCTGACTGTGGAACACCACGCTCTACATTTAGAATATCTCACTTAGTCCTAAAATCCTAACCCCCACACTGGTGTGATCAAACCAAGAAGTCCGAGATAGACTTGGTCTGTTTACTTTTTTTTAATTGGATGGGAGGAGGAAAAACAGCTGTTCAGGTATGTTCTGCTTGTTAAAACTGGAAAGGGAGCATGCAGTTATACAGTTCACATTTCAGTGAGACTAAGCTTAACAGAAACCCGTCTAAGATCACCAGGGACCTATAAAAAGAGAGAGAGCAATTTACAAGGGAATTGCAGGTCTCTTGGATTCTGGACTCAGAACTGGGATCGCTGTGGTGAAATCTCAGTTTCCTAGATTGCCTGCCTCTGGATGGAAAACCGCTGGAAGGGGGTTCTAGGGTTGTCCCCCTCCTTCCTTCAGGTGATTAACAGAAGGAACAGAGTGTCCATCTAAATGAGAAATGTACCTTCATGGTTTGGGGTGATTCCAACAACAGCTAAATCTTCGAAGTGAATGATGCAGCAGGGAATACGTGATGTTCGTCACACTTGTCAGGCAACAGTTGAAGTTAATGTAGTGGGGGTGGTGTTGAACATGACACTGTCTTGGAACTCTATAATGGAGCCATCTTTGAAGAGGTGGATGTAATAGAGTACTTATGCAGCTGGGCGGTGATTGTGCTTGGCAGCAAAGGGTGCATGTTGTGCTGATTGCAGCATGATTTTCTTGTTAAGAACTTTGGCTGGAAAGGAGCGAAAGCTGCCAAAGTTTCCCAGAGTAGATTCATGACCCGAACTTACCTGAAGAATCTTAGGGGGAGGCAATATTTGCTTCCAAGCTTAAAAGTTTCAACCAGCTTAGACAATTAGATATGTGAATGCCTGTTTTGAGTTCTTGATTTCCTGTTATCAAGTGCCTTAAGATTTTATCCATCATGACCATCAGTCTATAAACTGATTATAATTAAGTGCAATGAATGTTTGCCAAGTTAGTGGAAAACAGATACCATTGCAGAGCAGCAATTGTCCTTACGTTTCTGTTCCACAAACTTGAGTGGGAACAAATTTACAGTGGTGTTTCAGATTTATTCAAGGTTTGATAGCGCCATGTGAGCTTCGTGAAGTTTGACAGCAGAGTGATGGGGCTCCAGGCTTTAGCTTGACAAAGGATATGGGGCACTCTGGAATGTAAGGAAGGTGGCTGACTAACTTGTGAGTGAAGGGCTGAATACAGATAAGTAACCGGACTTGTGACATGGACGCTATCTACTGTTGACTTTTCTTGGAGATCGACAGATAAGGAATTGAATATAAGAAGAGTACTGACCTGCTCTTACCTGACTGCAAAGAATGATTCCAATAACCCGCTATATTGGTGCCTACTTGTGCCCACAGCTGAATGGTTAGTTCTGAAGTACAGTAATGAGAAAATGTGGTTGGCTGGATGTCAGTCCATTAGGTATCTGGTTTGGGAGTTTGATTCCCCCACTGGGCCTCATGGGAACATGGGTAAGCGACACAGTCCCAGGTGGTATCTTCACACAAGAAAGGAACAGGAAACCACTCCTGAGTACTCTCTACTTAGAAAACTCTGGAAAGAAAGGGTCTCCAACATGAATCTGAATTTACTTGATGGCACATGATTACTGTAAGTGAGAAAAGTAATTTAGAAAACAGGATTTAAAGGGCTGAACACATTTAGAGGGGAAGATGCTAAGAATTCTTGATCCTAGTAAGTACCAAGATGTTGATATCTAACTTGTATGGAAGGAGTGATTGCTGTGTGGAAAGCTTTGGGAAGGCTAAGCAGGGTTCAATGTCACAAACAATGGACTGATAATTCCGCTTCTGAATAATGGTCCCTTGTCATTCCAGGCACCAGAGGCTGGAGAGGGTTCAGGGTAAAGCTGTCGGTGTCTCTCTACTAACCTATGGCAAATCCTTCTGGCTAGATATCGATGGGGCTGCTGGTTCCTGGATCCTTCCTGCCTTCTTCTATGGGGGTGGTGGGGGGGTTAGTGGTGCAAGGAACGTGAACACTTGGCTGCTGTCACTGTTAGCTTCTAGTAGTTTAACATAGGCTGTAAGTTGATCAAGACCGTGATGGTGGAATGGATCTTGAATTTTTTTCTCCAAATGTTGTTGGCACAGGGGCTGTCAGCATAGGGGCAACGGTCAGCTTGTATAGGGAAGTGACTAGCAGTCAAGTTATTAAGGCTGGCCCTTGGAAGGGAGGGAAATGTATCCAACTGGCACAGGTTTGGGACTCAAGCTAGAAGTGTAGATGGAAAATAGGTGTGGTGCCCAATTGCTGCTGAGGCTCTGGAGCCGCTTTTGCTAAGCGCAGTGACTGCTTCGGACCCAGTTGGCTGGGCACGTCGTTTTCTGCGCAGCGCCTGAAGGCAAAGGATGTGGACAGAGAAGGAAGGGGTAGACGAGAGAGTCTGGCAGCCGGGCGAAGACCTGGTGTCTTTGGCCTGCCACCCGCCGCAAAGGGAGGGGCGTGAGACAAAGGACATGAATTAACAGGGATGGAAGACGAGGGATTCATCTGGCCGCCAGGCCCGCTTCCTCTTAGGGCCAAATAACTTGGCCGTGGGTTCCTGCATTGCGCGGCCACAGGCCGAGGGCCTCCCAGACGTGCGGGTGCGGGTGCGGGTGCGGGTGGGGCGGAGGGCCTCGAGCGATGGTGAGGGAGGCCTGTGCGGCGAGGGCGACGGGAGGGGGAGGCGGCTTCCCGGGGAAGGGGCTGTGGCGGGAACCGGGGCCCAGGCAGAGCAGGAGGGGGAGAGAGGGCGCTTCTTTTGGCGACTGGGCGCAGGGCGGCCAAGGGACTGACGGCTGGTGCCTCCTCCTCCTCCTCCTCCTCCTCCCCTCCCGTTCCCCCCACCCACCACCCCTGCAGGTCTGGTTCAAGAACCGCCGTGCCAAGTGCCGGCAGCAGCAGCAGCAGCAACAGAGCGGCAGCGGCGCCAAGAGCCGTCCGGCCAAGAAGAAACCCTCGCCGGCCAGGGAGAGCTCCGGCTCGGAAAGCAGCGGCCAGTTCACGCCGCCCGCCGCCTCCAGCTCGGCCTCCTCCTCGTCGTCCTCCTCCAACGCCTCGGGCTCCGGGAGCGGCGGCGGCGGCGGGGCGGCCCTGAGCAACCCGGCGGGCCCTGGGGGCGTCGTCCTCGCCTCCTCCTCCTCCTCCTCCTCCTCTTCAGCCGCCGCCGCCGCCGCCGCCGCCTCCCTGAGCAGCAGCGCGCCTTCTGCCGTGGCGGCCTCGTCCATCTGGAGCCCGGCGTCCATCTCGCCCAGCGCGGGGCCGGAGCCGCTGGCGCCCGGCGGGGCCTCCTGCATGCAGCGCTCCGTGTCCGGCGCCTCCTCCTACCCCATGTCCTACGGGCAGGGCGGCGGCTACGGGCAGGGCTACCCGGCGCCCGCGCCGCCCCCGCCCCCGCCGCCCCCCTCCTCGTCCTACTTCGGCGGCGTGGACTGTGGCTCCTACTTGCCCATGCACGCGCACCCGCACGCGCACCCGCACCAGCTCAGCCCCATGGCGCCTTCGCCCATGGCCGGCGCCCACCCGCACGCCCACCACCCGCTCGGCCAGAACTCCAGCCACCACCACCACCACCACCATCACCACCACCACCAGCCGGGCTACGGCGGCACCGGGCTGGCCTTCAACGCCTCCGACTGCCTGGACTACAAGGAGCCCGCCCCGGCCGCCGCCGCCGCCGCCCCTTGGAAGCTCAACTTCAACTCCCCGGACTGCCTGGACTACAAAGACCAGGCCTCCTGGCGCTTCCAAGTCCTGTAAAGGAGGAGGAAGCGAGGGGCAAAAAGTCAGGCCTTGGGGGAAGGAAGAAAAGCAGGCAGGCAGGCGGGCAGCGCGGCCGGTCTCCCTCCGGCTTCCCGAGCCCGCCCGCCCGCGAGCCTGCCTGCCAAGTAGACACAACCCACCCCACCACCCCCACCACCCCACCCGCCGCCGCCGCCGCCGCCGCCGCCGGTCTCCTCCCTGCCTCAGTTCCTCGGGACCTGCTCGCTTTCGTCGCATTCCGGCACCAACTGCCCCTTCTTCTCACGGTTCTTCGTCTTCAGAGCATCATAATTTTTTTTAAGAAAATGGGGATGGGAAGGGAAAGGGGAAAACAAGGGGGTGGGGGAAGGTAACTTGTCCGATTCGTGTTCCACTTCCAGCCCCTTTCGCGGGACCAAACAGGTGGTTCAAGGCGGCCGCGGCTAGGTCAGACCCACCCATCATCCTGCCCGTCCTCCCGCCCTCCCGCCCTGGGCTTGCTGCTTCTCGGGGGCCTCCGTGACTCCTGGTGGGTTATTTATTTACTGTTTGGAATTCCGTTACGGACTTGGGTTTTGACGCAGCGCCGAAGAGGGCTGCAAAGCGAGCGGCCTTTCTCTCCCCTTCCACTGAGCGGGGGGGGGGGGGTTGGGTCTCGGGGCCCGCGCACCAGCGCCCTCGTTTCCCAGCCAGCTCGCCGCCGCCCCCCCCCGCCCCCCGAGCGCCGTGGCGCTGGCCCTCCAGATCCGCGGAAGGCGGCAGAGTGGCGGGCGGGGAGCAAGGAGGGGGGGGGGAGAGAGAGGCCGTGGGTGCGGGGAAGGGAAGGGCTCTGGCCGGGTGCAGACTTTTTGGGCCTAGCTCTCCATCGCCCGTTTTCTCTCTTGGAGACTCGCCCGCTCGCCCCAGAGCAACCTTGTAGGATCGTATTGCAAACGGCGGCAGGAGTCGTGTGCATATCCTATAAGAAGAGGCCGGTTCCAGCGACCTTGCGAAACAAAACGAAAAACGAAACCAAACCCATCGAGGTCAAGGTGAACACTTGGGCGTCTGCCACACACAGGAAACCAAAGGAAGACCTCCTTTTCCCACTCTCGCCCATGGAGTCCCCTTGCGACGCTTTCCTTGATTTTTATCTGTGTGGAAAGGGGAAACTAAAGCGTTCATTGTGAACGAATGTCCAGTTTGGAAAGAGAGAGAGAGAGCTGCCTTTCCAGGGCGAGACGGGGCAGGGGAGAGGGAAAGGCGGGAAAGGATGGAAAGAGCATTTTCTCTCCTGCCGGCCTGGCTGGATCCATCCCACGCACTTGCTCATCCGCCTCCCCAGAGGCTTGGGTGGGTTTGATTTTGTTTTCCCGCCCCCCCCCTTTTCTTTTGAAGGAGAGAGAAATTGTAACGTTGATTATTTATGTTAACTCAAAAGTCACCTGTTGAAAATGTAAGGCAAAAGGTTCCCCTTTATCTACATACCCCGATAATAAAATCCAAGCTAATAAAAGGCCTTATCTGTGTCATCCTTCATGGTGTGTGGGGTAGCGGGGAGGGACAGGCCTCGACAGTCGGGAAGAAGCAAAACAGACAAACAAAAGACCAAGAGCCCTTCCAGCCCCCGCAGCCCGCTTCCACCTCGGTCGGCCGCTCCGGCTGCCTGCAGCAGCAGAAAGAAGATCGATATTATTTCCAAAGCTGGGAGAGGAGGGAGCGCTGGCCCGCTGCACTTTATCTCACTGAGCTGCCTTTTAATGACTGTAATTGGATTGGCGTCTAACCAAAACTCTGATGGGTTATGTAGGCCGGGAAAACGGCAGAAACGCGTTTCCCTGCTCGCTGGAGAAGCGCACAAGTTTACCCGCGCAGCCCATTTTAGGAGAGGAAGGGGGTGGGGGTGGGGGTGGGGGTGGGGGTGGGTGGGACAGAGAGCAGCCTACGTTTGGCAGGCATTTTCCGGCTCGCATCCTGTGGGGCTGGTAACTATTCCCTTCTAGAAACCCACCTTCGCTCTCAAACTGACTTGGTACTTTTCCGTTCATTGGCCGCTTGACCAGCGCTTCAAGGAAGTGGAATCTGGAAGGAACTTAAGCTCTGAAACACAGAACGGGGGTGGGGGTGGGGAGTCTCCAACAGAAGCTGGTCTGGATCCACCCGAATCCAGTTAACCTGATTTATTTGTCGGATTCCAAACAAATGCACTCGGACGTGGGCCTTTCCTCGCGGTCATTAGCAATATCAAAGGAAATTACAGCGGAGTCTCTTAATAGGTAAACAGAACTAATACACTGATAACGTCACTAGAGATATGGCGGCTGCAATCCTATAGAAGCACGCCGATAAGTTAGTACAACTGAAAGAAGCCGTCTGGGCGTCTTTATAATATTGCATGGGCTGAAATCTACGGTCCACTGGCAAGCTGGAGCTGCATTACAATAATTTCTTTAGAAGGCCGTCTCCTTGGGTGAAGAAGAATTTATGCACAAATAAATTAATTTAGAAATGTATCTAAATTAGATTGGAAGAAGTTGTTGTTGTTCAGTCGTTCAGTCGTTTCTGACTCTTCCATGGACCAGAGCTGGCCAGGCCTTCCTTCCCATCTTCTATTGCCTCCCGGAGTTTGGTCTCATTCTCTGCCGTCCTCTTTTCCTTTTACCTTCAATCAGGGATTGGAAGTACAGTACTTTAAAGTTATTGCTGGAAAGTTAGAAACATTAGTTAATCCCAATTGAAAAGAAAAGAAAAGCAACCCCTGACCCGTGCATTTAACCTTATCTATAAAATCAATATAAATACAAATTTTTAACAGTGGAATATTACAGTTCCTCAATATAAAGTTGGCTTTAAATGGCCCGACACAGTTTGCGACAGAGCATTTACCCATAACGCAAAATAAGAGGCCTTTTTCAATTATTTCCACTTGTGATGTTCCGATCCAAACTTCCCTCCAAAAAAAACGTTACCTTTTGTAGTTTTTTCCTTGGGGGAAAAAGAGGGAGGAAAATAATCCGCTGTATCAGTTTAACTTTAGGAGAAAATATTTTTAGACTCTAAGGTTAACTAGCCTATTAATTACCACTGAATAATTGATTGCGCTCATTAATGAGGCACATAATGGCAACCAATTCAGTGGTGGGTGTGAATGCCACTGACGACAGACACCTGTTCAAGATCGACCCCCCCCCCCCCCCCAATTAACAGACCGGGATTAAACGGAAAAGTATTTCAGAACCGAGAGTTCCGAGATTCCAGCGTTGCGAGGAGTCAGAAACGAGCCGTTTTGCTCTTTTGGTGGCATCGCGAGAGCCTTTTTAAGAGTCTTGGGGAGCCTCGGAGAGTTAAAAGCTCTGGTCTGGCGCAGGTTTTCGTGGACTGCAGCCTGTTGCACCAGATGGCTTGTGCTGCAATCCAGGAAAAGGTATGCCAAATAAAACCTGAGGGAATACAACCAGACCTTATTACGCCAAACAAATCATTCTGAGGAAGTGGACTTGTCCACGAAAGCGCACATTAAAATACAGCCGTTAGTCTTTAAGGCGCCACAGTGTGATTGCCTTCTTTGTCCCCGGACCTTTTTTTCTTTGGTTGTTTGCCAAATAAAATCTGTTCGGCTCCACGTATTTCCACAAACTACCGTGTAGTGTTGAAACTAGCTAAGACAAGTGTTTTGATTTTATGCCTTGCTGCAAAATCGCGTTTCCTTTCCCAAGCCGTTCTGCGCGCCTTGCCGTGTGTCTGTCCCGGTTGTCCGTTCCGTGGGGAGCTGCCGCCTTGGCCCTTCGCGGGTCGCAAAAGTCCTGCCGCCTTAGAGGCTCCCGCCTAGAGGTGGGGAAATATTTGGGTGCCTCTCCGGCCTTCCGGCCGACTCTAGCTCTTATTCCCCCATGACCACTGCCTCTGGCGACGCGTGTGGGGGAGGAGGAGGGGGGGGAGAGAATGAAGTCCTACCCTCAGGCGGGCTTCACAGTGCCTACCGGTCAAGAATCTACCCCAGGGGGAATCGGGGCCCTCAGCCCCGGACCTTTTGTTTCCCGGACTTCCAGTGGCATCCCGAGTTGCTTGGGCTTCCTTAACTCTTTCGTTGCCGGACAACAGGGAAGGAGGGCAGGGCCTCGACGATGCCTGTAGGTGGTTCAGCCCAATGGAAGCGGGAAGAAACCTCGAAGAGGGCGGACGAGTGTCCCTTCACACGCACCAACACAAAGGAACCTCCTGCTGCTCCGGCCCTCGGAACCTGGGCTCAATTAACCAGCACAGCCCAAGACTTGGGCCTCGCCCAATCGCTCCAAGGATGCGAAGGCCAGGACCTGGTAACCGGGCGCAGTGGCCAGGAGGCTTGTCCTGATCCAGCATTAGCCACGGAGTGCTTCCCTCTCAACCCCCTCGTCCAGAGACCCGGACCAGGCAGGTGCCAGTGAGCCAAGCCGCGCCTTCACGGCTGTCCCACACCCTCGACAGTAGCTACCACTCGCCGTCCAATAGTCTGGGACCGGGCACATGGACTCCCATCTGGGGGCACACAGCCTCGGCCTGGCCTGAAGTATTTGCATTTGTATTTTGTAATGGCCACACGGCTCCCCCTTTCGATTTTAAGTAGCAGAGGGCCTCTTGAACCACCTGCGGAGTTGATTTTCTCCGTCGCTATCTGGTACACCGTAGGTTTCTAGTTTCTACCATAAGGAGGGAATGGTGGTTCGGTGACCTCCAGCAGGCCTGAGCCCCTCCACCCCCTGGCCTGAGAATTAAGTTCTGCAGGGCTCCGTCCTTTCCTGCCACCAGATCGCCTCTTCGCAGCACACGCACGCAGGCAGGCAGGCACACACATACATGTGTCACGTAGCGCTTCCCTGGGGAGGGGGCCTAAGAGGGAACCGGGAAGGGGGAGAAATCACTGCACGACCCCTGAGGGAGCAGGGGGGCTGAAGGCTGCCTCCACGCTTCCTCCTCCTCTTTACATGGCCTTTCCCCCTCGTGTCTCTCCAGAAAGGGCTGAAGTCACCTCCGGTGGCCTCAGTCCTCCTGCTGGTGCTCCACATTTTGAGACGAAAGAGTCCCTCCCCCCCCAACAGCCCTTCCATAGGGATCGCCCATGGAATCTAATATACTTCTATGAGACACTTTTGTGGGCAGCATCAGTTCGAAGTCAAAGAAATGGGCGAGAGATGGGGCAATCCGCACGTATCTCCATGATGTGGGCAGAAGAAGAGCCGTTTCCCAGGGCTCCCGGATCTCTCGCTGACCGTCCTCCTTCCTTCCTCGACGAGCAGCGGAGTTCGACAAAACCTCCCTGGCGGAGGTTTAAGCGCAACCCGCAACCCGGGAGGGTCTTCTTATAGTCCCTGGGCTGGAGGTGTCTTACGACGGAGGCCACTGTAGTCGCCCTGCCTTCAAATGCCCCAAAGGGTCACCGGCTCCCAAAACATGAACCCAGTAGAGCCCCAGGATTGGCGGAGGGAGCTCGGGGAGCAGCTCGTCGCTTCTCCCGACTCCCTCGAGCGGGTTTAGGCGCCCGGAATGAGCGGGAGACCCCGGCAGAGCCCTGGCGCACAAGCCGGATCTGGAACCCGGCGGGCGCCGCCCAGCATCTCGGTGCGCTCCAGCGGCGGCGGCGGCGGCGGCGGGATGGAACCGGGCTGGAGGGGCCGCGCGGCAGCAGGGGGCGGGCGGGGCGGGCGGGGCAGCCTCTCCGTACTCCCCCCCCCGGCCGGGCAAACGTGTGAGCCCCTCCCCCGTCCTCCTGGGCTCCAAGTGAACTCTCTCAGCCCCGCTCCCCCGCTCCCCCCCCCTTTTCTCTTCCCTTTCAAGGGTCAGGAAGGATATTGACGACTGGCGCCACGGGCAAAGGGCGGCCGGGTGAGGCTGGGCGATCCTCTGCGCCCCTGGGCACGGCAGGAGAAGCCTTCTGGCCTGCTCACGTGACATGGGTGGGGGGGGGGCGAGAGGGAGAGGGCAGGCCAAGGGGCCGCGTTTCCAGGCGGAGGGAGAAAGGGGCACCCGCTTCTTCTTCCTCCAGGGCCCTCGGGTGAGGTGGGGAGGGCCACCGGCCTCCACGAGGCTGCTCTCGGCCAGCTCCCACCGCCGCCTCGCTCTTCCCAGCCAGCCGGAGGCTTGTCCCGACGCCACCCTTTGGCCGATTCAGCCTCAGGCCCGGCGGCGGGGCTGGGGGGGGGGGGCTGCCCCAGGAGCGCAGCACCAGCGGAGAAACCACGCGCCGCCGCCGCCGCCGCCGCCGCCGCCGCCGAGGAGGCGGGGCCTTCGGGGCGCTCCGCCTTCGCCCCCTCCCCCGGAAAAATGGCTGGGCTAAATCCACATAAGAGACACACACGCACACACTTGATAAGCTGGGGCACAGGAAGGGATGCATAGCCCCGTCTCGGCCCCAATACCCTGCCGCGGAAGGAAAGGCGAGAGGGGTTTCTGCTGGCCAGCCGCCAGCCCGCTGGTCTGGGAGGAAGAAACCCGGCTGGGCCAGGTGCATCCAGACGAGCGAGCAGTGGCTTCCCGCCAGGAGGTTTACGGTTGGAAGGCACTATGAAAACACTCCTCAAAGGTCCGCCCTCCCGTCCTTTTTCTTCCTTTCCGATGCCAAAGGGCGACCCCCCCCCCGCCGCTGGGAGCGTTTTCCTGGCAGTATTTTTCTCTGAGAAATGTGTCCTGGTTGCTTGGTGGAAGGCACCCGATTTGCGGTTGGATCCCCGCACCCACCCCTGGGCCTGCTGATAGCAGCGTCCGACTAAGCCATGCCCAGGAAACCTGTATTAAAAGCGGCAGGTCTAACGTTTGCAGTAAAATTTCATGGCCTGTTCTAAAATATGTTTGGAATGCAGATGTCACCACCATAGCCTCGCCGTTGTAATAATTTAGCTGCTTCATATAACCTGAGGAGAAGCAAATAAAATTACCTCGCAAGAAGACCTTCCTTGTTGTAAGGCTTCTATAGAGAGACAAAATCTTCTGATACTTTTTCAACTAGGCAAATGCACTCAGTTAATTTGTATATACGATGGACTGGGGGAGGGAATCGCCTTTGCTTTAACACTGAATTGTCAAATAACTAGAGAATCAAATTCTCTTGTACACTCTTGCATATATTCACTTTGTACACCCTTGTGTACTATTCAACAGAATAGCTTCATGAGACTGGACAGCACAAACGGCCCTGCACTCTGAAAATAGTAATCCTGAAACAGGACTTCTCTAAAACGTGCATGAACAGGAGACTTGCAGAATAATTGTGTTAAATCTTCAGTATTGTGAAAGAGGTAGGGAGATCACAATTGTCTGAATCCAAAGTACTTCTGCACCTATTTAACAAGATGACACAAAGCAAAGCAAACTGTTTAAATACTGCCTTGTGGTGTTTAAAAAACTCTCTGGGTGGTTTACACTTTAATTATACAGGCTGCACATAGCCCTCAAACCAAGTGAGCATGGTACTGAATTTACCAACCACAGAAGGTGAGAAAGCGAGTGAGTCAACCTTGAGCCAACTACCGGAGCCCAGGATCAAACTCAGGTTGCGAGTAGAGTCTTCATGGCAGCACTGCAGATTAACCACAGCACCAGGAGGATCCTAATTTCACCCTTGTAGGCAGTGGCATCCCTTGGGATTGAGCAGGGATTGCTTCCGAACAGTAATGCATAGGATAGTGGTGTAAATTACAAAGAACTCAACTGAATTTACTTCCAGTGTTTGAGGTCATAGAATAAAATATCTTAAATTGGCATATGCATGTCTAAGCAGGGATTTTCCACTATAGCAGAGGAAATTAAATCAGGGTCTAGTTAAGAAAAGGAATGACATTCAGAGGGTCATTACTTTTTCAAAACGCTTGGATTTAAATGCAACTTTTAAAAGACAAAAAATATAATTAAGAGTTCATAGGAGATAGCTTTTAACAGCAAAAAATGCTTAAAACCCATATATTAAATAAGCATTAAAAGCACAAACCTCGGGCAGTCTAGTTGTCCTGATGTTGCAGGTTAAATTATAGATTTTCTCCTCATAACGCCTTTAATTTCCTCTCCTCTTCAAAGTGAACAAAATTAAAAGATTCAGATCTATTAACTCTCATTTGAACTCGTGTACTGTTTTTGTGTTTTGGCTGTACCAGTGTCGGTTTCTGGCTAGGCAGGAATAAAGACACCTATGTGCCAAATCGGTAGTTAACAAAGCGATCCAGTTTGAGACGCGAGTCCAAAAACTTGGAAATAAAGTCCTGCCTACATTTCCATGGAAATCTCCTTTCAAATAAAATCCGTGATTAGTGCAGCTTCGGAATCCTGATGACTCCTACTGATAGAGGAGTTCATCAGAGACGAAACCTCTTTATACTCCAGACGTAGGCTTTGGCCGCGGATCCCATGCGGGAGGCGGAGGAGGGAGGCGGAAGGGAACTTGGCTTAGGAGGCGAAGCGACGGAGAGAGAAAGGAGCCTGAAGAACCTCAGAGCACAGCTCCTCCACTCGTGACCACCCGTTTAAGTTTTCGCGCTTCTGGTTTCCTCTGTCTCCGAATTTGTTTCACCCGCTAACCTCGTGGTGAACTGGACACCTTGCGTGTTGTTGTGACCAAGGGATGACAAAACTAGCAGAAGACGCAGAAAAGGCAACAGTAAACGCATAGGTGGATTTTATTTTGACACCTGGACGACGACTGCTTTTGTGTGTGTTTGCTTCACAGCTTCCTGAGCAGAAGGTATGCCACGTTGCTCTCCGCCTTTTCTCAGAAATCCGTGCCGTGCGTGAAATGGCACTTAGATGCCAAAAGGGCCAGAGCCTTACAAGCCCCCGAGAAAAGTCCTAATTCCGATTTCAAAAGGGCGCACGGGGGGCGTCTGTCCCGTTTTTTTGGTGTGCTTGCGGGGTGGGGTCGGTAGTTGTCCTGGTAATCGGACAGAGCTGCTTCAGAGCGTTCAAGGAGCTTCGTCCGAATGTGACAGAAGTAAGCCGCACAGAGAAGAGCGGGTGCAGGTGTGGACTCTTTCCCGTGGGAACCAGTTTGATGTCCTGGCGAAGGTAATCCCAGGAGGCAGCGCTCTGGAGCGATCTTCACAGACCTATTGAGCGCCACCATGTAGAAAGAAAGAGGTCCCTCGAGGGATTCCGCCTAGTGCCCGCCTTCTGTTGCGCCTCACTGGCCCGGTGGCCACTGGCCCGGAGCGCCCCAAGAGAGGCCTCTCCTCGCCTCGCCTCGCCTGGAGCTCCCCGAGGTGGAAGGGAAAGCAGCGCTTCTCAGGTCGGCGTTCTTGGACGGTGACTCCCAGCCAGGATTCCTGATCCGCGCAGCTAGAAGTGGAGCCTCCGGAAAGCGGCAGCCCAAGAACATCTAGCGACCCGAGTTCGGGATGCAAACGACACCAATCCATCAGTCCCTCGACCCCATCGCGGCGCCCCTGAGGCCCTCTTCTAATGACATCTTGCCCCTAGAGCTGCTTCGTGTTAGGATGCTTGCAGCCAAGGCCAAGAGCCCCGTGCAAGTTGAAGACCAACGCGGTTTTATTTCGTGGGCTGCAGTCCGTTTCTTCGGATGCGGATGCCTCGGAAGAGACGGGCGGCAGTTCACCCAAGCTGGGGCTGAATAAAATTCGGCAGCCTTCAATAGGTGCCGCAGAGCTCTGTGATATATTATAAAAGTTCAGCAGTAGGTTCCGCTGATCCCAGTGGATCTTACTGCCAGGTAGGCAGGTGGGCGCCAGGGTTGCAGGTTGACATGTGCCACCTTCACCGGTTGGCTGACTTGCCCAGGAACTCTTCCCTCACACGCCTTGTTTCATGCAACCAAACCAAACTTTTTTCACTGGGAAGCCTGGTGGCCCCGATGGTGGAAGGCGGAGGGCATGGAAGCCTTGACTGGCTGTTTGACCCACGGTATATTTTTCAGACATTGACGTGAACGTGGGGATTTGATGGTTGGGGGAACTTTTATAATGCCTCGGGCTCTGGGTTGCTAGATCGTCAAAAACGAGTTGCCTTTCACGCAAATGATGTCTTTCAAATGCAATAAAGAAACGCTTCGCGGAATGTGTGGAGTTGTTTAGAACAAGCTTCTGCAAAACTCAGATTAATTTGGGTGGCGCCTGCATTAGGGCTTGCAGTGCTAGTAGTTTTAAGAGCTTCTGGGTCCAAGCGATGCTCTGCAAGCGTCAGCTCCGCTTTGCTGAATTAGGGTTCAAGTGACCCATGGTGCTCTCTCGGAGCCCAGGAAAAAGGCAGCAACCTGGCAGTGATGATGGGGAGAGAGAGAGAGAAGGGCCAAGGTACGGGATGGGAGGACACTAGTCGCCCTAGGGCGGACCAGAGACACCCCTTTCCCCCTTCCTCGGAACAAGTGCCGTCTCCTGAGGGCCTTGGAGGGTCTGGAGGATGGGGAAACGCTGGCTCCCCCCCCCCCTTGAAGAAGGAAGCCGCCTCCAGCCCTCAGGAGAGGAGGTGGCTCCGGGGTCTCTATGGAGGTACAATATTGTCTGGGATGGGGGGCTGGCAGGCAGTTCCACAGACCAGTGATCCTCTGGGTGAAAAAGTACTTTCTCTTATTTGTTTGAGATCTAGCGCCCAAAAGTTTCATGGAGTGCCCCCTAGTTCTAGTGTTGTGTGATAGGGAAAACAGTCTTTCCTTATGTACTTTGTCCACACGGTATGATTTTATAAACTTCAACCAGGTCACCTCTTAGGCACCATCATTCAAGAGTGAAAAGGCCCAGCCATTGCAGCCTCAGATAGTAAGGAAGGTGTTCCAGCCCCAGAATCATTCTGGTTGCCCTCCTCTGTAATTTTTCCATTTCCATAATATCCTTCTGGAGGTACGGTGACCAGAACTGTACACAATACTCCAGATGGGGCCTCACCATAGATTTATAAAGAGGCAAAATGACACTTGATGACTTATTTTCTGTACACTTCCTAATGATCCCTAGCATTGAGTTTGCTTTTTTTCACTGCTGTGGCACACTGGGCTGACACCTTCATTGAGCTGTCCACCAGGACACCAAGGTTCCTTTACTGGTATGTTGCAGAGAGTTCCGACCCCCTGTCAGTTTATAAATGTAATTGGGTTTTTTTGCCCCAACATGCATCACTCTGTACTTGCTAATGTTGAAGCTCATTTACCCCTGGTTTTCCCACTGCCCCCAGTTTCAAGAGATACCTCTGGAGTTGCTCAAAATCGCTGTTTTTACTATCCTATATAATTTAGTGTTGTCTGCAAATTTGGCTACCATGCTATTTACTCCTACTTCTAGATCATTTATGAAGAGGTTGAAAAGCAAAGCTCCCAATCCTGAACCGTGGGAGACCCCACTCTTTACCTCCCTCCACTTGGAGAAGTGTCCATTGAGTGCTACCTCTGTTTCCTGTCCCTTAGCCAGTTGCTGATCCAGGATAAGACCTGTCCCTTAGAAAGTTTATTCAAGAGCCTTTGATGTGGGACCTTGTCAAAAGCCCTTTGAAAGTCCATATAAACAATTTCAACTGGCTCTCCCTTATGCACATGCTTTTTGACACTCTCAAAAATTCCAACACATTAGTGAGGCATGATTTGCCCTTGCAAAAGCCATGTTGGCTTTCCTTCAGCAGCACCTTCTCTTCTATGTGCTTATTAATTTTATCGTTTAGGATGTTTTCCATCACTTTACCTGGGACACCTGTCAAACTGACCAGTTGGTAATTTCCTAGATCACCTCTGGATCCTTTTTTGAAGATTGGTATTATATTTATAACCTTCCAGTCATCAGGCACAGAGCCTGATTTGAGGGAAAGATTATATATTTGGCTAGGACATCAGCAATTTCATCTTTAAGTTCCCTGAGGACTCATGGATGGATGCCATCTGGTCCTGGTGAATTGTTAGCATTTAGTCTAACAAGACATGCTCCTCCCTGGTTATTTCATTCTGGCTTAATTCTTCGGTTTCCCTCCCTACGAAGATAGGCTCTGTTTGGGGCATGTGGTCTCTTCTTCAGTTAATACTGAAGCAAAGAATTCATTGTGTTTCTCTGCAATCTCTGTTTCCTCTTTAATAATCCCTTGCCTTCCCTTGTCGACTAATGGTTCAATAGCCTTCCTAGTTGGGTTCTTACTTCTAATGTACTCAAATAAGTCCTTGTTATTTCTTTGAGAATTTTTAGCTATATGCTCCTCAAAGTCTTGCTTTGCTTTCCTGATTGTTGACCTGCTTTTGTTCTGCCAGAATTTATGTTTCTGCCTGTTGTCCTAATTTGGAAAAGCCTTCTGTCTTCTAAATGAGCTTTTCTTGCTTTGGATCACTTCCCAAGCAGCTCCTGTAGGCCACATTGGAGTCCTTTTGGAGCTGGCAGTGCCTTTTTTCCTTTTGAGTATGCATTCCAATTGGGCCTCTGTTATTGTTTTTGTGAGCAGCCTCCATTCCTCTTGGAGTGTTTGGACTCTCCCAATTTTCCCTTTCAGCTTCTTTTTTACTAGTTTCCTCATATTTGGGAAATTTACTTTTTGAAAATTGAAGGTCTCTGTGTTAGATTTTATCAGTGATTTGCAGTCTACGATTATGTTAAAAGTAATTGTGTTGTGGTCACTGTTCCCTATTGGATCCGTCACATGAACATTTTGCACCAGATCCTGTATATTACTCAGGATCAAGTCAAGGATTCTTGATGGGTCTTCAACCATTTGTTCCAGGGAATAATCATTTAGCATATCTAGGAACTTTATCTCTTTCTTATGTGCTGAACAACATTTCACCCAGTATGTGAGGGCAATTGAAATCTCCCATTATAACCAGGCTTCCCTTCTTGGATGCCTGCTTTACAACATTCTCCAACTGCCAGTCTCCCTCAGAGGACTGGGTCGAAGGCCGATAGCATATGCCTACTGATAGACCATCCTTGTGGCCTGATACTCTTATCCACAGAGTTTCTAATCGTGACTTCAATTCACCTAGATATTTCAATTCATACATACAAAGGCTACACCACCTCCTGTTTGCCCCTTCCTGTCCTTCCTATACAGTTTGGAGCCTGGGATAACTCTATCCCATTTGTCTACCAGTTTTCACTGATGCCAATAATATCAATATTTTTATCTATTGCTAAGCATTCTACTCCCCTATTTTGTTCTATAGGCTTCTGGCATTTGCATACAAGCATTTATATATGCTTTTCTGATGCAGTCTTTTGAGTCCAGTTGCATCATTACCCTGCCTCTTGCATCCTTCTGCTAGAGTGCTAGTGACTAGCTCCTTGCTCTGTTCAGTAATTTTTGCATCCTCCTCACTACTCAAGTATACACTTTCCCAAACTGGATGCTGCCCAGCTCCTGTTAGCTTTCTGTTAGCCTTTTTGATGGTGAGTGCCAGCAATCTGGTCCCATCATGGTTCAAGTGCAACCCATCCCTGCTGAATAGGTTTGGCTTGTCCCAAAATGTTCTCCAGTTCCTGACAAATCTGAAGCCCTCCTCTTGACACCATCATATCATCCACACATTGAGTCTTCTGAGCTCTGCCTGCCTGGAAGGCCCTGCATGAGGAACAGGCAGCACTTCTGAAAATGCTACCTTGGAAGTCCAGGACTTTAATCTTCTTCCTAACAACCTGAATTTGGCTTCCAGGACTGACTGCTTTGCCTTCCCAACATCATTGGTACCAACGTGTACCATGATCACTGGCTCCTTCCCAGCTCTCAAAAAACTATCTAGATTTCTCATAATGTCTTCAACCTTTGCACCTGACAGGCAAGTCATCATATGGTTATCATGTGCATCACAAATCCATCTCTCTGTATTTCTAATAACTGAATCAACCAGTACAAGTAGCATCTCTCCTGCAATCTGATTAATCCACATGCACCTCATCAACTATATGATGTTCCTCCATACATCGATTCTACCTCCTGAGTTAGTGAACTGACTTCTTCCTCAGACCTGTGCCCTCTCTCTTCTTTGTCCAGGATAATCTGCTCTACTCTGTCTAAGAACAGCTCAAGTGCCTTAATTTGTTGCTGGTTAGATATGCGGGCCTCTAGCCGCTGGACCTTCTCTTCTAGTAATGCAACCAGCTTGCACTTGGTGCAAATGTAGTTCTCCACGTTCTTTGGCAAGATCCCAAAAATGGCACAAGTGTTGCAGGTAGCTACAGCTGCTACCTCAGAATCCATTTTAATGAGTGTAGTATTCTGGGCCTCAAAAATTTACACTTTTTACTAGTTTTCTATCTAGGAAGAATATTTTCTTGCTTTGTTGTTTATTTGAAATCTCTAAAGCAGCTTTAGTCCAACTGCAAACACCCCAGAAACTTACCAGTGCTCAGTTCTTCCCATTTGTTTGGCTCTCCTCAGCAGCAGCTCTGCTTGGGAACACACCCAGACCCAACATGGCTAATGCTGACCTTGATCAGTACGGCTATACCTACTATACTTTGAAGTACTTATTTCCAAGCTCTATATCTGGATCCAATTTGGGTAATCAGAAATGATGGAATATGTTTCTTCTAAACAACATGGGTGAAGATCATGCTACTTCATGGTCAGCAGATTTAAAAAGAGAGAGAAGGCTGCTCTTGTAGCTGAGAACAGACATTCCAGCACATTTGCATTGCTGTCTTCTTACCTGACGCTTCATAAATCCCAAGGCTCTCTTTTATAAATTCTGTTTTCATCATATCTGGTTGCTTTTGCAGGATTAAGGTAAGTGGGTGTGTCATATAATGTGCAATGGCTTGCAAGTCATTCCCTTTATTGCAGTAGTATTACGTTCAACTCTTAAGGTAGAAGAAAATAATTTCCTTCTCTTTTACATATTCTGCACAAAAGGTTTTATTTCAACAAATGTTTAATTTTAAGCAAGCCTTTGACTTCTAACTTAGGAGCTAGATTTCTATGACCCCTACATAACATCTATGATTATTTATTTAACCCTATAACCCACCTTTCCTCATGGATTCTAACTCTTGCATCGGGCGACTGGAATCCCTGTTTTTTCTATCTTAAAATTGATTATATGAATTAGGATATTCATTATAAATTTTTAGCTAACTGGGATTTTATATTTGGTTTAAGTTTTGTTATTTTCTACCTCCTTTGACCTATCTTTATTTTATCATTTTCACACCTGACACTTTATAGCTCATTTCCAGGGAGTAAAGGAGGGCAGTAGCCATAGCATGGAACAGATGTCCATCAAAGTTGTTACGGACCAAGGTAGGTGTGCTGTAGGAGCAGCACCTGCTGTGAGATCCCAGAGAATGGGGGACAGATCTGATGCTGCTACCTCCTGCCAGGTGCAAGGTAGCCAGCTTAATCAGGCCTCCACTCTATCCTTGGTACTACTGAATGCCAGGTTTGCCTCTAACAAGACTCCACTTGTCCAGGATCTGATACTGGATGAAAAGGCAGACCTGGTCTGCATTACAGAGACCTGTAGAGGGAGGGCCAACCAAGGTATTCCATCTGGCACCAGGGTAGACTGGAGGAAAGGGGAGGGGGTTGCCATTGTATATAAAAACACCCTGGAGGCTTTTTAGGCTCTCGGCATTGACAATACCGGGACTTGACACCCTCCATGTCAGTAGGGGCCAGGGATGGATTTGGAATTGTGCTGGAATACTGCATTCCTCACGACCCAGCACTTTCTCTTTCGGAGCTGGTGATCTTAGTCTCTGCAGCGCTGTTGAGGTCACCCAGACTTATAGTACTGGGCAACCTCAACATCCACACAGAGGTTCAGGTCACAACTTTTGAGTTCTCGGCAACCATGGCTTCCTTGGACTTGTCCCAACTTGTCAACAGCCCTACACAGGTGGTGGGTCATACCTTAGACTTTGCGTTGTCAAATGCGCAGAGATCGAGAGTGGCCCAATGGTAACCAACCTTGTGTTGGTACCCTTGTCATGGTTGGACCACCACCTGCTTAAATGAAGCCTCACAGTCACCACCTCTTCACGGGGATCATGGACCCATTAAGATGGTCCACCCAAGCAGGCTAATGGATCCCGTGCAGTTCAAGGATGCCATGCATGGGATACTCAGTGAACTTGTTGGCATGCCTGTTGATACCCTAGTGAAGGGCTGATATGCCATCTCCTCCAGGGTTATTGACACTCTCTGTCCTGAATGCCTTCTTCGCTGCTGGGCCTGTGGTGTGGCATGGTTTAATGAGGAGCTCTGGACCCTGAAGCGGAATAGAAGGAGGCTAGAAAGCACTCGAGGAAGCTACTGGGAATAAAACTGACATAAAATATAATTATTAATTAAAAAACTCTCATAAAAACAAGTGCATTGAAAACTTAAAAAATTACAGCCTTCACCCAGCTGCTTTGGCTGGCATGCCAGAGCCCTCTGTGAAGAAAAAGGCATCTCCCTGCTGACACAAAGAGAAGGGAGTAAACATAGCCTTCATTAGCAGGGAGTGCCCGAGTCTCCAAGTGGCCACTGTGAACAGCATCTTTTGTGTTCTGTTAGATATACCTGTGATGATCGGCGTGGATGGTTAGCAAAAGACCTCCTATGAGAACTAAGTGTCTTTGGGGAGAATGCATATGTTCAAATGGCCTGAGCCCAAGCCATATCAAGCCTTCTACATCATAAGCAACATCTGGAATTGTGCCCAGAAACAGTTTGGGTGCATCAAAACTGGATGTATTTAGAGCTGAAAGCTGTCTGGGTCAAATAGGTGACCTATAGATGGTTTGCTGGCAAATCATGGTAATACAGCACTACACAAGTAGAGCATGGGTTTTCAAGAGATGCTAAACAAGACGAGGGCAAACAGTCTATTGATTCATGGACCATGCCAAAATGATATGGGGATATTTTTCCCCAGAAGAACCAAGGTCACATGAAAAGAGCTAAACTGCCACCGCCTCCCTGCCCCAATAACTGCAGGAAGGCAAGACACAGTTCTACCTTTTAAATACCTTCTTCTGTTGATGACAGGGAAAACAGCAGAAGCTGAACTGGTTTACACAGTTCTGGATACAGCTTCAAGAAAACAAACAAACAAACAAACAAACAAACAAAAAAGGTCTCCAACATTTATCCCCCCCTCCTTTTTGAAATGGAAGAGGCATGAAGGACTCCTTTGTGGTCATGTAGGCACACAGGCATTCACTATCTCTGCAGTTACTTGACAATATGTCTTAATAATGAATGGGCTGCAGGGAATACAAGTTTACCCCTTTCTTCCTTTTGAAACTCTCAGTTAAATAGATATTGCAACAGTGCCCAGGAGCAGTGCTGTAATTTATGGGTTCATCAACATTTTCATAATAAACTGCTTTTTCTTTTTTGTTCTTTAGCATTTCCGACTTGAGTGTTGAAATAGTGCTCCAGGCAGATAGAATGCAGCTGCAATATACACATAGGAAGGTAGCCTAGTTTATAAGCCTGTTTAGTTCCAGTAATACACTCAAAAGTGCTGCCTCCATATATAGAGAGCAAATTGAGAGAAATGTATATTGGGAAATATTAAAACTATTGTTAGAAATATGATTTGAGGTGCTGCTTGTAACTTGGCTGTGGCCAAAATCAGGAACAACAGAAAGCTAATGTTTATTTGGGGGTATTTCGAGTTGGATAGTCATGTTTTGTAACTTTTGGAAAAAACAAGGGGTCCTTGTTATATCTCAGCGACAAATAACATTTTGTGAACTGTAACCCCAAAGATGTTGGTTGCAGTTCACAAATGGCATGCAAAGATGTTACAGTATGTTTGGCCTTTAGAGGTGTGTAATGGCCCACTCCCCCGCCCCAATTTTAGGGTATAAATGTTATTTCTAGCATGTAGGATGAGAGAACTGAATTTTTAAAAATGATATTTAAGGTGGATAAAAAACAAATTATTTAAAACAAATCAAATTAATGTAAATCTCAATCAGCAAAAACATTTTAAAAATTTAAATAATCAAAACATGTATAACACATATGTATTATATATATATAATACATATGTGTTATACATGGCTGTGATACCTATAAACATAACAGAACATTATGTACTCAAAATAGGTATTGCAGCCATGTATCAGCACCAAAATCACAGCATAGCTTCATTGGACTGTTCTCTGTAAGCCCCCGAAATTTGGAGAGATTTGGGGGTCAGGGGGCTGAGTTATTATACTCCAAAGGGGGTCATCCTAGGAAAAAAATAATTCTAATTGAGTCAGAATGCTGCTAATCGCTTACCTGCAAGGGTGTGCTATTATTGGCTTACAACTCAATTAAGATGATTTTTAATTATGCTCATGACCTGGGGTTCCATGATGGTTGACTCAGCCCTCCATCCATCCGAGATCGGTAAATTGAGTACCCAGTTGGGGGGGGGCAAATGCGTATCCTGCATAATTAAACTGTAAACCGCCCAGAGACTACTTGAAGTGGTATGGGTCGGTATATAACCAGAACACTTTGCTTTATCTTCAGCATGTTCTATCCTCAACTGCTCAGCCAGCTCTTGCAAACTCAAGCATATGGCTTTCTTTAGAGAATCAGTTCCATCTGACTCCTCTTTTACTGCTGCCTTCTGCTTTTCCCAGCATTATGGTCTTTTCCAGAGAAGCCTGCCATCTTGTGATATGCCTTAGCTTGATTTGATCTAAGATCCTTCTGTTTGTCTTTCTGGCAGACCAGGGTATCTGCAAAGCTGAGCCCCAGCACCACATTTCAAATGAATCAATTTCCCCCCCTCTCAGCTTATTTTATATCCAGCTTTTACAGGGTCGGCCCTGGCTAGTACTTGGATGGGAGATCTCCAAGGAATACCAGGTGCTGTAGGCGCCTGGAGTAGGGACTGGCAAGCCACTCCAGTACTCCTGCCAAGAAAACTCCATGGACATGGAGTCACGAAGAGTCCGTCACGACTGTAATGACACAACACACACACACACACACACACACACTGTGATAAATATTACAACGGTGTGCATGATCTTGGTCTTGGTCTCCAGTGACACATTCTTAGACCTGATGATCTTTTCTAATTTCATGACGCACTGAGTCATGAAGTTGGAAGGAGTCTATAAGGCAATCAAGTCCAACCTCCTGCTCAAGGTAGGAATACAAATCAAATATCTGGTCTATGGTTGTCTAAATTTCTTTTGAAATGCCTCCAATGTTGGAGCACTTCCCATCTCTTGAGGCAATTGGTTCCATTGCTATACTGTTCTAATTGTTAGGAAGTTTTTCTTGAAAGTCAACCAGAATATGGCTAGAAGCAGCATGATGGGACAGAGAGAAGCTCACTGAGAAACTAAGACCAAAGCTTACATTGCTAGCAGCTGCAACCAGAAAGAGCAGGCAATCAGGCTCTCATCCCCTCCCCCCTCTTTACACAGGTAATTACTGGGGCCATAAAGTTCGGAGGACAGCCAGAGGCTGTGCCTCTGGCACGCGCTAAGTGCTACGGGAAGTGTGCACTTTGCGCCGCACTGGGGTACCGCAGATATTGCTCAAATTCCAGAATAAAACAACATGCAAGGCAGTGTAGGAAAACCTATTGTTACTGTTTTGGGTAATGGAAGACATAGCCATCTTAATGGTCCTCAGCACTACAGAAGAAGGAAGGAATACAGGGTATTTATTGATATATCCCAAGGTACATACAAATTTGAATTGCTCTGAAAAACGTAGTGACAGGATCCCTGGGTTGAAAAGTTTGCTAGTAAATGCAAGATCAGTGAATGGGAAATCAAAAATCATTCAGGACCTGATCCTTCAAGAATGTGCTGATCTCACTTGCACCACAGAGACTTGGCTGGATGAGGCTGGAGGTGTCAACCTCACTCAGTTCTGTCCTCCAGGTTTCTCTGTGGAACAACAGCAAGACCAGGGGAGCGGGGTGGTGGAGTGGCAGTAGTCTACCACAACTCCATCCCTCTTGTTAGAGGCCATCTCCCCCAATTTGCTGGTTTTGGATGTATGTATTTAAAATTAGGAGCCAGGGACAAGATAGGAATTCTCTTGGAGTATCGCCCTCCCCGTGGCACAACAACTTTTCTACCTCAGCTTACTGAACTGATAACAAGACTGATGTTGGAGTCCCCTCAGCTCATCGTTCTGAGGGAGATTAACATCCATGCTGAGGCAGCTCTGTCAGGGGTGTCCAAAGACTTCATGACCTCCACGTCAACAATGGGTCTTGCCCAAATGGTATCTACCTCAACCCATCCTGCAGGCCACACCTTAGACCTGGTCTTCAGCTCTCATATGGACAGTGGAGATATTGAAGAACTTTCTGTAGTCCCATTGTCCCGGACAGACCACTATATGGTGTGCTTTAGGCTTGCTGTAACTCACAGCCTGGCCAGCGGGAGGGGGGGGGAAGAGTCAGACAAAAGCAATAGAACTGAGGTGCAATCCATGCAAAGTTGTATTATTTAATTATGAATTATTTTGTTAATGTCAGTTTTAAGTAATGGAAAAATCTGTGCAAGTTGAAACATAGCACTGTTTTATGTTCCTAGATAATCACTGCACTTACCCATTTGCATTTTCCTTGCAAGCATAAGTATGGCTGTAAATGAAATTATCAGTTAGATTTTAGTATTCCAGGATCTTCTCTGATTAGAGATCCCTTGATTTTTGTCCTTTTGCCCAGAGCTCCATCTCATGAGATTCTTTATGTGCAGTTCTGAAGGAATCTGAGAGAAGAAACCTGGAACCACTTGAAACTGTCAGGTAATTACCTGAGAACAAGCACTCATGCAGAAACTGAGATGGGATGAATTCTATACAACACAGAGACCTTTCTATATCCAGTAACATGTAATGACCTATCCTTAGAAAGGTAGTTCAGAATTCTTAAATTAACAACTCCCTCTTCCCTTTTTAACACTTAACAATAATGAGCCTAAAGTAATAATTAACAGGTATTCCAATTAATTTTCCTAAGATTTATTATTTGCTAGGAGCAATTGTGTCAATAGTATATCATTACTAATCATATTTCACCCTATATCTGTTCCGAAAACAAATGTAAACAACTGAATTGTAAAGATTTTGTTTATCATTGGAAGGAAAAGACATTAGCTCTCATTATATGTAGATAGATATAAATATATGGACTACCAGCTTTGCTTCCATTATAGCCCATTTCTGCTACTGGCTATGCCAGAATCAAATTAACTCCAGGGCCCTCCAGATCTTTCTTGGGCTGGAGTTACTATTGGCTCAAGCAAAAGCAAAGCAAAGTGCTTTTATATACTGCCCCATACCACTTGAAGTAGTCTCTGGGCGGTTTACAGTTTTAATTACAGTATATAGGCTACACAATGCCCCCCTCCCCAGCAATCTGGGTACTCATTTTACCCACCTTAGAAGGACGGAAGGCTGAGTCAACCACGAGCCTGCTACCTGGGATTGAACCCCAGGTCATGAGCACAGTTTTACCTGCAGTACAGGCATTTAACCACTGTGCCATGAGCATAGCCAGTGAGGACGAATGCTGACATTTACATTCTGACAATATCTGGAGGACTGCATTTTGCTGCCACCCCCCACCCTGCCTGCAGTTTACTGTTGCAGAATTTATTTACCCTGATTATGGTTCTGTACACATAACTGTGTCTGTGTAGCTTGGCCTTCAGCTGTTTAGTTCTCACCCTAAACTTTTGATTGTGCCTATGTTGGATAGCTTAGTGAGTTGGAGTACCTGGCTATGGAGCAGAGAATCAGGAGATTGATTCCATACTGTGCTTCCTAGGAAAAGAGCCAGCCAATGTGGTCTTAGGCAATGTCCATACTGTGTCACTGGCAGAAGAAATTGTTAAACCACTTGTGAATATTTTGTACCTAGAAAACCTTGTCAAGTTGGAATTGATTTGATAGCACATTATTAATACACTTCTATCCATCCTAATGTTGCACAACTAAATTGTGACTAGTGAGGAAAAAAACACCAGAATGGCCTTTTTGCTATTTTATGTAGGGCTGTCATTTTAAATCAAAGACACAAAATATTGCATCTGAAAGTATATTATTATTAAACACAACTGTGTAAACAGCAGTGATAGTAACACAGCACCACCTACCAGGTAATAGAGTGCTCCCACTCTCTACAGTTTGCTGACCAGTGTTTCCAAAATTCTGCCACAGACTTCCTTACAGGTCTTGTAAAAGTGCACCTATAGTAAGGTTGTGAGAAAAGCATCCCAGTGCATTATTAAATAGTATATTTCTTCATTTGCCTCCCCCCCACGTTTCTTTAAAAGCTTTTCATGATGTTCTTCACTGCAGTTTTGTTGGAATTCATTAGGATGTTGAGATTTTGACAATTTTCCTTCCACTATTCCTATGCATGTGTTGTAGATGTGAACATTAGAGATGGGGATGAATTTAAAAATGAATCATGTTTTTTTTGATGAATTTAGCCAATTTGTCAACATTCATCAATTTGTATTACTCATAAATGGAGTCCCCCAACAATCATGAATTGATAAGTTTATAGCAGTTTTTGATTTCCTAACTTAGGCTATAAAATGCCCCTCAAGCCACCTTGAAAGACTAAAATTTGGAGAGAAGCAACCTCTAACTTGGGTGGAGATGGGATTTTGGGTGACTGAGTTATGCATCCCAGAGAGGGCCTCTGAGGAAAGTTCTCTCCAGGCACCTAGAGACGCCAAAAGTTCAGAAAAGCTTCCTACAAACGCTCCTCCACAATCCCCCAAAGTAATTTGGTGAAGACTGGGTTTCCCCAACCCAGTTGCTAAAAGACACTTTCCTAGGTCCCCCCACTTTTTCGGTATATAACTCAGATCTCTTAAACTTTGTCTTCACCACCATCTAGCAAGTGCTGCTGCCAGACTCTGCTTGACTTACCACCCCTTCGTTTCCACCTGCTTTGCTGCTACTGCTTCTCTGTGAGAGGCATGACAAGCAGTTCAGCTGGCTTGCCATCAGAAGGAATCATAGAATCATAGAATCATAGAATCATAGAGTTGGAAGAGACCTCAAGTGCCATCTAGTCCAACCCCCTGCCATGCAGGAACCCCATCATAATATTTCCGACAGATGTCCATCCAGCCTCTGCTTAAAAACCTCCACAGAAGGAGACTCCACCACCCTTTGTGGCAGCATATTTCACTGCCAAACAGCTCTAACTGTCATGAAGTTCTTCCTAATGTTCAAATGGAATCTCTTTTCCTGTAGTTTAAAACCATTGAACCGCAACTCCCAGAATTCAGGTTTATAAAGGACTGTGGGAGTTGCAGTCCAAAACAGAAGGTTCCCCACCCTGTTCATGGCAAGTGATAGTTCTAAAGCAGAACTGCCTTTTGCATTTCATCAAAAAGATGAAAAGCCAGAATTGTATGCTTATAATTGTTCATTAGTTAGGTTCTGGATTAGGGATTAGGATTAGGGTTGTCAACATCCTTTTTAAACTGAGGTGCACAGAACTGGACACAGTACTCCAGGCGGGGTCTGACCAGAGCAGAATAGAGTGGTACTATCACTTCCCTTGATCTAGACACTATGCTTCTGTTGATGTAACCAAGAATCTGTTGATGCAACCAATGGCTTTCCTGGCTGCTGCATCACACTGCTGACTCATGTTCAATTTGTGGTCCACCAAGACTCCCAGATCCCTTTCACAGGTACTATTCTCCAGCCAAGTATCCCCCATCCTATATCTGTGCATTTCATTCTTTTTACCTAGATGTAGCACCCTACATTTCCCTCTGTTGAAATCCATTCCATTAGCTATGGCCCAGCATTCTAATCTGTCAAGGTCCTTTTGGATTTTCATCCTATCCTCTAAGGAATTAGCAACCCCTCCCAATTTGGTATCATCTGCAAATTTAATCAGCATACTCTCTATTCCTTCCTCCAAGTCATTAATAAAGATATTGAACAGCATTGGACCCAGAACAGAACCCTGGGGCACCCCACTGGTCACATCTCTCCAAGCTGAAGAGAAGCCATTTATGATCACCCTTTGGGTGCGATCAGTCAACCAATTAAAATCCACCTAACAGTAGCACTATCTATCCCACTTTCTACTCACCTCTTAGCAAGAATACCATGGGGAACCTTATCGAAGGCCTTACTAAAGTCCAGATAAGCAATATCCACAGCATTCCCCTCATCCACCAGGCTTGTAATTCTATCAAAGAAAGTTCAAATCAGTCTGACATGACTTGTTTTTAAGAAACCCATGTTGACTTCTTGTAATGACAGCATTGTTTGTTAAATAATTGCATACTGACTTTTTAATAACCTGCTCTAGGATCTTTCGAGGAATTGAAGACAAGCTGACTGGGTGGTAATTATTTTCCCCCTTCTTGAAAATGGGGGCAACATTTGCCCTTGTCCAATCCATGGGAATTTTCCCTGTTTACCAGGACTTCTCAAAGATTATTGCCAATGGTTCTGAAATTACTTCTGCCAAATCTTTTAATATCCTTGGGTGTAATTCA
The DNA here is from genome assembly GCA_037367245.1 of Phrynocephalus guinanensis. Lineage (NCBI taxonomy): Eukaryota > Metazoa > Chordata > Lepidosauria > Squamata > Agamidae > Phrynocephalus > Phrynocephalus guinanensis. The sequence continues at coordinate 747,598 of CM074732.1, read as the reverse complement.
TTTGGCCCAGGAGACTTAAATTCATTTAATGTTTCCAGGTGTTTCTGTACTACCCCTCTACCTATTCTATGTTGCAATTCCCGTCCTACCTCATCCACTCTTTGTCCCAGCTGATCTCTTTCTTCCTTTTTGGAGAAAACGGAGGCAAAGGTGTTGAGTAGTTCTGCCTTTTCCTTGTCTCCTGTTAGTAACTGGCTATCATTGTCACACAGACAGCCTATCATTTCCTTATTTTTCCTTTTGCTGCGGACATAACTAAAGAAACCCTTTTTATTATTTTAAATCTCTCTTGCAAGTCTAAGTTCATTTTGCGCTTTAGCTTTCCCCCCATCCCCCTGCATATATTAGCTGTTTGCTTATATTCCTCTTTGGTGCATTTCCCATTTTTCCATTCCTTGTACTTGTTTTTCTTTATAGTTAGCTGAGTTGAAAGTTCTTTAGTCAACCATTGTGGTTTCTTTAGACATCTCCCATTAGTTCTTGTTGGAATAGTTTTAGATTGTGCCTTTAATATCTCGCTTTTAAGAAACTCACATGCATCTTGGTCTCCCTTTTCTTTCAGTGTTTTGGTCCATGGAATCACAGCCAATAATTCCCTAATAAAACAACTATGATGGAAGAATATTCACATTCTCTTAGCTGTATATCTATTGAATGCAGTAGACCACTTGCGAGGAAGCATAATAGTTTTACTTTGTTAAATTTTGGTGTTCTCCTTTCTCAGCAGCTTAGCTCAGGGGTGTCCAAACTTTTTGCAAGGAAGCCCAGATTTGGTGTGGTGAAAATATGTGGGGGCTGACCTTTCAGCCACATTAGGCCCCCAGGCCAGACTTTGGAGAAACCTCTATAACATGCAAGGTGATGGGTAGGACGCTGTGGCAACAGAGCCAGGGTTGGGTAGGCTGGGCAGGTGGCTGGGGGGATGGACAGAGGCAGGGAAGGCAGGCAAACCGTAAAACTGCAAGCTGATGTCCCCATCCATTAGGGGGAGGGGCCACCGGGCAGGGGATGCATGACAGGCTGAGCCGGTGTGAAGAGGCCAGGGGTGTGTGTGCTCAAAATTTGATAATGGGCCGCATTGGGGCCCCAGGCCTGACTTCGGACATGCCTGGCTTAGCTGAATAAGCCATGTTTTGACATTATTTGATTACTTCCTTCAGCTTTTTCAAAGATATTCCTACCACGGGCTTCAGACTTTTGTAATACTAATATGAAAGACACATAGTGTGATGGCATACAAATTAATTAAAGTTTAGAAACTGGAAGAGTAACTTGTTGCTACTAATGTTTAAATTGACAATGTTTAATTCAATAAATTGGCATTAATTTCTTAATTTAAACATCAGTTCGGTGTACTCTTAACAGAGGGCACATGGCAGCCCACACTTCTCCTCAAAGGGAAAAACTTGACATACCAAGGCAGTAGACTTGAATCAAAATGCAAATCAAACTATATTTTTCGCCTCTTATTTGGTTATGCTCAAGAACAGGTGATGGAAATAGTTAATTAGCTGGATGAAGAAAGTCTGAGGGCATACGGAGTAACTTCAAGCTTCTACTTGTAGGTCCCACTCAAGGTTGTATCAAGCCTAGACATGGTAGGAAGTTGCAATTAAAAAAAATCAAAGAAGTAGGATCCTGATAAGTATTCTTCTTTGTTTTGGTTGGAGGGATGATGGAATCTTGTGAGTACTTGACAAAGATAGCTTGTTAGAGATAGCTTGTTAGAAAGAACTGGGAAGGAGCCAGTGGTCATGGTACACGTTGGTACCAATGATGTCGGGAAGGCCAAGCAGTCAGTCTTGGAAGCCAAATTCAGGTTGTTAGTTAAAAGATTGAAGTCCAGGACTTCCAAGGTAGCATTTTCAGAAGTGCTACCTGTTCCTTGTGCAGGACCCGCCAGGCAGGCAGAACTCAGAAGCTTCAATGTGTGGATGAGGCGATGGTGTCGAGAGGAGGGCTTTAGATTTGTCAGGAACTGGAGAACATTTTGGGACAAGCCAAACCTGTTCAGGAGGGATGGGTTGCACTTGAATCATGATGGGACCAGATTGCTGGCACTCAACCTCAAAAAGGCTGCAGAGCAGCTTTTAAACTGATAACTGGGGGAAAGCCGACAGGAGCCGAGTGGCATCCGGTTCGAAACACCTCATCCTCAGGGAATGAGGTTGGAAAGGGTAGAGAATCACATAGAGATTACATAGCAGGTATTAGCACTGGGAGAATAATGGAATGTGATAGTTTGTCTACTGAAAATAAAAGCTGTGGGGGGGGGAGAACAAGGCAGCAGCTGTTGTTGCGGGACCCACTGTACAGGTGCTTCTACGCCAATGCTCAAAGCCTCCGAGCAAAGATGGGAGAACTTGAACATTTGGCAGCTAGGGATAACATTGATATAATAGCCATAACAGAAACCTGGTGGAATGTGGAGAACCAGTGGGATACAGCAATCCCAGGGTATAAACTCTATAGAAGGGATAGAGAGGGGCGGGTTGGAGGGGGAGTGGCCATCTACGTCAAAGAAGGGGTAAAATCCAGCACAATGGAGATTGACAGAGGGTCTGACTCCACCATAGAATCACTGCGGGTTAAACTACCAGGTCTAAGGAGTGATGTGATAGTTGGGGTATTCTATGGTCCACCAGATCAAAAACTTGACGGGGACCTTGAAATGAGGAGAGAAATCATGGAGGTGTCTAAGAGGGATAGGATAGTAATCACGGGGGACTTCAATTATCCCGACATTGTCTGGGCCAATGTGAGCTCCGGGCAAGAAAGAGAAACTGGGTTTCTCGACTTGCTGAATGACTGTGCCTTAGAGCAACTTGTCATGGAACCCACCCGCGAATAGGCAACTCTGGATCTAATACTGTGTGATACTCAGGACCTGGTCAGGGATGTGAATTTCACTGAGCATCTGGGGAACAGTGACTATGCTGCAATCTCCTTTGCCATGCATGTTGGAGGAAGCAAATCAGACATAAAAACCCTTGATTTCCAAAGGGCAAACTTCCCTCAGATGAGGAAACTAGTTAGAAAGAAATTGAAGGGGAAGGTTAAAAGAATCCAATCTCTTCAGAGTGCATGGAGCCTGTTTAAAACAACGATAATAGAGGCCCAGCACAAGTGCATACCACAAAGAAAGAAGAGCTCCTCTAAGTCCAAGAGGGCGCCAGAATGGTTGAGTGGAGTTAGAGAGGCTCTAAAGCACAAGGAGAGGTCTTTCTATAAATGGAAATCCTCCCCAAATGAGGAAAATAAAAAGGAACACAAACTCTGGCAAAAGAAATGTAAGAAGATGATAAGAGAGGCAAAGAAAGATTTTGAGGAATGCATGGCTAGCAATATAAAGGGTAATTATAAAAGCTTCTTTAAATATGTTAGAAGTAGAAAACCTGCCAGAGAACCAGTGGGCCCTCTGGATGGTAAGGGAGGAAAAGGGGAGGTTAAGGAGGACTTGGAAATTGCAGAGAAATTAAATTAGTTCTTTGCATCTGTCTTCACGACAGAGGACTGTGAGCAGATTCCGCTGCCTGATCTTGACTAAAGAATTCTGCTGCTCTTGATTAAAGAATTAAATCAAATACAGGTTTAAAAAGAGGATGTTTTAGGACTAATTGATAAATTGAAGATTAACAAGTCACCAGGCCCAGATGGCATCCACCCAAAGGTTATTAGGGAACTGAGAAATGAAATTGCAGATCTCTTAACGGTAATATGCAACTTGTCTTTAAAAACGGCCACAGTACCGGAGGACTGGAGGATGGCAGATGTCACACCAATTTTTAAAAAAGGAAGGAGGGGGGACCCAGGAAACTACAGGTCAGTTTGTCTTACATCTGTTCCAGGGAAGATGGTGGAAAGCCTCATTCAAGAGAAAATCTTAAAACACATAGAAAAACAAACCTTGCTGAGAGAAAATTACCATGGCTTCTGTAAGGGTAAGTCTTGTCTGACAAATCTTTTAGAATTTTTTGAAAAGGTCAACAGGTATGTGGATTTGGGTGAACCAGTGGATATAGTCTATCTGGATTTTCAAAAGGCTTTTGACACAGTCCCTCACCAAAGGCTGCTGAGAAAATTGCACAGTCAGGGGATAAGAGGGGAGAGAACCGGGTTGAGATCCAGGAAACAAAGAGTAGGTGTCAATGGGAAATTTTCACAATGGAGAGAAGTGAAAAGCGGTGTGCCCCAGGGATCTGTCCTGGGACCGGTGCTTTTCAATCTGTTTATAAATGACCTGGAGAGAGGGACAAACAGTGGGGTGGCGAAGTTTGTGGATGACACAAAACTTTTCCGTGTCGTAAAAACCAGAGGAGATTGTGAAGAACTCCAGAAGGATCTCTCCAAACTGGGGGAATGGGCTGCCAAATGGCAATACGTTTCAATCTAGCCAAATGTAAAGTAATGCATATTGGGGCAAAAAATCAAAACTTTATCTATCAACTCATGGGCTCTGAGTTATCCGTGACGGATCAGGAAAGAGATCTTGGTGTGTTGGTGGACAGCTCCATGAAGGTGTCTACCCAATGTATGGCAGCGGTGAAGAAGGCCAATTCCATGCTAGGGATTATCAAAAAGGGGATTGAAAATAAAACAGCCAACATTATAATGCCATTATACCAAAACAATAGTAAGGCCCCACCTGGAGTATTGTGTACAATTCTGGTCACCGCATCTCAAGAAAGACATAGTGGAACTGTAAAAGGTGCAGAAGAGAGCGACTAAAATGATTACTGAGCTGGGGCACCTCCCTTATGAGGAAAGGCTAAAACATTTGGGCCTCTTTAGTCTGGAAAAAAGGCGCTTGAGGGGGGATATGATTGAGACATACAAAATTATGCAGGGCATGAGTAAAGTAGATGGAAGCTCTTCTCCGTCTCACAGAATACCAGAACTAGGGGACATCCACTCAAATTGAGGGCTGGGAGAGTAAGAACAGACAAAAGAAAATATTTTTTCACCCAGCGCGTTGTTAATCTGTGGAACTCCCTGCCACAGGATGTGGTGATGGCATCTGGCCTGGATGCCTTCAAAAGGGAATTGGACAGATTCCTGGAGGAAAAGTCCATCACAGGTTACCAACCATTATGGAGATGTGTAATCTCTAGGCCTAAAACTGGGGTACTTCAAGGGCCAGATGCAGGGGAGTGGTATCAGGAGACAGATATCTAGACTCGTGCACTCCCAGACGCATCTGGTGGGGCCACTGTGAGATACAGGAAGCTGGACTAGATGGGCCGTTGGCCTGATCCAGTGTGGCTCTTCTTATGTTCTTATGTTCTTAAGATATTGAATAACATAAAGCTTCTGTCTCTTAGATGTTACATTTCCACTATAGGTTCTGCTATGATTATATTTGAGTGACCTATCCAGACTCTTAACTCTTGCTCCATGGCTCCCTGTTTTGGTCAAAGTAGGCCATTTGCAGTACTTGCCCACTCCTGTTATAGGGTAATTGTTCTCAACCTTGGGGCTTCTGAAAATTACCAGTTATAACTCTCAGAAGCTCTGAGAAATACCATAAGGAATATTTCTGGATGCCTTAGTCCAACTGCATTTATGGAGCAAAGGTAGACTACCCATATGAATTGATTTTTGATGGAGACATTATATATGCTTTTCCCTTTGAGGGGGGTGGAAGGTGAACTGACATCTGCTCTGTGTTAAGATAAAGAAACTTAACATTTTTAACTAGTACAACTTATGTTCATGTTAGAGTTGAAACATTTTAGTTCTTTAAGGCAATTTAATTGAAATGTGTCATTTGCAAGGGTGTTTATATAGGGTGATTCAGACTTCTCCCTTTCAGTAATGTCTATGGGAAACATTGTCCAAGTGAACATTCTTTGTGTGGGTTCTCCATCCTTGTTGACAGTTGTAGTTTGGCCCTGTGGAGAAAGCAGTGAGGACCCATTCTCTCCACCTTTCATCCATCATTACCAAGACCCAGTCTCAAATGAAGTATGTTGCAAAGGTCTTTACTTACCTGTGCCTCTTCAATCTTTCGTGCTGTCACTGACAGCAACTCCTGTACCTTCCCTCTGAGCATTTTTAATGATATTCTCTCTCTCTCTCTCTCTCTCTCTCTCTCTCTCTCTCTCTCTCTCTCTCTGTGTGTGTGTGTGTGTGCGTGTGTGTGTGCGTGCGCGCATGCATGCAGGGGGACCTTGGACTCACTGGAGCAAAAGCAAGACATTTATTTATTTTTTTACACCGCCTTTCTCCTTAAAAAGGGCCCAAGGGGACTTGCATCATTGAAAGACAATATTTAAAAGCTAAAAAAAAACCAGTATGCATATTTAAAATGAGTCCAAACAGATACCACTCTAAGGATGATAAATAGAATCAACACTAAAAGCATAACGCTGCATTTAAAAGTCCCTTTATAAATAAATGTAATAAATAAGTAGAGAATACATACACTTGGCATTCAGAAGGTTTGTGATTCTGACTGGGAGTTTATAGGTAGCAGGGGAGCACCTCTACCTGTGACTAAAAGATGCTGGCCTAGAGAACCTGTGGTTTGAAGTATAAGGCAGCTTCATGTGGGAACAAGCCCTCTGTTCAAAGTGTGTTTAAGATTCCATGCTTAGGTTTACACTGTTAATCTGCTTAAATCCAGGTACTTTGGCTTCCGTTAGAGCCTGGATCAGATCACCCAAATTTAATAATAATAACAGAACAGTGTACTGTGGATATGCTGGAAATGTAACATCAAAGAATTGGAAGCTTTAAGACATGGGTTCAGATAAAGCTGCTAACAGAAATGACGAAGGAAGTATTTGAGCATTCAGCCAAGTTACTATCCAGCTCTTCCTTTCAGCAAGTTAATCTTGGATCCGCACTATCATAACATTAATAGAGATCTCTGCTGAAGGCATGAAAGCAAATGCTGTCTGTTGCCTGCATGAACTTCCGATGGCAAGGCAGATTAGTATGCTGGAATATGGAACATTACAGACATCTCCAGGGATGAAGTATTATTGGTTTTTAAGAAGTTGTCCACAAAGTGGTGCTGGTGTAAGGCTGCCTTCTCTGAATGACTATTTTTTAAAGTGACTGAATTGAGCTTTGGAAGAATATAATAATTCTTTTGGATCTGTTGAAATTTAGTCCTTTCAGATCAAATATGAAGCAGGTTGGTGTAAAATGCACTTTGTGTGTGTGTGTGTGTGTGTGTGTGTGTGTGTGTGTGTGTGTGTGTGTGTGTGTCAGAGAGAGAGAGGGGGGGGAGAGAGAAATGTTTCAGGATACTTACATATTTGTTAGAACGGTTATTCATATATTAGGTGTTATTTTACTAAAAGAAAACGCTGGTGACCCAACTGAGGGTTGTGGAAGTCTTATCAGCTTTTTGTGCCAATAGGGGATTTAGAGAATTGGCTTACTGGAGTTTGGGATTGAACTCAGGTTGCGAACAGGATCTTGACTGCAATACTGCAGTTGGACCATTATGTCACAGGGCTCCATGAGGCAGCTGCATTGTTAAACCACATATCTTTCAATACAACTGCCTCCCAGTCCTTTATACATGGCAGATATATATTTTTTACATCTTCTGCTATGAATCAGTACTGGCAGGAGGGACTAAGAATTTGTCAAGGAGACAACTCTTCCTTGGCAGTGATTAATCTGAAAAGGAGGAAAGCGGGATGAACTCATTTGGCCTGAATTGCTTCCTAATAGGGATACTGTCTTATTTCATATCAGGTACTCTGTAACCATGCACACTGTGGATGTTTCACAAGGCATGGAAAGCGATACTTTGTGAATAGGGTGGTTGTGCCTGGCAAAGTTATATTAAGATTGCTTTTTGAATGGCTAATGGATAAAAAGGTGAGAACCGTACATACTGCATGTACTGGCCTTGAAAGCATTGTGTTTATGAAAGCAAAACTACTGTGGCATTTAAAATGAATTAAAATCTCCTGTTATATCTTTGGCTCAGGAGAATTCAGCACCCATGTGGAACCTTCCTTGTCATGGCCCACCTAAGGATTAGAGGTCTGTCGCAGTTAATTCCACACTCTTTGGTTTACTGTGCCATGCTAGGCAGGATGAGAGTGACCTAAGGGGATGGGATTTTTTTTTCCTGGGACACTAAGGGAAGGCTATCTGTAGACATTTCACAGGAAGCAGGGCCTAGAGAGTCATATGTTAGCATGAGTAGGGCACAGAGCATATGCACCATGGCATTGCAGTGGTGTCTGCCTGTTTGCAATAAAATAATAAAATTTGCTTTCTTGGGAAACACCCACTCACCTTCGACAGGCAGGCCAACTTAGTATTATCGACTCTTCAACCTGTTGGGATGGTGCATCCTTTAAAGATGGTTTCCTAATAACATTCAGGTTTTTTTCTGCTGATGAATTTGGTGGTTCTGACAGTCCTTTAATTAGTACCGAGAATATTTAGTGTGAAAAATATGGGATGGATTGAACTGAACAAAATGCTCAACTTGTTCAAACAGCCCAGAAATGTTTTGTGAAACTGACTTGACATTGAATTGGCTTGAATTGGAGACTGAAATGTGTCACCAAATGCAGATGATATGGATGGCTGATGTATGTTCCTCTTTGATGATCTTTGCATCTCTTTTGAGAAATGGAGAAGAAATTTGAGTTCCCTAGAGAAAAATACAGTGGCCTTTGAATAGCCCATGGAAGAACCACACATCACACTCACAGCTATTTTGTTTTAAATGTGCTTTTCTAATGGGTTTTATTTATTATTTATATTTATTTATTATCACATTTATATACCGCACCTATTCACCAGACATGGGACTCAGGGCGGTTTACAACAAATAAGATAAAACAATTAAAAAGCTAAAACATCACCAATACAAAGCACAAAGTAAGTACAATCAGGAGGGCCAAAAAAAAAAATTAACCTAATCAGTGCCAAAGGCGTCCCGAAACAGTAGTGTCTTTAGATTTTTCCTGAACGACGCCAGGGACGGAGCCTGCCACAACTCGCTCGGAAGCTTGTTCCAGAGAGTAGGTGCTGCCACCGAGAAGGCCCGTCCATGTGTGCTATTTTTACGGGCCTCCCTCGGGGTGACGGTCTGAAGCGAGAGGGCCAGGGAGGATTGGGTGGGTCGGGCCGGATCTAATTGTTGGGGGAGACGCTCTGCCAGATAAACAGGGGCCAAGCCATGGAGGGTTTTGTAAACCAAAACCAACACCTTGAACCTTATCCGGGAGGCAACGGGCAACCAGTGTAGGCGGGCCAGGATGGGGGTGGTGCGGTCATAACGACGCGCTCCAACCACCAGCCTGGCCGCCGCATTCTGGACCCGCTGCAATCGCCGGACAAGGTTCAAGGGGAGCCCCATGTAGAGAGCGTTGCAGTAGTCCAGCCTCGACATGACCAGTGCCTGTACCACTGTCCTCAAGGAGCTCTCATCAAGGTACGGGCGAATCTGGGCGATGAGCCTAAGGTGGTAAAAGGCCGACCTGGTCACAGCTGACACCTGAGATTCCAGGGTCAGATCCGAGTCCAGGACGACGCCCAGATTCCTCATTCTTTGCGCCAGCTGGAGGGCGGACCCGCCCAGACTGGGAAGAGGGACACAGTACCCCTCCGAGCCACCCCCGAAGAACATAACCTTGGTCTTACCAGGGTTGAGCCTGAGTCTGTGAGTCCTGGTCCAGTCCAAAACCGCAGCCAGGCAACGATCAAGGGTCCGGATGGCCTCCACTGCACTGGTGGAAAAGGAGAGATAGAGCTGCGTGTCATCAGTGTACTGATGACAGCAGACTCCAAAACTCTGGATTATCTCTGCCAGCGGCTTCATATAGATGTTAAAGAGCATTGGGGAGAAGGACGACCCCTGAGGCACCCCACAAGAGAGTGTCCAGGGAACTGACAACTCGCCCCCCAAACTCACACGCTGGGTACGACCCTCAAGGAAGGAATGGAGCCAGGACAAAGCCAGACCCCCAATCCCTACCTCTGAGAGCCGCTCCAGCAGGATACCGTGGTCGACGGTATCAAAAGCCGCTGTCAGGTTGAGAAGGACCAGCAGGGTAGAGCAACCCCTGTCAGCCCTCCTCAACAGATCATCATGCAGAGCGACCAGAGCCGTCTCTGTCCCATGACGCGGCCTAAACCCAGATTGGAAGGGATCCAGGACATGGTTCTCCTCCAGGAACAACTGGAGACGCAGGGCGGCGACTCGCTCAATCACCTTGCCCAGAAAGGGAACATTGGCTATAGGATGATAGTTGGACATATCGTCCGTAGCCAAGCCGGATCTTTTAATAATGGGCTTCACCACCATCTCCTTCAGAAGACTGGGAAGAATCCCATCTCTGAAGGATGCTGAGGCAATTAGTGAAGCCCATTTCGGCATGCTTCCCCCCTGCGATCTTAATCAGCCAGGAAGGGCAAGGGTCGAACGGAGAAGCCGCAGGCCTACAGTGTCCCAGAGCCCTGGAGGCATCCACCGGTGTAACAGGCCCAAACTCAATGAAGTGGGGCGACCGAAGCGGCCCGACACTAGCCAAGGCGGGGACAGGATCAGTGCAACCGGCATCCAGCTCGGAACGGATGGCCTCTATGTTGGATTTAAAGAAGGCTGCGAATGACTCGCTAGTGAAATCACTAGGAGGAGGCCCAGGCGGACCGGGATTTGTGAGGTCTTGGACCACATGGAACAGTTCGCCTGGCGGTTCGAGGCCTCACCAATTCTCAGGGCGACAAAAGATCTCCTAGCCGCCCTTATCGCTCGGGAATAGCGACCGGTCAACGCCTTAACCGCAGCCCTATTTGAAGCCATCCGGGCCTTCTGCCATCTGCTCTCTAGCCTTCTCCGCTCTTGCTTCATCGCCCGCAGTTCCTCGGTAAACCAAGGAGACGAGCGGGCTCGGCATCGGATCAGGCGCTTGGGGGCGATCCGGTCAGCTACCCCGGCCACCTCCTCATACCACAGTTGTTAAACAACCATAGTTGTTTAATGATAACTGGATTAAATGTTAAGTGTAGGGCTCTACTAATTTTGCCATTAAACTAGTATGAATAGTCTTGTAAATAATACTTTCAGATTACGGAGCAATGGTCAGTTTTAACCTCTTACTGTTTAAAGGTGTCATTTGTGACTGGATGTAAAAGGTCTCTAATAATATCTTTTATGTCCAAAACAAAGGAAAGCAAAATATTTGGCTCTAAAGAAAAGCCTCATAGATACAGCATTGCTCGACAACATTCATAAGCTGTATATAAACAACAGGCTTGGAGTATGGAGTGTGCATGTGTAGCTGCATGTACTGAATGTTCCTTGTTTTGTGAATAGCAAGATATGCCATGCAAAACAAGGAAACAAAAACAAGCAGGCTTGGTTTGCATCAGGTTTAGTAGATCTCAGCTTTTCTTGACCTTGATTTTGGGGTCGTGAAGTTTCCAAATTTGTGGTTTGGAATTTGTTCTGATTTGATATAGACTGATACAGATGTATCATTGCACTACATCTATTTTAGAGATTTTACTATTTTGGGGAAGGCTTCACTAAATAGTGGAAGGAAAACAGCATCAGGATCCAGTATCGGCTCTTGTTCTGTTTTGCGCATTGCAGTGACAACAGGCAGTAATCTGTTTAGTACCATGGTCCGCAACTTGTACACTCATTTCAGTTTGCTTTCATACAAAGATTTACCATTGAAATAGCATTGGACAGCATGTTAACTTTCTGACAATGGCTTTTGGGTGAATCCAAGCAGAGCTACTGGTGAGAGAGAGTAAAAGAAGACAGCACTGGTAAGTTTCTGGGTTTGAACAGTTCAGCTAGGGCTGTTTGACCTGTGTTTTACCTCTGCCTCTGCTAACCTTAACTGCTCATTTAAATACAAAGAGCCATTAATCAGCTAAACAAAGGAAGTTGCTAGGAAGCAGGGCTGGTGCCAGACTAAGCCTTCCACTGAGCTTGGGGGTGGAGTTACACTAAGTGTTTTCCCCCTGAAGAAGCATTTGAGCCTCAGCATTTGAGCCTGGGTGTGAATCCAAGCAGAGCTACTGCTGAGAGAGAGAGAAAGAAGACAGCACTGGTAAGTTTCTGGGTTTGAACAGTTCAGCTAGGGCTGTTTGAATTTATTTTTCACTTAAAAAGAGGAACATTGGTACTAGATTATTATTTCTAGAGTAGTAGCTAGTAACACTAACAATATTCAAGGCCCAGAATACTGCACTCATTAAAATGGAGTCTGAGGGAGCAGCTGTAGTTACCTGTAACACTTGTGCCACGTTTGTCATCTTGACAAATCGCACCGAGAACTACACTTGCTGCAAGTGCAAGCTGGTTGCACTATTAGAAGAGAAGGTCCAGGAGCTAGAGGCCCGCATATCGAACCAGCAACATATTAAGGAGCTTGAGCGGTTCTTGGACAGAGCAGAACAGACTATCCAGGTCCAAGAAGAGACAGAGCACACTTTTGAGGATGTAATCACTTCCCCAACCCAGGAGGTAGATGCGTGGAGGAATGTGACTCAAAGGAGTAGAAGGCCAAGGGATCGCTCAGAGAGTCTCATATTGCACAATCAATTTGAGGCTCTTTCCCTCATCACACCTCATGAGGCACACACCGAGGAACAACTGGTTCCACCTGAGGATCTCTCCCTCATCACAATTGATGAGATACTGGATCAGGTACATGTAGAAGAACAGGCTGCAGGAGAGAAGCTCCTTCTGCTAGGGGATTCTATAATTAGAAATACGGAGGGATGGATTTGTGATGAGCACGATAACCGTATGGTCACTTGCCTGCCAGGTGCAAAGGTTGCAGACATCACGAGAAATCTAGATAGCTTGTTAGAGAGAACCGGGAAGGAGCCAGTGGTCATGGTACATGTTGGTACCAATGATGTCGGGAAGGCCAAGCGGTCAGTCTTGGAAGCCAAGTTCAGGTTGTTAGGAAGAAGATTGAAGTCCAGGACTTCCAAGGTAGCATTTTCAGAAGTGCTATCTGTTCCTCGTGCAGGACCCGCCAGGCAGGCAGAACTCAGAAGCCTCAATGCGTGGATGAGGCGATGGTGTCGAGAGGAGGGCTTTAGATTTGTCAGGAACTGGAGAACATTTTGGGACAAGCCAAACCTGTTCAGGAGGGACGGGTTGCACTTGAATCATGATGGGACCAGATTGCTGGCACTCAACCTCAAAAAGGCTGCAGAGCAGCTTTTAAACTGATAAGTGGGGGAAAGCAGACAGGAGCTGTGTGGCATCCGGTTCGGAACACCTCATCCACAGGGAATGAGGTTGGAAAGGGTAGAGAATCACATAGAGATTACATAGCAGGTATTAGTACTGGGAGAATCATGGAATGTGATAGTTCATCTACTGAAAATAATAGCTGTGGGGGGAAAAAGAACAAAGCAGCAGCTGTTGTTGCAGAACCCACTGTACAGGTGCTTCTACGCCAATGCTCGAAGCCTCCGACCAAAAATGGGAGAACTCGAACATTTGGCAGCTAGGGATAACATTGATATAATAGCCATAACAGAAACCTGGTGGAATGCAGAGAACCAGTGGGATACAGCAATCCCAGGCTATAAACTCTATAGAAGGGATAGAGAGGGGCGGGTTGGAGGGGGAGTGGCCATCTACGTTAAAGAAGGGGTAAAATCCAGCAGAATGGAGATTGACAGATGGTCTGACTCCACCATAGAATCACTGTGGGTTAAACTACCAGGTCCAAGGAGTGATGTGATAGTTGGGGTATGCTATTGCCCACCAGATCAAAAGCTTGAGGGGGACCTTGAAATGAGGAGACAAATCATGAAGGTGTCGCAGAAGCACAGGATAGTAATCGTGGGGGACTTCAATTATCCCCACATCGACTGGGCCAATGCGAGCTCCGGGCAAGAAAGAGAAACTGGGTTTCTCGACTTGCTGAATGACTGTGCCTTAGAGCAACTTGTCATGGAGCCCACCCGAGAACAGGCAACTCTGGATCTAATACTGTCTGATACTCAGGATCTGGTCAGGGAAGTGAATGTCACTGAGCCTCTGGGGAACAGTGACCATGCTGCAATCTCCTTTGCCATGCATGTTGGTGGAAGAGTGTCAACCAAATCAGACATAAAAATCCTTGATTTTCGAAGGGCAAACTTCCCTCAGATGAGGAAACTAGTTAGAAAGAAATTGAAGGGGAAGGTTAAAAGAATCCAATCTCTTCAGAGTGCATGGAACCTGTTTAAAACAACGATAATAGAGGCCCAGCACAAGTGCATACCACAAAGAAAGAAGAGCTCATTTAAGTCCAAGAGGGCACCAGCATGGTTAACGAGTGGAGTTAGAGAGGCTCTAAAGTGCAAGGAGAGGTCTTTCTGTAAATGGAAATCCTCCCCAAATGAGGAAAATAAAAAGGAACACAAACTCTGGCAAAAGAAATGTAAGAAGATGATAAGAGAGGCAAAGAAAGATTTTGAGAAACGCATGGCTAGCAATATAAAGGGTAATAATAAAAGCTTCTTTAAATATGTTAGAAGTAGAAAACCTGCCAGAGAACCAGTGGGCCCTCTGGATGGTGAGGGAGGAAAAGGGGAGATTAAGGAGGACTTGGAAATTGCAGAGAAATTAAATGAGTTCTTTGCATCTGTCTTCACGACAGAAGACCTTGAGCAGATTCCGCTGCCTGAACGGCCCCTCTTGACTAAAGAATTAAATCAAATACAGGTTAAAAGAGAAGATGTTTTAGGACTAATTGATAAATTGAAGATGGCATCCACCCAAGGGTTATTATGGAACTGAGAAATGAAATTGCAGATCTCTTAACGGCAATATGCAACTTGTCTCTTAAAACGGCCACAGTGCCGGGGGACTGGAGGATAGCAGATGTCACACCAATTTTTAAAAAAGGAAGGAGGGGGGACCCGGGAAACTACAGGCCAGGTAGCCTTACATCTGTCCCAGGGAAGATGGTGGAAAGCCTCAACCAAGAGAAAATCTTAAAACACATAGAAGAACAAACTTTGCTGAGAGAAAATCAGCATGGCTTCTGCAAGGGTAAGTCTTGTCTGACAAATCTTGTAGAATTTTTTGAAAAGGTCAACAGGCATGTAGATTTGGGTGAACCGGTGGATATAGTCTATCTGGATTTTCAAAAGGCCTTTGACACAGTCCCTCACTAGAGGCTTCTGAGAAAATTGCACAGTCAGGGGATAAGAGGGCAGGTCCACTTATGGATTGAGAACTGGTTGAGATCCAGGAAACAAAGAGTAGGTGTCAATGGGAAATTTTCACAATGGAGAGAGGTGAAAACGGTGTGCCCCAGGGCTCTGTCCTGGGACCGGTGCTTTTCAATCTGTTCATAAATGACCTGGAGACAGGGATAAGCAGTGAGGTGGCCAAGTTTGCAGATGACACAAAAGTTTTCCATGTGGAAAAAACCAGAGAAGATTGTGAAGAGCTCCAGAAGGATCTCTCCAAACTGGGGGAATGGGCTACGAAATGGCAAATGCGTTTTAATGTAGCCAAATGTAAAGTAATGCATATTGGGGCGAAAAATCAAAACTTTATCTATCAACTCATGGGCTCTGAGTTATCTGTGACAGATCAGGAAAGAGATCTTGGTGTGTTGGTGGACAGCTCCATGAAGGTGTTTACCCAATGTGTGGCAGCGGTGAAGAAGGCCAATTCCATGCTAGGGATTATCAAAAAGGGGATTGAAAATAAAACAGCCAACATTATAATGCCATTATACAAAACAATAGTAAGGCCCCACCTGGAGTATTGTGTACAATTCTGGTCACCGCATCTCAAGAAAGACATAGTGGAACTGGAAAAGGTGCAGAAGAGAGCGACCAAAATGATTACTGGGCTGGGGCACCTCCCTTATGAGGAAAGGCTAAAACATTTGGGGCTCTTTAGTCTGGAAAAAAGGCACCTGAGGGGGGATATGATTGAGACGTACAAAATAATGCAGGGCATGAGTAAAGTGGATAGAGGGAAGCTCTTTTCCCTCTCACAAAATACCAGAACTAGGGGACATCCACTCAAATTGAGGGCTGGGAGAGTAAGAACAGGAAAATATTTTTTCACCCAGCGCGTTGGTCTATTCCCTGTCACAGGATGTGGTGATGGCATCTGGCTTGGATGCCTTCAAAAGGGGATTGGACCGATTCCTGGAGGAAAAGTCCATCACAGGTTACAAACCATGATGGAGATGTGTAATCTCCAGGCTTAAAACCAGGGTACTTCAAGGGCCAGATGCAGGGGAGTGGTATCAGGAGACAGATATCTAGTCTCATGCGCTTCCAAAAGCATCTGGTGGGGCCACTGTGAGATACAGGAAGCTGGACTAGATGGGCCTTTGGCCTGATCCAGCATGGCTCTTCTTATGTTCTTATGTTCTTATGACACCATGGTGTCTTGTAAAACTACAGGCACTCTTCAGTTAATGATGGAGTTCCATTCCTATGCCTATTTTATTAAGTGAAATGGTAGTTAAGTGAGAAGTAGAGATGGATTTGTTATTTGTTTCATTATGTAGCAAAACAAATAACGAACCTCAGAGTGGATTTAGAATGAAATGAACCAAACAAAAAAATGGTTCGGTTCGGTTCATTTTGTTAATGGCGGCGCCGGAGATGTCTGCTACCTGCTGGTGCTGGCTGGTCCTTCCTGGAGGGTCTGTCTGGTCTTCCTGGCTGTGACCAGAAAAACATATCCAACTGGCTGCACTACAGATGGTAGGTGGCCGTGTTCGGCAGTAAATAAATAAATAAATAAATAAATAAATAAATAGATCCAGCGCACGGGCCCTGATACCGGCCCGTGAGCACCAGACCTGGCCCGAGGGCCAGCAAAAGAAAAAAAAGCCGAATGGTCAGCAGAAAAAAAAATACAATAAAAAAATACATACATAAAGGAGCACTGACCCGGCCCCAGGGGTAGCTGGGTTGGTGCCCCAAAATAAAGAAAAAATATTAAAAAATAAAACCAGCGCTGCGGACAGTGCTTGGGGGGCAAAAAGAGGTGCTGGCCCCAAGCCAGCCCTTCAAAAAGCCCCTGCCACAGGGGCCTGGATCGCCCTGTTGCCATTGCCCCCCCCCCCGGGAAGGATGATGTCTTGATGACTGAAGATGATGATGATGATGTGGATGATAAGGATGAGGATGCTGCCAGTCCAGTTTGTGCAGTTGTTGTCAACGTCTGTGTTTTTTGAATTTTTTAAAATGTTTTTCCCTGCTCACGCACTGTCAAATGGACTAAATTGTGCAAAGCGGCGGGTGGTGGTGGTGGAAATGAATAACGAACAAAACAAACCAATAAAACAAATATTTGGAAAAAATTAATTAAAAATGAAATGAAACAAACCCAACCCTAAAACGAAACGAACCAAAACAAATCACCATTTTTTCGGTTCGTGCCCACCTCTAGTGAGAAGCTTAAGGCAGATGTCTTCTGGTATGTTGAGCCTGCCCTCCTTGCAGCCAGGCCAGAGCAGGGAGGCTCTCCAGGAGGGTGCAGGAGAAGCAGAACAAAAAGGAAGGAAAAATGGAGGTGGTTGAGGCTCCATCCTACTTAGATCATTCTCCTCCCCAGCAGAAACATTGTGATGCTTGCAGCAACACGTTTCCTTTGGAAGTAGAGGAGGACGAGGAAGGTGGGTGTGGCACTGTAGCCCTGCTCCCTCCTCTCTGAGCTGCTGACAAAGTAGGTGCATGCCAGCAGATGTAGTCTGGGTGCTTTGGCCCAGGCCCTGGGGGCTAAAACAGCAGGTTCTTCCTGAGGCAGCAATTAGGTGGTGAAGGCAGCTTTGGCCACTGGTGCAGTCATTAAACAGGTAGGTTGTTAAGTGAGGAGTGGCTATAACTTTGTAGGTTGTAGGCTATCGAGATTCAATGGTTACACTCATACCAGTAAGGCCTGTTTGCTACAGGGGCACTGGTGGTTTCTGTTTGACTCCACAGCAGGGTTACAAGGACCATGTTCAAACCTAGCCTTATGTTCTCTTAATGTCTGTATGAAGTTGCTGAATAAGGTCATCCAGATGTATGGAAGAAGTATTACTAGTTTTTCTTTGTCATTTTAAAGGTGAAGCTCCAAGGGAAGCCCCTTTTAAGATTCAGAGATGGGCTGGCAGAAGGCCAGTAAACTCACCATACATCTTGGCAAGATGGAGCCATTATCCCTTGGTCAAGAAATTGGGTGCAAACAACATTGATCCTTGCGCAAACAACAAAGAAGAGTCTTGTGCCACCTTAAAGACCAACAAGTTTTATTTGGCATTGAAATTTGTGGGGCACATGCCATTTCTTTAAATACACAAAGAATAGCCTCAGTAGAGGAATGGGGGCAAAAGTGGAATGGCACGCAATCAAGATGTGAAGGGTCCAGTAGTTGTTAATGCTTATTCACAGCCCTTGAGCTATGACAGAGAGGGGAAGACAATACAGTGGTACTGTTGGGGATCTTAATTGGATCAGTGGTTGCAGGTGATTTTTAGCTGCTTTAATGAGACACCTCTTGTGTTACTATATAAAAGAGAACTATTTATTTAACTAGAAGGGAAGGGTACATGGGAGGTTTTCTAACTATAACTATTCTAACAGCCATCTTGCTAAGCCAGGAACATGCTTCTCTCCCCTAAGAATACAAGGCACACACACTCTAACTAGACTTCTACCAGAACATTCCAAGTGGTGTGATTTCAACAACAAATCGGCTTCGCTCTTCACATTAAATCCAGCCCATAATACTCTACATTCACATTAACTCTGTAATGGCTGAAATGTAAATATTCCAACAGGTACCTTTTATAAAGGAATTAATTTGTTCCAAATGAAATTATGTTAAGCAAATTTTCTTTTATACAAATTTCCCATAGGAATGCATTGAAAACAGAGTAATCCCTAATTGTGACCATTTTTATGTTGCAAGGATTTGCCCCATAGACAATTCTGTTAAGCAAATTTCCCCTATCTCTGATTTTTTTATGTCATACAGATTTTATGTTATACAAACCGTTTGTTATGCGAGGGTCCACTGTACGTATGTGGATGTAAGAGTCGCTCAAAGGTTATTGGTTAGTGAAGTAGATAAGTAGATAAGTAGATAAACTCAAGGTGGAGAGAGGGCTAAGCCCAGAATGAGGGATGTGTATTGCCCCTAGTTGGCTCAGGCTTGAAATTCAAAAGGGTCAAAGGGATCAAGAGTTCAAAAATTGCAAGCAGAGAAAATTGGCTACACAGTTGTTATAAAACATACAACTGGGCAGTGATACTGTACAAACAAACCTGCTGGAATGGGTTGGTTAGCCTACGTATTGAGATCAGAGTTCCCTGTCCCTGTTTAAGCCAAGGCAGACTGAGTTGGAACTTGTGAAGTGTTCTTGTTCTGATGTGGTTCCTTTCCCCCTGAAGGGCTACATATGCAACTGAAGGGTACTCCATAGTCCGGCACAGTTATGAAATACAGCTAGCTTTAATTGCTTAGCTTGCTTTTTACTAGCTTCATCTTCTTTGCCAGGTTCTTGTCCTAGATAGATGTAGAGTATGACTAAAGTACCTATGCTCTGTTAACCTCATAAACTAAACTGCTTTAATATATGAGGTTGTCCCTGTTTAGATCAGTGATGGCAGACTTTCGGCCCTCCTGATGTTTTGGACCACAACTCCCAGAATTCTGAGCCTAGACTGCTGGTGACAAAGGACTGTGGGAGCTGTGGCCCAAAACATCTGGATGCCCAAGTTTCACCACCACTGGTATAGATGAAAATTTGACTGCTTTTTTGCTTCTGAATCAAAATCAAGATGCTGCTGCTTGCCTTTAAAGCTCCACTGCTTTATATTTAGGAGTGTTTCCTACCATACCATTTTTTCCCTAGGGTTAAAATCCTCAGATGAGCACCTTCTCTAAGGGCGTTTATACACGACCCCTAAACTCCGGGGCAAATGGCTCCCAGCTCCGGAGCTTAAAAATGTTTACCCACCAGCTCCGGAGTTAACAAGAAATTAAGTGTGACCCTGCCCACTGTAGCGCGTCCCAGCGCAGCTTTCAGGTACCTGCTTTTTGGAGGTGAAAATTATTTGATCCGGTGTAAGGATAGTGAGTGCGGGGCTCTCCTTGCTTCTGTTTGTTGTTTTTTGGCTCCCGCCCCTTTAAGAACTACTTTTACAGAGACGAGAGGCAGAACGAGGTGAGCGGCATGCTTTTCTTTCTCTTTTTCTCCCTCCCCTCACGCAGCCAGCAACCAGGAAGTGCGGAGGGGGGTGGGAACGCCCGAAGAGCGACGAACCCCTAAGATCTCTGGTCTGAATTTAAGTGGCCAGCGGATCTTAGGGGTCGTGTAAAAAGGCCCTTAAGTCAATAGACAATCTGAGTTGTGCATCTGTAGAAATGAGAGTATATTCTGGGATGGTGTCCTAACTTTGTAATGCCCTGTTCTTGAGGAAGGTACAAATTACACTGGGATTGCCTTATTTTTCTTGGCAGGACAATCAGTCCAGACTTTTAAACTGACCCTAGTCTAAATTGGTAGACTAATTTTGCTTATAGTCTTTTGATGTTCATGTGATGGAGTATCATTTTTGTTTCACTATTGTATTGAGAGGTGGAGTTGTAACAATGTCCCTTTCTGGGAATAAGAGTGCTGTGTTTCATTTTAAGGAATGAAGAAATTAGTCCAATAACAATACATACAAAATGCCCAAGAGCATGGAATCTGTTTTGATTTTGTCAATAAAATATCTCTATGTAACACACTGTCAAAGGAGGAGCCCCTTTTCATTTCATATCTTAAATCCAGCACACAAACAAAGTTTGGGGGGGGAGGGAAGAGGAACATAGTCTCATAGGGCTGGGAGGTGGTGGTGGTGGTGGTGGGGAACCCACTTTGAGTTAAATCCCTATTCAATGCTTTGAAAGAACAGAACTCTAAGAAATCCATAAAGGGATTTTATTTTAAAACAGATTTTAGGAAACGGTGTTCCTGATCTTCATATTTCCAGCATCACTTCGGTATATTTTAAACCCAAAATCCTCTTAGCATGCAAAGTAAATAGATTATGATATACTGAAGGATTAAGGATCACTGTCTGGTGTCAGATTAATCCCTCATATAGACCATCACTTGTAATGACAGAAATATGGCTGCAATTCAGCAAAACAGTTCCATGGCTAAGTAACGCATTTCAGCATCCCGAGGCTGAACAAGCAAAATGTTTCTTTGATCTCTTGTTGGACTACATCTACGTCAGAGAGTGCATTTACATGGAATGTCTTATAAGCCATATGCTCTCTTCAAATAATTGTACAAAAGCATATAAATCATTTTGTTTTATACACAACTTGCCAGAGTGGAATTCCCCCCTTGTTAATGGTGACTCTCTCTCTCTCTCTCTCTCTCTCTCTCTCTCTCTCTCTCTCTCTCTCTCTTTCTCTTGTTAATAATGTGCCTCCCTCCACCCCATGTGTTGAGAATCTTATGTATTTTACTACTTTTTGTCTGCTGAGGACATAAGCTTTTCAGCATGGATTTAATGCATTCATCTGACACTTACTGATAAGTTTATATCCTTTATTTCCCCCTTCTTGTACTAAACCCATCCTCCACAGGGCATGTGTCGTACATTTTTTAAAGGGCTTTTCCCTCCTTGAGTGGCAACCTTTAAAAAAATCTTTAACACAGACTTGGCAAGGGCTATGTTAATTGTTTGCCATCTTTTTATACGGACTTTAATGATACATGTACTTCAAGTTATTTTCATCTTAAACTGGGAAACCAAGACTAAGTTTATATTCTATTTTATACCTCTTCAGAATACACATAGATGAATGTAGGGGCAATGCCATACATAATATACAGGTATAAATCTACAGTTAACAGCATATTAAGGATCCCTTCTCAGTCTATTTTCTGTGAATGCTTGAAAAAGCTAAATACATATTCTATTGAAGTTGAGAATGAGGAAAATAATGGTTATTCAGTTAAAGTGATGGGGATATTGAAAAATTGATTATTTTTCTTCAAAACATTGTATATAGACTGTAAAAGGCCGATCTTTTGCTGAGGTATCCTTACTGGACTATCTATTGTAGAGCCTGAATTGGAAACTAAAATCTGCAGTCGTGTATTGGGAGTACAGTAGTAGGAGAAAATTATGAAATATATGTGTTCTGTTGAATAGCTGCTGCCCCTAATTCCTATTGTATAGGATGGAGAGAGGTGCAGGAATGGGCTCTCAGTTCTGCTTGGGGAGCCTGCCTGCTTCTCTAGGAGCTCTTTCTGCTATAGGCTATCCCTGTGGTGGTCCCATCACCAGGGCTGGCCTTTGAACAATGGCTTTAGCTTTGGAGTTGAGGAGAAGGTGCAGCTAGTCACCCTTGGATCTGTGCAGAAACTGAAGGCTTCTTTCCAGTCTAACACGTCTTTCCACTCCCCATAATTTCTGCTGCTTTATACTGTCAGTTGATGGGAGCTGGAAGAGAAAGATGTGGATTGTCAAATCTTTGGGTTCAACATTTTTTATTTTGGCGTACTCCTTAATTTCCTATATAGTGCTGTTTGTCTGACTATATATAGAAGTGCTTTTGCAGTTTGTGGTTTTGTAAAATGGAGGGACCTATGCATAGATACGTAGACTTTCTTAAAACATATGTAGAAGTTTTATGGCCTTGGAACAATGGTGCAGGTAGACTGTATAAAAGTCTCACTTTCATAAGATGGTTTGGGGCACCAGACCCAGATCCTCATCCGATGCTAACTTATGAAAATGTCCTCCTGTTCTATTAAGAGTTTGATTAATGTAATTATATGATTGGGTCACTTTGCAACATGGAGTAAGAAAATTCAAACAATTTTATTACACACCTTTCCTCTCTGTCTCCTCTACCCTCTACAGGGCATAAAAATATCCTATGTATTCATCCCCTTATCCACTGTTGTAGTAAGTAATAGATTTTTTAGATATTGTATGTGAAAGTACACATTTAGTTGCTTGGTTTAGCCAGAAACTATATTAAATGAAATATCTGGTCAAAAGTATTAAAATATGCTGGACAGTAGACTCAAAGCATAGCCAAAGATCAGGTTAAACATAGCCAATGGACATTATGACCTTTTAAAGGAATGATTAAAGGAATAGAATTGGATAAATCAAGTGCTTTCAAATAAGCTTGTAAGGTGTGCTTTATTTAAGGCCATGAGAAATGATCAAAAGAGGAATAGAACAACTGGTTCAAAAGCTTAGAAAAACATGCATCTAAAGTTAATAAACTTTGCTGATTAGTCGTCCCCCCCCCCAAATATAAGTATTATTTTGTCATAAATACAGCAGTGCAGTACAGGTGAAGTCCTGTGTGCAACATAAACTGATTTTAGGACTGTGCTGTGTTTAAAAGAGTGGACATAGATCCAGTCAAAGCTGAGCAATTTTAAATCCCATTGATTTAAACACTTGCTTGATAGTCTCTCACAGAAATGAGTGGCACTAAAAATACTTCACATTTGTTGCTTATATACTTGACTCATTTCAGAACTATCTTAACTTCTGTGTCTCAACGTGTGGTGAGAGGCTTCAATTTCCTTTCATGGCCTAAGTATGAAACTTTTTGGCTTACACCAGACCCAGATGCACCACTTTAATAGAGCTGTTTCCTCTGATTTCCTGCAGAAAGAGAAGACAGACACAGTATAGTGTGTAAATGCACATATTATATATTATAGTCTTTACAAAGAAATTCAAGCAGCAATCAAATGGGATTTCAGACTTCTTTAATTTGGGGAAGTTATTCTCTCTCTCTGGCCCCATTTGCATTTTGTTAATTTTAAGATATGTGCAGGTTTATGCTTTTAGACTGTAATTCCCAGAATTCCTGAAGAATACTTTACTCCCATGCTGAATACTGGGCGTGGTAGTCCAAAAGCACAGATCTGCACACCTCTATTCTACCCATGCATATGTGATGTCAGACCCATGTGTGAGAGGTACAAGACAACCTCTCGTTTTCATGTGCATGAACCGGGCAGAACAAGTGAAAGAAGATGAGCATGTACGGTTGCAAAGAGTAGGTGGATGTGGGTGCCCACCTAGTCATCTTCCATGTGTGGTGGTGGTTAGGGGGCGCATGTAGGGATGAACAGAGAAAATGAGAGAGGAAGGACCAGCAGTATGAAGTGCTATGGTGGATGGAGGAATGTGCACCTGTGTTTTTGAACTGCAGGTCCAAGAACTTTGACAGAAATTTGCACATGCCCATTTTGTTTCTGACTATATTTATTAAAAATAAGTGCCACACTCTTAATACTTGCTTGAGTGGATTTCTACATGTGGTTCTGCAGAAGATTCTAAGAAGGTACAGCTTTCTTTTTTAAAAGGTGACAGTATCAAAAAGCACACTGTTATACAGTACTGTACTGTATAGGGAGACAGTTTATAATACATGAAAGCATGGTTATGCAAAGTAACATGTTTCTGTGCTGGGATGCACCACTTTCTTTTCTAACTGTTTCTTAATCTTTCAGTCTGTACCATATAAAGAGAACTAGGTACGTAACTTAAAACAGAATAAAACTTGCCTCGCAGCCAATATATGTTCTCGTCATTACAGCAGAAAGGTGTAAAAGTTGTCAGAAAGAGTGTGCATTTTAAAGCTGCTAGTAAGTTCAAGTGGAATTCTTAAGGTTTTTTAAAAATTCAAATCACAGTAGATATATCATGAAAAAGATCAGCAGCCCCATCTTACATTGCACTTGTTCTAACAATGAGACAGGAACAATGAGCAGCGCAATGATGCAGGTAACTTGCATTTCAACATGTGATACCTGTACTTCATTTCCAGCATTCCTGCCTCCTTTTTCTGTACAGAACACTGATCTAAATAAGACTCTGGGTATGGATGGAATTATTTGGCATTTTCCAACATACGCTGGAGAGGTGTCTTACTTTGCACAACCCAGAAGTGTTTCCACACACTCTCTAAATAGCACCTACTTGCAATCATCCAACAGAAACTAATTAGCACTTGGTTGCACATTTCAAAAATTGTATTTGGAATACTACTGCACTAACCTGTAAATAAATCTTTCTGGATAACATGATTTGAAACTGTCATGGCTTGAGCATTTATGCTATGAAGATAACATATTGCAACTTTAGTTATTGCAAAGCTCTCAGTTGCTGCCCGAAGAGTTTTAAACATTCTTCAATTCATCTTGAATTTGGACATTCTTGAGTTGAAAAGTTTGGGGACTGGATTTGTTTCTTTCCCCCCCTTCTGACACATTTTTATACATGTTGCAATCTAACATTTTAGGAATGTAGGATAACTAAAATGAATGCTTCTTGCTGTATGATGTTCATTTAATTTTTTTACATTTTGTCTATTTTATATTTTATTTATCATGAACTAGTGTTCTTTCTTATCACCAATATGTGGAACAAAAACTGTCTCAGTGGCCCTCTGGAATGACCTCTTCCAAGAGAAAGAAAAGACAATCCCCCAAAGTTTTGTGAGAATCCTGGTGGTTTTCAGTAATACTAACCATGGCATCTTTCTGCTCCTGCTTGCTTGTTTGGTTCATCTGAGAGGGCAGTGCAAAGGCATTTCAGCTCACCTCTTTACAAACCGTTTTCGGACCCTTGGCCTTATCCTCTGTGTCTTTCTTTTCCCCCTGCCTTTAACTTACAGAGGTCTGCAAGGTGTGATCCATTTATTGAAAACACTGACCTCCCTCTTTTTCATCCAATCTAGAAAAAGTATCAGGTGTTCTCATACACTGGGTAAGGGAGAGTAATTTGAGAATCAGCCCAGATTGGATGGATGTACTCTTAGTGGGTGGGTTATGTGACTAGTTGATTTATTATCACCATTTGATCTCATGTTATTACAAGAGGCAAATGTACCACACATGGCTAGGATTTCCTTTTATGAGTGTTGGCTGTTAGACCAATTGTGAACTTACCTGGCCACAGATAGCTTAGTTAGTCATCCTTTAGCAACCTCAGCATCTTTTAAAGAATCAATTTACTGATCTTAACGGATTATAAGGGTGGTGCCTTTAAAGTTTAAAAAAACTGTCTGTACTGATTTTATATCTCTATCATTATCGGTATGTGTTTTGTATGGTACAGTAATTATATTTTAAAGAATGCTAAAAGCTTGGTCAGTAAATGGAAAAACAACAGCCATCCAGGGCCTAATCTTGGATGAACATGCTGATTTGATTTGCATTACAGAGATTTGGTTGGATGAAGCTAGTGGTGTCAACCTCACTCAGCTTTGTCCACCAGGGATCTCTGTGCAGCAAAAGGCAAGACCGGCAGGGACAAGGAGTGTCAGCAGTTTATCATGACTGCCCTCCCCTCATCAGGTGCCACATCCCCCAGTTTTCTGGATGTGAAGGTGGGAGCAAAGACAGAATAGGAGTTCTGTACCACCGCCCACCCCATTGCTCAACAGTCTCCCTTCCTGGTCTTAGCCAGGGAATTGGAGTCCCTTCTGCTTACTATGCTGAGAGTTTTAAACGTTTAGGCCAAGCAGCTCAGGACTTCATGTCTACCATGATTACCATGGGCCTCTCCCAATAATATTTGGCCTCACGCATGCTTCAGCACACACTTCAGATCTGTTTTTCTGCACTGGGGTAAATGTTAATGATCTGAATGTGGAGGACCTCTCTCCAGTTCCATTGCCATCAACAGATAAATCACCTGTTGGAATTTAAACACTGGAACTCAGTACCTCTGCCTGGGTGGGGCATGGTAGTCTGTACCAGGAGGCTGATAGACCCAAAGGGTTTCATGACAGCTCTTGGAGGGTTTCCTGTTGCCTTGGCAGGCAATTCTTTCAAATCAACCTTTATTGGCATTAAAATAAAACAACACAACAAGAGAAAATGAGGTCAGCAAGGAGGGTAATCAAACATGGAACTGGTGATTCTAATATATGCATTAGCTACTTAAGCCAATGAGATGGGGAATAGGGAAGCCCAGATCCTCGTGCTGCTATAATTTCAGAGGCAAAGGAGGCCACCTCATCCAGATAAGAGGTGACTTGCGTAGAGAGAAGGAACCTAAGCTTAACCAAGCCTTCCCACCCTTGCATTCTATCGAGGATCGAGGATAGATATTTCTTACAAAGTGCATCGTGAGTTGGGCAATGAAAGAAGATGTGTTCAAGCGTTTCAACGGCATTAGTTTGACATGGACAGATCCTCTGGGAGTAAGGGATTCCATTGAACCTGCCTGACAATAGTGCCGAGGGGAAGGAATTGCATCTGGCAAGTGAATAGGCTCTGCGCGCTTCGGGACATGTTAGGTAAGTCAGAAAAAAAGCAGGCTTCCCAGGTAGGACTGGGATGTTAAATTGAAGTGGGGAGCTGGTGGTATTGGCTTCGCTGCACATTTCTTGCCATTCGATGTTCAATAGCCTGTCTTTAATAGTCCTATATGCTTCAGATTGACTTAACATGCCAAGCTGCTCAATATCCAATCCCGCTACTTTAAGAGTGGTAAGAACATCGGAGATCTCGACTGGGAGGTCAGGATCTATCAAAAGTTGATATAATAAACGGGTATGAACTGGGTTGTAAAGGATTCCAAGCCAGAATTTAATAGCTCTTAATCTGGCCAAGGTCTTCAGCCTTATCATGCCAGTTTCTAAGCAAAGAACGGCGTATGGGACACATTTAGGGAGGCCTAGGATTCTTCTCAAAAAAGAGGCTTGAATACTCTCCACTGTGCGATCTATAGCTTTATACCAAATTGGTGATGCATATAAGATTTGAGATAGGGTTTTGGCCTTAAATATTGTCAGGGAAGCTGGTACATAGCGATTCCTATAGCTAAAAAAGAATCGTGAGATTGCGCTAGCAGAGATCTTGCTAGAATTTAGGACATACTTGCGATGGGAGAACCAGGTGTGCCTGTAGTTGTAGTGAACACCCAGGTACTTAAATGACTTTACCTGCTCTATAACATTACCCTTACAAAGCCATTTGTGGGCAGTCCATTTTCTCGCAAAGACCATTATTTTAGATTTGGAGTAATTGACCTCCAATTTATTGGCTAAGAAATAGTCCGTGGCACCATTAAGTAAGCGTTTAAGACCTATCCTAGTGCGAGAGAGAAGTATTGCGTCATAGGGCAATGGCTATTCACATTCCGCAGATTAGGAGCTAAGTCATTTAGGAAGAGGTTGAAAAGTGTTGGGGCCAGAATGCAGCCCTGCTTCACTCCTTTATTTGTTTTGAAGGGTTGAGTTAGTTTGCCATTCTGAGAGCATCTAACCGTACATAAAGTATCGGCATGCAAGGCTCTAATTAGGAGAAGTAGCCTTTGATCAATATTCCATCTGGATAATTTATCCCAAAGTAGCTCTCTATCTACAGAATCAAAAGCACCCTTCAGGTCAAGGAAAGCCACATAGAGTCTAGCCTTAGATATCTTGACCTGTTTATAGACCAAGTGTGAAAGGATAGCGCAGTTATCTAACGTGGATTTGCCCTGACAGAATCCTGATTGCTCAGGGCCTAAGATGTTCTCGGCGTCTATCCAGGAGGAAAGTTTATTGCTTAGGTATTTGGCATAAACTTTGCCAATTACCGATAATAGGCTGATAGGTCTGTAATTCTCTGGGGAATTAGGATCCCCCTTTTTGTAGATGGGAACAATTGTGGCAGTTGTCCAATCTTTGGGTATAAAGCCAGTTTTATTGATGGTTGTGAAAAATGGGGCTAGTAGTAAAGACCACCAAGCTGGATCACATTTTAGGAGGTCAGGGGGTATACCGTCAGGGCCTGCAGCTTTACCTGACTGTAGACCTACAATAATTTTATAGATATCCTCAGGGCATACTGGAGGCCACTCGGGCAGGTTGGGGGAGGAAAAGTCAGGACAGTTGGCTGTGGGCTTATTCCTATCAAAGAAAATGTCAGAAAAGTGTTGAACCCACCTAGATGGTGGAACTGCATCTGAATCCTCCACCTCTGATCTTGAGAATTCCGTAACAATAGACCAGAATTGTCTAGTGTTATTATGAGCGACAGCTTGAAATAGCTTATTCCACTGGTTATGGAAAACAATTTGCTTTTTCTTAAGGAGTAGGGCCTTTAATTGTTGATGATACTGAAAGTATTTTACTAAGTCACCTTGGGCATTGGTCTGCCTGAAAACCATGAAAGAGGCGCGCAATAGAACCTTGAGCTCTCTGCATTCCTTGTCAAACCAATTAAGGTTATTATGTGGTCCCCCATAGCGGCACAGTGTGGGCTTATGACTCAAGGAATGAAAAATTAGGTTTATAAAGGATTCAAAGAATTTAATTTGGCTAGAATAGTCAGGGTTCACTAGAATGCCTTGTAGAAGTTTTCTGCTTCCTTGGGCTATCACTAATTGATGGAATTTAGTGGACAGATCTTTATTGACCAGGATTTTAGACCTAGGCATAAAATTATCAGCCTCCCTGGCGGGTGATGCCCTATGCTCTAGCAGATTTAGAGACAATATTAAGGGAAGGTGGTCACTGATGACATAATCGCCAACTGCAAA
Organism: Phrynocephalus guinanensis; assembly: GCA_037367245.1. Classification (NCBI taxonomy): domain Eukaryota; kingdom Metazoa; phylum Chordata; class Lepidosauria; order Squamata; family Agamidae; genus Phrynocephalus; species Phrynocephalus guinanensis. The sequence continues at coordinate 718,108 of CM074732.1, read as the reverse complement.
GTGTACTACTCGCTGTTTTGTTGATGTCGAAACTAGGAGATAGTCGACAACGCTGGAGCCTCGGGGGGATACAAAGGTATGTTCGCCAGCATTAGGGAAGTCAAGGAGACCATTAAGCCAGATCATATTGGTGCAAATAGAAAATCTGGCAAGGGCTAATCCACCAGCATTGTAAAACGGATCTTTTGACCTCCTGGTCAGACCACATAAGGGAGGCAGAGAGTGTTCATCCTCAGCCATCCCTGTTTTATAAAAGATTTGATTAGTGGTCCCGACTCTTGCATTGAGGTCACCTCCCAGAATAAATTCAGCAGAAGGGTGGGAGTGCTTTAAGTTATCAATACATGTTAGGAGATCGCTCCAGTGTGCTGATCTCCTAAGGGTATCAAGAGAGGGAGGCAGATAGACATTTACAAGGATAAGCTCAGCTCCCTCTATAGCTACCTTGACAGCTTGGATTTTGCAAATCCCCGGGGAAATAGTTAGACAACGTGCTTTGTATGAAGCAGGGACCAAGATAGCAAGGCCCACAGAAGGCCTTCCCTTGGGGTTGGATTTGACAGCTGGTGATGCAAAAGTTTTATATCCATTAAGATTAATTCTGCCCACATCTGTTACCCATGTTTCCTGCAGCATGATGATATCAAAGGACTTGAGATAACGTGCAAAGCCAAGATCAGTTTTTTTGTTAGCCCAACCTGCAATGTTCCACGATAGAAGTCTTAGGCAAGCCTGCGAGGATGGGCAGGGTGGAAAGAGTGAGCCAGAAGGGCATGTTAAATGTCAGGGATCAATAGGTGGCAGGCTCATCGATGATATAGCGGCTGAAGGCAGAATTCCAGTGGTGTCCTGGTCCACTGCTAAAGGCAGGCAGGTGTCAGTTGGATCAGTTATAGTGTTAAGAGATGCAGTCAGAGCTGTTGCGTGGTGAAACTGCTGGACCACCGTTTGAGCTAGGGAGATTAGAGACTGAGGGGCATGGACTTTGACAGGATGAGCAGATGTCACGGTGAGGGCTTTCTCCTCTTCTTTGTCTGCTTTGGTCAGTGGAGCCAATGATGGAGAGCAGGTCTCAGCAGGGGGACAGGAGGACTCAGTAGGAAAAGTGGAGACCGAGTGCTGAGCTATGTCCCCAGTAGACAGAAGTGCCAGGAGAGCCTGATTAGATTGATCTTTTAAGTTGTGAAATTGATCATCTTTGTCATTGTCCATACTGGCAAATATCTCCGTTTGGTTGTCTTGGGAGAGATCATTTGGGGCTTCCACTTCGCTTGCCCCTATGTCGTTACTTTCCATGTCCACTTGCGGTGGGAAGTCCTTTCCAGTCGGTTCAGTTGAGGGCTTACTCTGTGCCCTTGACAGGTTGAAATTGTAATTCCAGAGTGTAAGTGAGGAGTCACACACTGGGACACTCAGCACTTCCTGTGCACCTATTGCTTCGTGAGTGGTTTCTGAAGGAACTTCCTTCGTTAATTCTACTGAATTCATGTCCTTTGACACGGCACACAGGGCTGATGAGATTCCCGCTAAGGATTGTTCAAGGTTTGAAGTTAGCTTCTCCAGGTGGTCGGCCTTCTTTATAGATAAGTTGTTTTGGGTGGTTTCAGTTTGGTGGTTTTGTTTCCATTGAGGTGCAATTAGCTTATCAGCTGTGTTCAAATTTGGCTGCAGTCCAACACTGCCTGACCTTGCAACTGGCGAAGGAACGGCTGATAATGTGGAATCCTGGCTTGGTAATAACAGAGGTTTAACGCCCACGTCAGAGAAGACTCTTCTAGCAGCTATGTCGAAAGTGCCCAGGAACCTTCTCATTCTGAGCAACATTAGTGGAATAGTTGGTCTGTCGAACACCAGAAGGAGCCTTGTTGTGTGGTGGGGACTGGGTAAATATTCCAGAGCTTTCATATCTATTTGCTGCACATCGGTCCTCAATAGTTTGCTCAGCGAGATTGATACCCTCTGTCTGTTGGTCCATTTCCCTCTGTTGATATTATTTTTAATCTCAAGAGTTATTTGTGCTGTTTGAAGCAGTCGGGGAGTGGCTGCATTTGCTTTTTTGATTTTTCCATAAGGTTTGCCCACAAGTGCAGTATAATCATCAATGCATTTCTCATCAGCACTTTTTCCTTCTCTCCGTTCCTTATGTAAGCCAGGAAGGGGGGGATCAGAGCCTGCAATTACTTTGTCGCTGCTAATTAGTGTATTCTGGACCACAGCCAGTTGGCTGGTAATATGTTCAAGTTTCCGAAATATAGCCAGGACTGTTTTCCCGGTAAGAATACTATGTTCTCCTACCAGATTCAACAACTGACGAGTGGTGAGATTATCCAGGGCTAATTGTGGCTGACCAGCTTCTTCTGGGGCATTGTCTTTTGGGGAAGACGATGGCATCTGAAAACAAACACAGGGGGGTTCCCCTTGGGCAACAAAAGATGTAATGTCCAGTCTGCCAGCCAGATTTTGATCTCTTGTTGATTCTAAGGTAGTGGTCTTATTAGTAGGAGCAGAAACAGGCAGTTGACTTACATTTTCTGTCGTGGTCAAAGCCCGGGTGATTATCTCGTCTATACGTAGCTGTTTAGCAGCTTTTGTTGGTAGATCAAGTCCAACTCCGGCCCCAGTGGGTGATCTCAGCCGCTTCTTTTTCGCCCCCATGATAAGCAGTAGGTCCTATAACACTCAAATCAATCAGCAGCAACAGGCAGACTCAGGGAGTTTTCTTCTTTTCCTCGTGGTGTTGAGGCAAAGGTTGAGTTGAGTTAAAATTTAAAAGTTTAAAAGTTTAGAGGATAGAGATATTAAATAAAATCAAAATAAAATCAAAATTTAGAGAAGAGAGCTCGCTGCAGAAGCTCCACAGTGCCACAGGCAATTCTGTTGAAGCTCTGGCTGACCTCTGGAATGGAGAAATGGCCAGGGCTGTTGACATGATCACTCCTAAACATCCCTTCCCATGAAGTAGAGTCAAACTGCCCCCCTCCCCCGGTTTACCAGGGAACTGGGGCTGATGAAGTGAGTGGGATGAAAACTTGAGTGATGATGGTGGAAAGCTGGAGTGAACCTGACTGAACATGGGCTATGGCTCACTGGAAGGCCTACTCGGTGGCAATGAAGAAGTCATTCTGCTCTGCAACCTTTGCATTTGCACAGACTATTCTGCCTGAGCTCTTTTTAGTGGTCAGTCACCTTTTGTATGCTGGCTCACAGGAAGAGACTATAAACCACTCCGTAGCCCAGTATGAAGAATTCATGTAACTCTTTGCAGGTAAAATCACTCAGATCCAGTCTACTTTAGATGAGGTGGTTGATACAGGTCCTGTGAATACAACTGTGGACCTTGTTTGTCCTGTGTTGATGGATAGGCTGCACAAACTGAAACCTATCCATCAACACAGGACAAATAGGGGCCATACTTTCCCTGAATGATGGACTACCTATTATGTGTCTTTTATATGAACCTATAGACTTTGTGTTTATAACTACTTACAACCTTATGTGATTACACTGATGATATGTTTTCATTGTTAGTTTCCATCACTCATAACTTTACATGGAACTTTACTCTCTTTTTAATTGCTCTCGTTCTCTTGTAGCTTTAATGCAATGTTGTCTATTAAGGCTGTAACATGTCCCTCAATTCCCTGTTCTCAATGTCTTAATTGTACCGGACTGTATATTATCCCTCATTATTGTAAGCTGCCTTGGGTCCTTTTCCAAAGAGAAAGGTGGGGTAAAAATACTCTAAAATAAAACAAACAAACAAATAAATACTTGTATGTATGGACAGGATGCTTGGAGAGGTTTGGATCCTTGCCCTTCCAGGATTATAAAAGCTTCCAGAGATGGACTCGCCAAGGAAGGAGAAGGAGTGATGGATGCCTCCCTGCAGCAGGGTAGGATCTTGGCATGCTTTTAAGAGGCAGTAGTAAGACCATTGCTGAAAATTCTCCCCCTCCCCGAATCCTATGGTTCCAGGGTTTCCTGGATGAAACACATTGGCTAAATCTATTTGTCTGGTTATGGTGCAGATACTACTTTGGTGGATGATCTATGCTGAGAACTACATAGGGGGAGGGTGTCCTTCATATTTCTGCTAGACTTCTCAGCAGCATTTATTTTACTTTATTTATTTACTTATATATTTTTATACCGACTGTCTTCCGGAGGAACTCCAGGCGGTTAACAATGCAAACAAGCATCAGGAACAAATACAACAATATAGCAAATGGAACAAGGAAATATATAAAATGAATGGACTCTACTATTAATGATAGCAGTGGTTTTTTAATACAGTCTGTAGCCTATAAGCTGCCATTGTAGATAAAATGGCAGTACTTTGGTTCTATTTCTAATTCAGCCCTGTGTCCTTTAATTCACCCCTTTTCCCCTCACTGAACTGTGACTCAAAGCACCACATTTCTCCCCAAGCCTGTGTCATGAGATACCAGGCCATAAAATTGCTGGATAAACACTTATCTGTGTGGGAAGACCACTGGTAAAGGGGGTCCGCACAAGAGATAAACCAGACATCCGTCGAAGCATCAATATATCGCTAGAGCTGTCAAACGCTCTCGGCTGCGAAAGCGCAGAGTTCTGAGAATTGCAAGATAGGTGGCGCCAACGTGCAAGATTAATAGTATCCTCTGTGTGTTTCCATTGACAATTGATTTGTAACTAAGTGATAACCATGTATCCTTTGTAGTTTCTTTGTTGTTTCACGGGCGATTTACGGTGTCCAGATGTGTCCTTGTTTATTCTGATAAAGGGGGAGTACTGAGGGAATGTTTCCTATAAAGTCTATAGAGTTTCTTTGCTCATTGTCCCAGTTTTCCGACTGAATTCGGCTGGGCGCCTCGCTGCAGCGAATTAAAGCCTTTTCTCCGTGCCTTTTGAACCTTGGCGTGTTCTTTCATCTCTCGGCTCCCGTAATAGCGGCAAGGTAACCCGGGGTGTAGCTTTCATCTGGGGGCTCGTCCGGGATTGCCCTCCCTTTTGGAGCGAGGGGCCAAGCCAAGCGGTTCCGAACAGCCAGCGGTGGACGAAGAGCTCCGGTGGACACCTTTCCATTTGAAAAGGGGAATTTTTCGTTCAACGTGGTGGCGGAGACGGTACCGCTCGGGGAGAAAACGCTGGCCGGCCGGAGAGGGGACCTCTTGAGAGATTTGGTAAGATATGGGACCGGTCCAGTGTGGGAAGAGAATTTGTCTCTAGTTTCTTAATTTTGGGGTTGAGCCCCTGGTGTGTAAAAGGGTAACAGAACGATGGTTCTGAGGTTTTTGGGGGAGGAGAGGAGCAGTGCTCTGATATCCCGCATATAATAAGAGAACCCATTTGGTGTGGACAGTGAGAAGGAGCTCTCAGCTGTCAAAGTAGACTAGCGGAAAAAAGGTTTTTCAATAGGCAGGGGGATCCAGACTAGGTTGGGAGGCGGTTTGAAATGTGGGTAATTTGTGTGGCCACTGACCCAATGAATGTATGAATGCGTGGAAGGTCGGAGTTTAGTATCTCCTTGGCCGAGTGACGTCTGGATTGTGCAGTTTCTGTCTGTGGGCGACCCAGCAGATCACAGTCAGTATCGAGTGTTGTGTGTATGATAATTGTTTAAAGAGTATAGGAGCGGGTCAAGTGGCATTGTGTGGGAGAATATAGGAACACAGTTTAAATAAAATCATTAAAAACCATGGGGCAAAACACCAGCAAACCCACAACTCCATTAGACTGCTTCCTTTTGAATTGGCACACGGCCACCAAGAATTATGATTTTGGCATCAAAATGAAGAAGGAAAGAATGGAGACTCTATGTCAAATAGAGTGGCCAGTGATGCAGATGGATTGGCCGGCTCAGGGGACCTTTAATGAGAGTATTATTAGGCAACTGTGGTTAAAAATTCTTAAGAACTGCCCTGAACACATTCCCTACATTAAGGTTTGGAAAGGAAATGTGAAGAAAAATCCCTCATGGATCCAATTCTGTAGAGAATTGCCACCACAGGCTAAGTTGCTAGCCTTAAAGAAAAAGGAGGCAACTTTAGAAAGTCGCCCTGAAGATTATAATGTCTTTACCCCACCGCCTCCTTACGCCACAGCCATCCCTCCAGGGAATCCGGTGGTTCCCCCCGCAGCACCACCTCCTCCAGGTCCAGCGCCCGCTTCCCCTTCAAAGGCACCCCATGTAGATGGTAATCTTCCCATATCTAAAGATCTTCCACAGCCAGGATTTTCTGGCAAGTTTCCTAAAGATGAGCCTGAAGCAGGGAAAGGAGCTCCTAAAATAAATGAAAGAGATGAAAAGGATGATGATGATGAGGAGGAGAGCGAGGAGGAATTCTGCCATAGAATAAAAGGAAATGTTGAATGGGGCGAAGCTGACCATCAAAGAGTGGCTGATTTAATTAAGAAATACCGGGAATCAGTGATGGAAGTAGGAAATTATGCATTGGAAGCAACAGGGGAACGAAACTTGGCAAAAAGACAGCGATATCTCTTAAGGGCATATGATGCAGCAAGGAGACATGAGGAATTCCTTGAGAAAAAGAGGATTGAGGAGCAGGCAAAAGTCATGCCTTTAAGGCGAGTGTACGACCCCTTGCCCCAAAATCAGCAGGGTCCCCGCACATATTCGATGCAGCACGTCCCGTTTACATCAAGTGACATTATAAATTGGAAAAACACCCTACCAAGTTTAGAGGATGACCCTGACAAGAATTTTGAAACTATGTCCAGTATTTTCAATGTGTACATGCCCACTTATGAGGATGTGCAGCACCTGGTGAGAGGCTTATTTAATTCAGAGGAGACCCGGAAGATTTTCGAGGAGGCTAGGAAATCCCGCATAGCTTTGGGGGACACTCCTGCACAAGCGGAAGCCGCTGTTCCAATGAATACTGCACCAGATTGGAACTGTAATGCAGATGCAGGGCACACTGCTTTAAGAAATTATCATACGGCAATACTTCAGGGCATCAGAGCAGCTGGCAGGAAAAAGATTAATATGTCAAAAGTGAACGATATAGTGCAAAAACAAGATGAGTCCCCAGGAGCTTTTCTGGACAGATTGTATCAGGCATTTAGAAGATATACTCCCATTAACCCTGAAGATCCTGGAATGCAGAATACAGTGAAGACGGTTTTTATAGCTCAATCTGCTCCAGATATTCGAAAAAGAATTCAGAAAGAGGCCAATTTTATGGGACAAACATTGCAGTGGATGTTCCAATTGGCGCAAACTAAATTTAATAACAGGGAGGAAGATCAAAGTTGCCCAAAAGGTAAAGGACAGACTAAGAAAGTGATGGCTCTGAATCAAGTCCCTGAGCCCCGCAATTTCAATGCTCCAGGGAACCGGCGTGGGCCATTATTAAAAAATCAATGTGCACTGTGTGGACAGACTGGGCATTGGTGTAAAGATTGTTATAGGAACCCTGAAAATCAAAGGCGAGGAGGCTTTAATCAAGGTCCACGCCGCCCCTGGCAGCCGCCGGCTTTTGAGAGGTATTCAGCGCCCGCTTCATCCGGCTTTAATCAGCCAGGAAATCGACAGTCAGCGCCTGGCCCCTTTAACTACCAACAGCAGAGGAATTTTCAGGTGAATCAAGGACAAGCTAGCCAATTTCAGCCCGCAAGTCAGATTCAAGTGCAATCAACTCAGGCTCAGCAAGCACCCCAAAGAGGACAGGGTCCAGCTTGGACCCCACCATACCAGAACATGATGATTCTGGAAGATGTCCCTTATTGAAGAGGACAGGGCTCTTGTTCCCGTGAGCCCTTGGTCAGTGTTCAAACCGGGAACGAATCTGTCCAATTTCTCATAGACACGGGAGCTAGTCACTCAGTGATTCCTCAGCTTGTTAAACCCATAGACAGGATTCTTTCAATTAGCGTAATGGGAGCCACAGGAAAGGCGCAGCGCGCTTATTTCATGCAGCCTGTACAGTGCAAACTAAGGGGCCAGATTGTCCAGCACAAGTTTTTACAGATGCCAGATTGCCCTATTCCTTTGATGGGACGAGATCTGTTATTTAAATTAGGAGCTCAAATCACCTTCACTCCCAAGGGAGAAATTCATTTGACAACTGATAACAAGGAACCAGAAGGTGAAATGTGTTTAGAATATTCCTTAAGAGAGAGATGGCGTTTGATGGTGGTTCAATAGGGGCCAATACAGCTGTCTCAAGATTTCCTGGACAGAGTTAATCCTGAGGTGTGGGCAGAGGATAACCCCCCAGGCATGGCACGGAACATTCCTCCCATAGTTGTTCAACTCAAACCATTTGCAGGTCCAGTTTCAGTGCCACAGTATCCCATTGGGAAAGTCGCAGCAGAAGGAATTTGGGTCCACCTTAAGAGACTGATAGATCATGGTATCCTTGTTCCGTGTCAGTCACAATGGAACACTCCTTTGTTGCCGGTTCGAAAACCGGATGGGACATTTCGCCCGGTGCAGGACCTCCGTTTGGTGAATGAGGCTATCGAACCTCTTCATCAGAATGTTCCAAACCCTTATACAATTTTGAGTCTGATACCACCAGAAGCTGCCTATTTCACAGTTTTAGACTTGAAAGATGCATATTTTTGCTGCAGGTTAGCGCCACAGAGTCAGCCCAATTTCGCTTTTCAATGGGAGGACCCCCACACAGGTACAAAAACTCAATTCAGATGGACCCGTTTGCCTCAGGGGTTCCGAAATTCCAGTACGTTGTTTGGGGGGGGGGCTGGCGTCAGATCTTGCCAATTTCCCCCAAAAACCTGGCCAAATAGTCCTGCAATATGTAGATGACATTTTGGTGGGAGCGGAAACCAAAGAAGGCTGTGAGCAGCTCACAATTGATCTTTTGAACCATTTAGCAGCAGCAGGTTATAGAGTAACCAGAAAGAAAGCCCAAATTTGCCAAAAATCAGTGCGGTACTTAGGTTTTGACATTTCCCAGCAAAGACGCCAACTTCGTGATGAGCGAAAGCATTCAATTATTCAAATCCCTGAACCAAGAAATAGGAGAGAGCTCAGAGGATTTTTGAGAGCAGCTGGGTTTTGCCGTATCTGGATTCCAAATTTCAGCCTTTTAGCAAAACCTCTGCATTTAGCAACAAGAGGAAAAGAAAGTGATGAGTTCCTGTGGGGTCCGGAACAAAGAGAGAGCTTTAAAGCAATCAAACAGGCTTTAGTAGAGGCCCCCCCTCTTGGTCTCCCGAATCCAAACAAGCCTTTTAACTTGTATGTCGATGAGGAAAATGGAGTGGCAAAAGGAGTTCTGTGTCAGAAATTAGGAAGTTGGCAGCAACCAGTAGCTTATCTATCGGAGACATTGACCCCAACGGAGCAAGGACTTCCGTCCTGCATGCGTGGAGTTGTGGCACTGGCAGCGCTTTTAAAGAAAGCGGATAAATTCACTTTCGGACAATCTACAGTTTGTATCACAAAGCATGCAATTCTACCCTTATTAGACACCAAAGGAGGCTATCACTTGTCCCAGACTGCCATGATGAAATGTCAAAAATTATTTTCAAGAGCTGGTCTTACATTCCAGACAACGGAGGGTTTAAACCCAGCAACCCTCCTCCCCATAAGTAATCAACCGGCCACTCACGACTGTATCCAGACATTAGACGAAATTTATTCATCTCGACCAGATCTTCGTGATACCCCTCACCCACAGTGGAGGACTTGGTTCGTGGATGGTAGTAGCTCAGTGATTGATGGAAAGAGACAGGCGGGATATGCCATTGTGGAATTAGAAGACATTGTAATTGAAGCTAAGCAATTGCTCCCAGGAACTTCAGCCCAATTAGCTGAATTAATAGCTCTCACTAGGGCATTAGAATTGTCAGAAGGGGAAAGTATTAATATCTATACGGATTCCAAGTATGCTTTTCTCACGCTTCATGCACATGGGGCACTTTGGAAGGAACGAGGTCTCCTTACTTCCGAGGGGACCTCAGTAGCACATCCTGGCATTTTGTTACAACTCTTAGATGCTGTATGGAAACCCAAAGAAGTGGCAGTTATTCATTGCCATGGGCATAAGATTGGTCCAGGACTTGAAGCGAGAGGGAACAGGTTGGCAGATCGCATTGCCAAGCAAGCAGCCCAGGGTGCAGTTGAGATGCAACTTAGTCTCATTCCAATTGACATTTTGCCACCAGACCCACCACGTTATTCGTCCGCTGAGGATGAGTTTGCAGAGGAACAAGAGTTTGACAGGACGCCAGAGGGCTGGTACAAATTGCCAGGTGGAAAGTTGTGGGTTCCAGAGAGTTTAGCCCGCCAGGACCACACCCAGATTCCTGACTCTATCTGCCAGCAGATCCAGGACCACACCCAGATTCCTGACTCTATCTTCAGACTGGGGAGAGAGCCACCGTATTTATTTATTTTATTTATTTTTCACACTTATATACCACTACCTACTTCCCAAACGAGAACTCAGGGCGGTTCACACAAAAATCACAAAAAGCAAAGACAGTAACAGCGGCAGGGGCAAACTTACAGCATATGGGTGAAGGAACAAAAGACAAAAAAAAAACTCTAGTCATTTTTAAAGGCGTCCCTGAAAAGGAGGGTCTTCAAGCCTTTTCTGAAAGATGCCAGCGTTGAAGCCTGCCTCAGCTCGCTGGGTAACTTGTTCCATATAGGCGGCACCGCCACCGAGAAGGCCCACACACAAGTGCTTGTTTTGCGGGCCTCCCTCGGGGGGACCGTCTGCAGCGAGAGGGCCAGAGATGAACGGGTGGGTCAGGCCTGATCTAATTGTCGGTGAAACCGCTCTGCCAAATAAACAGGGGCCAAGCCATGGAGGGTTTTGTAAGCCAAAACCAACACCTTGAACCTTATTCGGGAGGCAACGGGTAACCAGTGGAGGCGGGCCAGGATGGGAGTGATGCGGTCGAAACAACGCGCACCAACCACTAGCCTGGCCGCCGTGTTCTGGACCCGCTGCAGTCTCTGAACAAGGTTCAAGGGGAGCCCCATGTAGAGGGCGTTGCAATAATCCAGCCTTGACATGACCAATAACTGTACCACTGTCCTCAGGGAGCTCTCGTCAAGGTACGGGCGAATCTGGGCGATTAACCTTAGGTGATAAAAGGCCGACCTGGTCACGGCTGACACCTGGAACTCAAACCAGGATCCAGGGCGATGCCCAGATTCCTCACTCTTTGCGCCAGCTGGAGGGCGGACCCATCCAAACTGGGAAGAGGGCCACAGTACCCATTGGGGCCGCTCCCGAAGAACATAACCTCAGTCTTTCCAGGGTTGAGCCGGAGTCTGTGGGTCCTGGTCCAGTCCAAAACTGCAGCCAGGCAGCGATCAAGGGTCTCGACGGCCTCCACTGCACTGGTGGAAAAGGAGAGATAGAGCTGCGTGTCATCAGCGTACTGATGACAGCAGACTCCAAAACTCCGGATGATCTCAGCCAGCGGCATCATATAGATGTTAAAGAGCATTGGGGAGAGGGACGACCCCTGAGGCACCCCACAAGAGAGTGTCCAGGGAGCCGACAGCTCACCCCCAAGCTCACTCGCTGGGTACGACCCTCAAGGAAGGAACAGAGCCAGCCAAAGGCCGAGCCCCCAATCCCCACCTCCGAGAGCCGCCCCAGCAGGATACCGTGGTCGACGGTATCAAAAGCAGCTGACAGGTCGAGGAGGACCAGCAGGGTAGAGCAACTCCTGTTGGCCCCCCTCAACAGATCATCATGCAGAGCGACCAGGGCCGTCTCTGTCCCATGACGCGGCCTGAACCCAGATTGGAAGGGATCCAAGACATGGTTCTCCTCCAGGAACGACTGGAGATGCAGGGCGGCGACTCGCTCGACCACCTTGCCCAAAAAGGGAACATTGGCTATGGGACGATAGTTGGACATGTCGTCCGCAGCCAAGCCAGGTCTTTTAATAATGGGCTTCACCACCGTCTCCTTCAGCAGACTGGGAAAAATCCCATCCCTGAAGGAGGCCGAGGCAATTAGCGAAGCCCATTTTGGCATGCTCCCCCCTGCGATCTTGATCAACCAGGACGGGCAAGGGTTGAATGGAGAAGCCGCAGGCCTGCAATGTCCCAGGGCCCTGGAGGCCTCCTCAGATGTAACAGACCCGAACTCAACAAACCGGGGCGACCGAGGCGGCCCAGTATCGGCCACACCGGGGGCTGGATCAGGGCAACCGGCGTCCAGCTCAGAACGGATGGCCTCTATCTTGGTTTTAAAATAGTCTGCGAACGACTCACTAGTGAAATCACTAGGAGGAGGCCCAGGCGGACCAGGATTGGTGAGGTCTCGAACCACCCGGAACAACTCTGCGTGGCTATTCGAGGCCTCACCAATTCTCCTAGCTGCCCTTATTGCTCGAGAATAGCAACTGGTCAACGCCTTAACCGCAGCCCAATTCAAAGCCGTCCAAGCGTTCCGCCATCTGCTCTCTAGCCTTCTCCGTTCCTGCTTCATTGCCCGCAGCTCCTCGGTAAACCAAGGAGAAGAGCGGGCTCGGCACCGGATCAGGCGCTTGGGGGCGATCCGATCGGCTGCCCCGGTCACCTCCTCAAACCACCTTTTGACCAGGAAGTCGACCGGATCGTCATCCAGACCGTCTGGTAAAGCCCCCAGGGCCTCCAAAAACCGTGCAGGGTCCAGGAGCCCCCGGGGGCGGGCCCAGATGGAAGGGCCCTGCCCCCTGCGGGGAGGGGTGGTGATTGCCAGGGAGAAAGTCAGCAGATGGTGATCTGACCATGACACGGGACGGACCAACAGGTTGCCGACCCCCAGATCAAAGCCCGTCGATGTGGAGGCAAAAACCAGGTCCAGGGTATGTCCTCCCTTGTGAGTGGGACCGATGACAAATTGGGACAGGTTCATGGAGGCCATGGACTCCATGAACTCCAGAGCGGCTCCCGACAGTCCAGCCCCGGCATGTATCCGGAAGAGGAAGCCCCAAAGAACATAACTTCGGTCTTCTCTGGGTTGAGTCTACGTCTATTGGTCCTGGTCCATTCCATGACCGCATCCAGGCACAAGTCAAGGTCTGCACCGCCTCCACTGCAGAGGTGGAAAAGGAGAGATAGAGCTGTGTGTCATCAGCATACTGATGGCAGCAGACTCCACATCCCCTAATGACCTCTTTTTGCAGCTAACTCTACTGCTATGCAAAGCACATAGCACACAGAGTTAGATACTAACGAATAGGAAAGTTCATGGATATGATGTCTTTATTTAACAACAAAGCCCTAAGAGGTAGCTTTTTACTGGAGGTAAAGAGTTCCTCTCCCAGTTTACGCAGTGGCTCATTATTTTAGAAAGGTACCTTATGCTAAATTCATGTGATCAAATAGATTGTGTTACACGTTCTCCCATAAAGAATCTGAGTAGCTTGTGGGAGGACCTTTTCGCTGTGCTCATTCTGAATGAAGTACAAATTCAGGTGAGGAATGCTGGAAGGATAACATTCAAACTAATAAACACCATTTCAGAAGATACAACTAATGAGCATGAGCAGTATACTATTATAGTGATATGTTTTATATGTATTTATAGTTAATTATATGACTGGTGCATATGTTCTAACACAGGAGTGAACAAGCTGGAGGGGCTGGGGGGGAGCCCATCTCTACCTCTCAGTCCATTAGGAAGACACTACCACTGGTGGTAAAATTCAAAGGCACAGTGGTGGGGCAACGCCTCCCTTTAAATAAAGCAGAAAAGTAGGACATGCCTTGTTTTGAACCTGTTTGGCATTGTCAGAAGGCCTCCAGGTACACTAATTGGCTTCAAAGCAAGGTGTGTCCTTACTACATGATTTATTTTGAAGCAGGAATGGCATGTTTAAATATGGTGTTTTTGTGTTGTGGTCATTGAGCCACTAACTTGTGCTGCTATGACTGCAAAATGATAGGAAAAATGCACTCTTTTGCCATTGCTAAATCAGTGGATTTAGCCGGCTATGCTGTGGCAGCAGGGAGACCAGGAAGGGGAGGGGCATTACACTCTCAGCCCTCCCCACATGCATTGCCCACTTCTGTTCAGAAATGAGAATTATGAAGTTTTAGGCCTAACTAGGATGCAAAGTACAAGAGTCTTAGGGCAGTCATCCAATTCTATAGGACTTGAATGTCTGTAAATACTTAATGGAAAAGGTTTGCACTTTATCTACTCAGATGTGACTAGGATGTGACCCATTCAAATCAAAACAAGTTATAGCACTGTGTCATAGCAAATTTTGAACTTCACTGTAGCTGTCACTGGGGGGGTGCAGGGGGGGAATCAAAAACTGATTTAAGTTTGCCTACTCAATTAAAATGTGCATTTCCGTTTTCTCTTGACTAACAACCTTTCCTTGCAACCAAGTCTACATTAGGAATAACTGAAACAGTTGCATATTCTTCCTTTGTTTAGCTTTGCCTTTGCTTTCCTTCATTTCCTTTATACTGAATTTTAGATCATCATGCCTACACATAGACCCATCTTCTTGTGCACTGTAAAGCACCACACATAGTGAAGATATTGTATAAATGATTAGAAAATAGCAGTCTTAAAAAGATGGTATTCTGGATGTGGGAAGAAATTGGAAATTAATATTTTATTTTGAGTTAAATTAAAACAACAACACCTCCTTACCTGTTCATCATGTGCTTCTTCAGGCATTTCTATAAAAAAAGAAAAAGACAGAAAAAGGCACAATAATTTTGCCTCATGGAACCAATGTGGTGCAATGGACAGAATGATGGACTAGGATGCAGGAGACCTGGGTTCAAATACCTGCACAGCTACTGGAACTCACTGGGGGTTAGCACTGGTGAAAATAATCCTTAAATATCTCATACACTTTGAAAAGGATTGACACGAGTTAAATGTGAGTTTGTGGCACTTAAAGCAAATTGCCAGGAAAATGTACAAGACTGAAACAGTCATTCAACTAAATTGTTTGTTTTAAAGATGTGTTTGTCAAATGCTCTTTACACATTATACCTATAATTACTGTTTGTATTTAAAAAGAGGCTTCACACAGTCCAATTCTGTAATACAGTGGACCCTCGTATAACAGTTTGTATAACATAAAATCTGTACAACATAAAAAATTCCAGAGGTAGGGGAAATGTGCTTAACAGAATAATCTATGGGGCGAATCCGTACAACATAAAAACAGTCGTGATTAGGGATTACTCTGTTTTCAATGCATTCCTATGGGAAATTTGTATAAAGGAAAATTTGCTTAACAGAATTTTATTGGGAACGAATTCATTCCTTTATATAAGGTACCACTGTACTTCCTGAATCAAGACTGCTAAAGGGATAATACCCTATCTGTGTACACATGAAAAGTGCTCTTAAGCATCACGCTTCTTCTTTATCTGTGCTTCTCTCAAAGTGTTTGAGTTAGCTGCCATGACATTCTTATCTAGTGAATTGTGGAAAAGTAAAATGTGGGTGGTAGTGGCTCCAGGTCTGAAACATGGTGCTTTTAGCAGACATAGCTGGTTGGCCTATCAGGCTTCTGCACTAGTGACTAGGTAATCACTCAAAAGTGACAGTTCTGAGTTAGCAGAAAAGCAAATTGGCATGATGCAAAATTTCTTTTTAGAATAGACCGGAAGAGCAGGCCACTTTGTCATATTTACATCATCCTCTTCCTGGGAGGCAGCAGAAGTAATAGCATTCATTGCCCTGTTCTGGGTGTAGACCATTGTTCTGGGTGTGTATCGTGATCTTGAAGAGGTTGAATTTAAGCTCTTTTTAAAAGTTCTGTAAGCATACAAGGTATTGTGACCATGCACTATAGACATATTCACTTGAACATGTCTATTCTGAAGTTAGTCTTAGAGTTTAACAGAACTTTTCCCCAGATAAGTAGATTTCAGCCTTACAAGTATCATAAGAACATAAGAACATAAGAAGAGCCATGCTGGACCAGGCCAAAGGCCCATCTAGTCCAGCTTCCTGTATCTCACAGTGACCCCAGCAGATGTGTCTGGGAGCGGACGAGATCCGATATCTGTCTCCTGATACCACTCCCCTGTATCTGGTCCTTGAGGTACCCTGGTTTTAAGCTTGGAGATGATACATCTCCCTCATGGTTTGTAACCTGTGATGGACTTTTCCTCCAGGAATCGGTCCAATCCCCTTTTGAAGGCATCCAGGCCAGATGCCATCACCACATCCTGTGGCAGGGAGTTCCACAGACTAACAATGCACTGGGTGAAAAAATATTTTCTTTTGTCTGTTCTTACTCTCCCAGCCCTCAATTTGAGTGGATGTCCCCTAGTTCTGGTATTTTGTGAGAGGGAGAAGAGCTTCCCTCTATCCACTTTACTCATGCCCTGCATTATTTTGTACATTTCAATCATATCCCCCATCAGGCACCTTTTTTTCCAGACTAAAGTGCCCCAAATGTTTTAGCCTTTCCTCATAAGGGAGGTGCCCCAGCCCAGTAATCATTTTAGTCACTCTCTTCTGCACGTTTTCCAGTTCCACTATGTCTTTCTTGAGATGCAGTGACCAGAATTGTACACAATACTCCAGGTGGGGCCTTACTATCGTTTTGTATAATGGCATTATAATGTTGGCTGTTTTATTTTCAATCCCCTTTTTGATAATCCCTAGCATGGAATTGGCCTTCTTCACCGCTGCCACACATTGGGGAGACACCTTCATGGAGCTGTCCAGCATCACACCAAGATCTCTTTCCTGATCCATCACGGATAGCTCAGAGCTCATGAGTTGATAGATAAAGTTTGGATTTTTTGCCCCAATATGCATTACTTTACATTTGGCTAGATTGAAACACATTTGCCATTTGGAAACATGTCATCATAGTTCTGCTTATAAGTTGAAAAGGTAGTATTCAACTTTTGGAATGATCTCATGGATTGAATGAAGTTACCTGCAGCAGTCTGAGATCTGGCTTTCTGAAGTTTGTTAAATGAATGGCTTGCCAAATCCTTTTTGGAGAATTAAAGCATAAAACTGTGCTTTAACTTAGGATATCTTGTTTGTTTCTACTACTCTTAACTGACCTATCATTTTATCTCTTTGTTGACACATACATTCTGTAAATAGATAATGAATCACACAGGTGTTAAATTGTTTTTAAACTCAGATTTTTTTCCAGACATTAGGTTTCCGAAGCACTTTTGGTAACAGATATTTGAGAGCCCCCTTACCTGTTTGACACCAAGGCGTAGATTTATTCCTCTGTAGTGTACTATCAAGCTTGGTTACAAATTCATATTTTCTTTTTTCCATTTCCCTTGGAAAAACAGACCTTGTAATGAATTGAGAGAGTATCATATTGGTCACAGAACATACTGCTTCAGCAGGTGTGAGCTACTTTTCATTTTGCTGGCACCTTCTGCTTAGTCTATATGGCTATGCTGCATAGTTTTATGAATAGCAGTCCCCAACCCACACACATTCACTTTTAAAAATATACAGTATACAGGAAGTTCAGACGTGTTTTAAAGCCAAGTTATGCTTCAGTAGGCTGGCTTTATAAATATAATTTACAGTGAAGAGCACAGAGACACAGAAACCTTCATGATAAAAGCAATATGTATACATACTGAGATCTCTATGTTTTGAGCACACACAGTATTTATTACATAACATGCTTATAAGGAATCTGAAAAGGTAAAAATCCTAACATGGTTTCCAATAATCAATAAAAGCATAAATGGTTCAATGTCCAAAGTAACATAGTTTAAAAGTCTAACAAAGTTAACAACATTTCACAATGCCACTAAAATCAGATAAAGAGAAACCAACCCAAAACATGGGTTTAAAGGCTTTATAAAAGCCTAAAATGGGATCATGGGACACATGTTGGAAATGTGTCACAGGAAGAGAACATCTGAGAAGATACTTTTCATTGTACTGAAGTTTGGGATGCAAACATGGTGGCCCTTCAATTAACGTTGTTTAAGGCTGTAAATGTTGAAGCCAGCACGCTAAATTGGACGCTGGAATGTGCCAATTACTCATTTATCTGATATAGTACAGGTGTCACCTACTCAGGCCACCTTGCCCGCACCAATAGCCAGGAGGCTACCTACTGCTTGAGTGGAGGTTTCCAAATAGTTGTTAAGTACATCTGACCATGAAGCACATTACACCAGGGAGGGCAGTGGCAGGTATTGCGGTGTAAGCAGGTAAATAGTGATCTTGGCTACTACTGCCACATGAGCATTCCCAGTTAGTGCAGCTCTAGGAGAATGCCTCAGGTGCTTTCCTGTTCCTTCAGTGGTAATGCGGCCTCCACCCAAGGCTTAGTGTAACTCCAGAGTTACAGGACAATCTTGTTGATTTTTAATTTTTTTTAACTTTTAATTTTTTGCCATCCCTTAATCTTCCTCTTGCCAGTGTCTGGATTTTTAGTGTGTTTTGTCTATGTTTTTTATATTGCTGTTTATTGTCTTGTTTGATTAATTATTTTTGTGTAAACCGCCCAGAGTTGCTATTTGGGAAACCGGGTGGTCTAGAAATGCAATAAACAAATACATATAAATAAATAAATAAATATAAGCAGCACACTTTTGTTTTGTTTTGTTTTTTTAAGGACTGGGGCCATGCCATTCCTCAGGTCCAAATGCCCAGCCTAGCCCTGATTCATGTCACACATCAGGACAGTCGTGGATCTAGGGAACAAGTGGTTGCTTTCGATTGTTCACACCCTAAGGCTGCAGAAGCTGAAATGGATACATTTCATATAATACTGTATTAGATGAGGCACAGTCCCCATCCATATCTGGCTCTGTGAAAACAATGGTATCTGGACTGGACTCGGTACTTATTTTTATTTTGGTCTGTTTTTAGATCATTCCTCTGTTCAATATTGTGCCCAATAAAACAAAATACAGAGCTATTAAAATGAAACAAAAATACAGCAAAATAGGGGACTATTAAAAATTGAGTTTGGAGAATCACGGTGAAAAACATTGGCTGAGATCTGTTGCCTTAATCAGCCATCTGAAGGACAAGAGGGAAGCTCTGCCCTGACCTTCTTGAGAGGAAAAAGGTACTAATTTCATCTGTTTGAGGGAGGGGCACATATCAGGGATCACCATCTATTAGAACTGACTTGATAGCACACAATTATTAATATACACTTTCATATTATAATTTTTTTATTATTAAAAGTTTTATTGTAAAATTTAGGCATTTGCCATTCTGAATAAACAGAATCATAATCAAGGTTCAGTGTGTTGATGAAAATTCTCAGACTCAGACATATAGTGCCTTCACTGAATATAAAAGTAGTTTAGATTTGTCTTTTACTTGTTTTTATGTTGCAGTTAGCTCTGGTTGGATAATAAAAATAAGAATTAAAAATACCATTGAGAATAAGGAAAACAAAGAGTTCGGGATGACCTGGGTACTTCACTGTCTTCATTATACCCAAAAGAAAAACATCTAATTTGCAGATCTATGATGCTTCCTGCCATTTTGTAAATCTGTAACTTAATTATTAAAGGCTTCCTTTTCACTTGAGGCGGGTACTGTGTAATCCTGGGAATGTGAATGCCAATACTGTATAAATACATACTGACCTGTTAGTTTGTGTTAAGTTGTATTAGTTTTTTGATAATGCAAACTACTGTTCTCAGGGCAGAGAAAGTACTGCTGCTGCCTAACTGGTTTTGTTTTATTGTCAGTTACTACTTTTTTTTATCATGTGCCAGTGTGACCAACTGCAGAAACAGATAAGTTGAACTGATTATGCAAGCAACTGTGAATTTATAGTGATTTTAGTTCAGTTTTCCCTGAGCCATGCTGAAGCTACAATAATGCAGCTTTATTGGCTCAGGAAAAGAAACTAAGGGAATTTTGTTGGAGACAGATTAGGTGAGTTGCAAAATGGAGAGATCCTTTTCCACTCCAGCTCCATTATCTTTTCCACAGTCTCTTGATCAGCTTTCCTACATTTAGCTGGGGATTCCATAGTGACCTGTAAATTGCTTTTTTGGCTGACAAATTGCTGTAACCCTTCTATTTTTATGTTTTAAAGAGAGCTTAAAGCTGTCCATCCTCTTTGGAAATTTCTTTAAAATTGGCCAGTGCTTTGCAGGATTTCATATATATCCAAAAGGCTTAGAAGAAGACGTTACGTCTAGTTTTTATTAAAGTCAACAAACATGAAAAGCTCAGAACTGGGATAAAAGCAACTTATATCTAATACATACAAATCTACCTAAAAGCTCTGTGCAGGAGAAGTACTCAGAGCACTACATTTATTTCTCCTAAGATGCGGAAATAAGCCTGATGCACTTATGAGACCTGCTCCCTCGCAGTGTCAAGCTTAATAGGAATCAGAAGTCTGAGAGATGAGTAAACAAGGTCCGTCTGGGTTGGGCCAAGTTGGATTAGTGTAAAAATAATTGCTAGACTTTTCTGTCAGGGTGACAGTTTGCTTTGGCACAGGAGACTCAGAATCGTACACTACAAAATGTTTTAGCACCACAGATGCTTTGTTGGCCCTCCCCTTTAAAAAGAGTAGTGAAAACTTCCTGATGTTACACACATAGCTTCAGTTTGCAACAGGGGTCAGTTGTTCAAAGTGGAAAAACATATAATAAAATGAACCAATTTAGTTTTGTAGAAAATATACAGAGTAACACAAGAATCTTATTAATATCTAGTACTGAGTTAAACCCTCAGATCTTCTGGACCTGAAACCATCATAAACCAGGACTGCTTTCACCTTTAAAGCCATACGTGGTTTCAAAGCCGGCCTATCAGAGAGGGGAGTGCATCTTGTTGTGTATTGATCTGTAATTGCTGGTTGAAGTAACTGCCTCCCTGTTCAAAAGGGAACAGGCCTATTGGTTGATTATAGTTGCTGCATTTGGATCTTCAATCCTATTGGTTCCCGCCAAAAGGCAGCCTTGTGATTGGTTGTAATTGTTCCCTCCAAAATGTATCTTTTCCTAGCCAGTCCTGGCCCCTATAAACGTAACCTCCTCTCCCCAGTCCCCAGTCTTGTCTCTCCTTGATTAAAGAGCTGTTCACTAGAAGCTGTTTCCAGCCTTCTTTGTCTTAGAGCTGAAATCACTGCTGAATCACTAACCCCACGCTACAATACTGGCGACGAGGATGGGATCCGGAATGCTGAGTAGCAGAGGCTCATCACGCTGACTCAGAGTCCGGATTGCAGCAGAGACAAGACTCACCTGCTGGCTAGAAGACGACCCTGCCCGCCTGGAGAATGGAAAGTCCACGGGTCTTGGAGCCCTTCCAGCCGTCCGAGCCTCACACTTGGGAGGACTATGTTGAGCGTTTCGAGTTCTTCGCGGTGGCTCAAGGAATCACAGATGCCAGCAAAAGAAGGGCCACGTTCCTGAGTTGCTGTGGGCGGGAGACCTTCATGTTGGCCAAGGCACTGCTCGCCCCAGCAAAGCTGAGGGAGACAGCACTCACAGACATTTTCGCCCGGCTGACAAGCCACTTGGCACCAACCAGAACCCAGATGGCCTGGCGGATGGAGTTCCAGAAAAGGCAGCAGCAAGCTGGAGAATCTGTGGCTGCATTCCTGGCAGGACTCCGGAAGCTTGCTCAGCACTGTGGCTTCCCAAATCTTGAAGACACTCTCTTGAATCAATTTGTTGGGGGGCTCTGCAGCAAAAAAGCCCGAAGGCGCATTGTGGCAAAGGAAGATGTCACCCTTGCCTCCGCCTTGAAAGAGGCCTCTGCCACAGAGAATTATGAGCAGGAAAAGCTCAATGCCAGTGGCAAGATCACGAAGCTGCGGGTAGAGGCTGCCCATGCCATGGATGAGCCAGAGGCTAGTCCAAGCCAGAGCCCAGTCCGGGGTGTCGAGTTGGTGCGTCAGGCGGATGCACGGCCCAAAGATCGCCGAGGCGCTTGCACAGGCTGTGGTGGACACCATGAGCGGAAGAGCTGCCGTTTCCGTGATGCTACGTGCAGGGCTTGTGGTAAGACAGGACACATCGGCCGGGTCTGTCGGTCAGTGGCAGCTGCAACAACGGAATCACCTAGATCAACGTGTCGCAGATCATCCACCACGACTCATCTCCTGGACGACTGCAATTATCTCACAGAGATCAACGGAGAGATCGTGCAGTTTCCGGCGCAGGGCAAACCATCCATCAGAGTGAAGATCGAAGGTCGACCGTACGACATGGAGGTGGATTCCGGATCTGGATTCACCATTGTCTCAGACCAGACTGCAAGGGGGCTCTTTCCTGGGGGTAAGTTCCCCTCTCTGGAACCATTCCCAGCAACCTTGCAATCATACACGGCGGGCCGCATCCACATTCTAGGAATGTGTGCTGTGAGGGTACAATTCCAGGAGAAACAGGCCGTGCTTAAATTGGTGATTGCACAGGGGAGTCGCCCCAGTCTTTTGGGTACTGACTGGTTTCCTGCCTTGGGGCTGAGTATATCAGGGCTCAACTCAGTCCAAACTTCCCCAGAGTTGGGTGAGGTATTAGGCCAAGAATTTGCTGAACTCTTCAATGGAAAGCTGGGTTGTTATAAAGGGCCTCCAATTGACTTTGAGCTGGACCCCAGAGTGGCCCCAATCCGACTCAAGCCAAGGCGACTGCCTTTTGCGCTGCAACCCAAAATTGAGGCGGAACTGGACAAATTGGTCAAACAGGGTGTTCTTTCACCTGTGGACTCTTCTAAGTGGAAGACTCCTATCGTCACACCCCTTAAGGCGAATGGGGAAGTGAGGATTTGTGCAGACTATAAATGTACTATCAACAAGGCACTCAGGGGAAATTCATACCCCATTCCAGTCATCTCACAGCTGTTCGCAAAATTGGCTGGGGGGGAAATTTTCGCCAAACTTGATCTGGCTCAAGCTTACCAACAGCTGCCAGTGACTCCGCAATCTGCGGAAGCACAAACAATCGTAACGCACAAAGGGGCTTTCAGAGTGAACAGGTTACAGTTTGGAATTTGTGTGGCTCCAGGAATTTTTCAAGGGCTAATGGAGCGCCTGTTAAGGGGTCTGCCAGGGGTCTTGCCATTTTTTGATGATGTTCTGATTGCTGGAAAAGACCCCCAGGAACTAGTGGGGCGTATCCGTGCTGTGTTACTCAAATTTAAGGAGGTGGGGCTGCAGCTAAAAAAGGAAAAATGCAGTTTTGGGGTGCCATCTGTGGATTTCTTGGGGTTTAAAATTGATGCAATGGGTATCCACCCCACTGACTCTAAAATTAAAGCCATTACTGAGGCACCACGCCCACGGAACAAGACGGAGTTACAGTCATTCCTGGGACTTCTTAACTTTTACCATTCATTCCTACCTCAGAAAGCTTCAATAGCGGAACCGTTGCATAAACTATTGAAGAAAAAGAGTGTGTGGCGTTGGGCTCAGGCACAGCAGAAGGCTTTTGACACCTTGCGGGGCATGCTGACTAGCAGGAGCGTCCTTGCTCATTATGACGAGTCGAAACCTCTTGTTCTGGCATGTGATGGTTCTCAGTATGGGCTGGAAGCTGTGCTGAGCCATAGGGAAGCGGATGGGTCAGAAAAGCCCATCTCGTTCTATTCTCGTACGTTGTCGCCAACGGAGCGCAACTACGCACAAATTGACAAGGAAGCCCTGGCAATAGTGGCAGGGATTAAAAAGTTTCATGACTATTTATACAGTCGCCACTTCTTCCTTGAAACTGACCACAAGCCTCTGTTAGGATTGTTCCACCCGAACAAACAGACACCGCAGATTCTCTCCCCCAGAATGCTGCGATGGTCTATATTCCTGAATGGGATTATAGACACCCTGACCCATGTTCCAGGGAAAAGGTTGTGCCACGCTGATGCACTAAGTCGCTTGCCCCTTCCTGGTGTGTGCGACGCAGATCCTGCCCCAGCTGAACGAGTGATGATGCTGGAAACACTTCCTGGGGGCCCTGTAACTGCCACTGAAATAGCTGTGAGAACAAGGAAAGATCCCGCTCTCTCCCATGTGCTCACTTGGGTGGGGAGGGGATGGCCAGGTGGCCCGCATGAGGAAAAATTTAGACCGTACGCAACAAGGCAACATGAGCTATCCCTGCATAAGGGCTGTCTCCTATGGGGAGACAGGATAATCATCCCAGCACCACTGAGAAACAGGGTTCTGGATACACTGCACTTGGGGCATCCAGGAATGGTCAGGATGAAGTCGCTGGCCCGGTGCTATGTATGGTGGCCTGGGATGGACCAAGAGGTTGAACGATGGGTACGGATGTGCAAGGCATGTCAGGAAGTACGCCCAGAAGTGGCCAGAGCACCAGTCCACTGGTGGGAGCAGACCCGGACTCCCTGGAGCCGGCTGCACTTAGATTTTGCTGGGCCATTCCAAGGAAAGTTTTTTTGGTTATCGCTGATGCGTATTCTAAATGGTTAGAGGTGGCTATGGTTCCCAGCATGTCGTCAGCTGCAGTCATCAAGGTGCTGAGACAGCTGTTTGCAACCCATGGGTTGCCCGAGACCATTGTCTCAGACAATGGAGCAGCCTTTGTATCCCAAGAATTCAGGGCATTTCTGGCTGATAATTTCATAAGAGGGGTCACCTCAGCTCCTTTACATCCCTCATCCAATGGGCAGGCTGAGCGCATGGTGCAGACAGCCAAAGGATCCCTTGCACGCTTGATGGAGGGTGACTGGTCAACGTGCATTGCCCGAATGTTGTTCTTGCAGCATGCGACGCCGTGTACTACTACGGGCAAGTCGCCAGCAGAGCTGCTTCTAGGTAGAAGACTGGTGACGGTGCTGGACTATGTCCACCCAGACAAAATGCCAAACCGCAAGGCTAGAGCACCTCCACAGGCAGAGAGCGACTCTACAAGGTATTTTGCTCCTGAAGATTTGGTCTGGGTGAGGAATTATGCCAGAGGTCCCCTGTGGGTGCCAGGGGTGATTACCAGAGCGTCTGGGCCAGTCTCTTATTACGTGACCATTGAAGATGGCAGGGTCTGGCGTAGGCACGTGGACCAACTGAGGCGCCCAGCGCCCAGTAGAGTTGGTACCGGTATGGGTGAATTGCAGCCTGAGAGTGACACTACCCCCATTAATGAGTCCCAGCTGCAAGACCAGAGCGGAGATGCCCCAGGAATGCAGGTACCAGTGGTGTCAGCAAATGAATCTACTCCTGCAGGTCCTCATGGTGCTGAGGAACAGATCAGGGACACTGAGCTGTCTGCAACCCCCTCCGTGTCAGACAAAACGATTACAGTAGACTCTCCCCCATAGACACTGCCTGCTGAAGCCCCTGCAACACCCGTAGTCAGGAGATCAACTAGAAGTCGCAGGGCCCCACAATATCTAAAGGATTACGTGTACTGTGCCCACCAGGGGGGGAGGGGTGTTGTGTATTGATCTGTAATTGCTGGTTGAAGTAACTGCCTCCCTGTTCAAAAGGGAACAGGCCTATTGGTTGATTATAGTTGCTGCATTTGGATCTTCAATCCTATTGGTTCCCGCCAAAAGGCAGCCTTGTGATTGGTTGTAATTGTTCCCTCCAAAATGTATCTTTTCCTAGCCAGTCCTGGCCCCTATAAATGTAACCTCCTCTCCCCAGTCCCCAGTCTTGTCTCTCCTTGATTAAAGAGCTGTTCACTAGAAGCTGTTTCCAGCCTTCTTTGTCTCAGAGCTGAAATCACTGCTGAATCACTAACCCCACGCTACAATACATCTCATCTCATCCTCCTTTTTTCACAGGTACTGTGGCCATAAAAATTTCTGGGTCCAGCCAGAGGCAGTGCCTCGGGTGTGTGCCTCGTGCACACGCCTCACCGCACTTTGCGCTGCACTCGGTGCTACAGAGATTGCTCAAATACCGGGGTAAAATAGAATATGAACGGCAATGAGGGAAAACCGATTGTTACTGTTTGGGGTAATGGAAGACATGGCCATCATAATGTTCCTCAACACCACATAAGAAGGAAGGACCACAGGGTATTGGTAACTCCCAAGGTATATACAAATTTGAATTGCTCTGAAAAATATGTTGACAGGATCCCCTGACTGAAAACTTTGCTGGTAAATGCAAGATCAGTGATTGGGAAATCAACAGTCATCTAGGACCTGATCCTGCAATAACATGCTGATCTCATTTGCATCACAGAGACTTGGCTAGATGGGCCTGAGGGTGTCAACCTCACTCAGCTCCATCCTCCAGGTTTCTCTGTGGAACAACAAGCAAGACCAGGGGGACGGGTGGTAGAGTGGCGATACTCTACTGTAACTCCATCCCTCTTGCTAGATGCCATATTCCCTAATTACCTGGTTTTGAATGTTTGCACTTAAAAGTAGGAGCCAGGGACAAGAAAAGGATTCTCTTGGTGTATTGCACTCCCTGTGCCACAACATCTTCTCTACCTCAGCTTACTGAACTTAATAAGAGGGGTGATGTTGGAGTCCGTTCAGCTCGTTGTTCTGAGGGGTATTAGCTTCCATGCTGAGGCAGCTCTGTCAGGGGTGTCCGAAGACTTAATGACCTCCATGTCAACAATGGGTCAGGCCCAAATGGTGTCTGCCCCAACTCATCCTGCAGGCCACGTCTTAGACCTGGTCTTCTTCCCTGGTATAGATATTGAGAACTTCAGGGTAAAGGAACTTTATGTGGTCCCATTGTCTTGGACAGACCACTATATGGTGCACTTTAGGCTCGCTGTAAATCAGAGCCTGGGCGGGTGGGGTGGGGGTCAGACAAAAGCAGTATGGAAGGTTGATGAATCCAGATTATTTTTAACAGCTCTTGGGGAGTTTCCTACCTCTCTGATGGGTGATTGTATTGAATCCTTGGTTGATCTCTGGAATGGGGAAATGAGCAAAGCCATTAACTGGATTGCTCCTAAATGTGTCCTTCCTCAAAATAGATCCAAATTGGCTGTTTGGTTTACTGGGTACCTGGCAAAATTGAAATGGGTGGCTCATAGAGGTGAAAGGCATTGGCGGAAAACCCAAATTAAAACAGACAAAGAAACAGTGAAGGGCCTTTGGAAGGCTTACTCCAAGGCAGTGGAGGCAGCAAAGAAATCATTTTTCTCTTCCACCATTGATTTGGCACAAAATTGCCTAGTGGAGCTTTTCTGAATAGTCAAAAGTCTGCTACACACTGACCCATGGGTGGATAACACAGGCCTCTCTGTATCTCACTGTAAAGAATTTGTACAACACTTTCCAGGCAAAATTGAACAGATTTGGGCCACCTTGGATGCTGCTATTGATCCAGAGCCTGTAAATAAAATGCCCCTGCTGCTTGTCCTGTATTAATGGATGACTTTCAGGTGAGGGCCACCACATGTGTGTTGGATCTTTGCCCCTCATGGATCATAAAAGCTTCCAGAGAAGGTATGGCAGACTGGTTAGGAAGAGTCATTACAATAGGGCAGGATTCCAGCATGCTTAAAGGAGGCAATAGTAAAACCACAGTTAAAAATCCTCTTCTTAGATCCAACTATACTGAACAATGACCGACCAGTATCGATATCCTACTCTTGGGGAAAGTCCTAGAGCAGGTTGTGGCCCCCCAGATCCAGAGGTTTCTGGATGAGATAAACTACCTGGATCCATTTCAATCTGGATTCAGGCCTGGCTATGGGACTGAGATGACACTGTTTGCATTGGTAGATGACTTACACAGGGGAATGGATAGGGGATCTCTCTCCCTTTTGGCTTTACTAGACCTCCCAGCTGCTTTTAATACTATAGACCATGGCATTCTCCTGACTTGTCTCTCTGAAATGGGAATCAGAGGTACTGCATTTAAGTGGTTCCAGTCCTTCCAGCAGGAAACAGCGCAGAAATTGGTGTTAGGTTCAGGGAATAAGGCGGCATAAAAATAAAGTTGTTTATTATTATTATTATTATTATTATTATTATTATTATTATTATTATTATAAAATAAAGCATTTGGTACAAGTTTCTTTTGGAACTACGTGTGTCAGCTGAAGCAAAACTGATGTGCAAAGGGCAATGTGCCGGCATTATAAGAATTGTGTTTTCTATGTAGCTGACTCAAGTCTAGGCATACATAAAGTTTCTGTCTTCCTGCCCTTGCTGTGGTCATGACTACATCTTCTTCCTATCCTTGTGGTCAAGCAAATTTGTGGCCCCCCTTTTTACAATATTCTCCTCATATGTACATTCACTTACAAGTAAGGGTTTCATCTAACCTATTCTGTTTTCTTATTTGTTTATGTGCATGGATTTTCAGTTCTCTGACTGCTTAATCTTTGGGATTTTGGAACATGTACTACATAGCTTTGTATATACAAATATTATTTCTCTGAATCAATGTACAAGCCTATAGGTTCACAAAGGAAAGGTGCTTTTCATGTTGCAATGAGTCTCAAGAACCATGAAATGTTACCTTTGTCACATCTGTGAGATTCAACCAAATTCTTCCCCATCTCTTTTTAAGCCCCGTCTCTTGTCCTTGTTTAAAAGCAAAAGTGTTCTGCTTATATACCGCCCCATACCACTACAAGTAGTCTCTGGGCGGTTTACAATTTTGATTACAGTGTGCAGGCTACACATTGCCCCCCCAACGAGCTGGGTACTCATTTTACTGATCTCGGAAGGATGGAAGGCTGAGTGAACCTTGAGCCTGCTACCGGGGATTGAACCCAGGTCGCGAGCACAGTTTTACCTGCAGTACAGGCATTTAACCACTGCACCACGAGGCTCCTCGTTTAAGTCTTTATGATGCATTTTAGGCAAGTCACATTTTGCCAGCACCCTGTTTCTTTTCATGGAGTGCTGCAGCTCTGTAACCAGAGCTTTCTCTGTACCCACCTCCTAATCTCTGGCTTTCCTCTTGTGTAAGGAGTTAATTCTCCTTTGCATGAGTGGCACCTGAGGAGCACTGCATACAAAGCAAATTGTTCAGTCCTTGCTCCAGGATCAATAGGATGCTTTGCTATGTGAAGTGATACAAGCTTTCAATTGCAATTTTATGAGTAAAAATGTTATCACTGAAGATAAACTTTTAAAATACAGATTAAAAAGGATTCACTTTAACACCATTTGCAAATTGATGCATAAATGGTATCCAGATAAACCAGTTTGTTTTGCCTTCTGTGAATCAAAGGCAGAATGATTAGAATGTTTTGACATGTATTGTTTTAATAGTACACACTTTCTGACACACCTTTAGTATTATTTATATGCTAACCTTGCTTCCTGGCTCAAAAGTCTGAGAAGGGGGCAGTCCAGCAGTAGAAATGAATTTGATAAGAATGGTCCCTTGCCCAATCTTTAGTTTTTCTAATGACATAGTGCAAAAGAATGCACCAGTGTTTATATATGCACAACAAATTTTGGTCTTAATAGTAGAACACATTCATATGAATAAAATAGGTGAACACTGTCTATTTAAGCCTAACAATGTTTGGGGCAAAACAGCATTAAAATTGAAATAAAAACATAGGCTTATGGTACAATTAAAAATATAAAAACAGAAGCTTAATATGTCCAGTCCTGGCTAATGAAGAACTAGGGTTTTCACTGTGGTTAATAATATTAACTGAGACTGGACTATTATAAGGCAAACAGAGAGAGTTTTGGTATTCTAATGTCTCAGAAAAGTCATGGTGGGATTAGAGAGGGGGGAATAGAAGATTAAAATGTCAAGTACAGGGTCAATTAAATTGGTTTCTTATAGTAAAATTAATGGTGTCATTTTGGTAGAATAGCAAATTATAAGTGTGGGAGGTGGTGTTTACCCCTTTTGCCATGAATAATTTATGAGATATGTGTCTGTGATGATTTGTTGATTTTTGACCAATGGGAGAGTTTGGGGGAGGAGCCAGAGCCTAAGACTCAGCCCATCACTGAATTGGTCAGGTAGGCACTTACTGAGAGAGAGACAGGCAGGGACTGAGAGAGAAACGGATAAGGACCGGGAAGAAACGATATAGGATTTTAAACATTCTGTGAGGGAAAATTAAGTGTCGAGTGTCTATATACTTAAGAACAGGTTGTGCAAGAAACCAATTTCATCTGTAACCTATCCTAAATGTATTTTAGCTATAATCTTCCTTTTGTTTGTACCTGAACAAATACCCTTTATGCCTTTACTTCTAATTTGTTATAAATTGAAGAAGGGACTGGTTTGTTTTCCATGGCTTCCGAGATTAGGACACGAGGAAATGGTTTCAAACTACAGGAAAAGAGATTCAATTTAAACATTAGGAAGAATTTCATGACAGTTAGAGCAGTTCAGCAGTGGATTATGCTCCCATGGATGAAAATCCAAAAAGACCTTGACAGATTAGAATGCTGGGCCAAAGCTAACGAAATGGATTTCAGCAGAGGGAAATGTAGGGTGCTACATCTAGGTAAAAAGAATGAATTGCACAGATATAGGATCGGGGACACTTGGCTGGAGAATAGTACCTGTGAAAGGGATCTGGGAGTCTTGGTGGACCACAAATTGAACATGAGTCAGCAGTGTGATGTGGCGGCCAGAAAAGCCAATGCGATTCTTGGTTGCATCAACAGAACCATAGTGTCTAGATCTAGGGAAGTGATAGTACCACTCTATTCTGCTCTGGTCAGACTCCACCTGGAGTCCTGTGTCCAGTTCTGTGCGCCTCAATTTAATAAGGATGTTGACAACCTTGAGTGGGTGCAGAGGAGGGCAACCAGAATGGTTGAGGGTCTGGAGGAAATGTCTTATGAGGAACGGCTTAGGGAACTGGGAATGTTTAGCCTCTCTCAAAGGAGGCTGAGGGGGGATATGATAGCTATGTTTAAATATTTGAAAGGATGTCATATTGAAGAGGGAACAGGTTTGTTTTCCATGACTTCAGAGACTAGGACTTGTGGCAATGGTTTCAAACTACATGAAAAGAGATTCCATGTGAACATTAGGAAGAACTTCAGGACAGTTAGAGCTGTCCGGCAGTAGAATATGCTGCCACGGAGGGTGGTTGAGTCTCCTTCTTTGGAGGTTTTTAAGCAGAGACTGGATGGCCATATGTCGAAAATATTGGGATGGGATTCCTGCACGGCAGGGGGTTGGACTAGATGGCCCTTGAGGTCTCTTCCAACTCTGTGATTCTATGATTCTATGAAACTACCACATGCCCACTACTCCTATAACACAGACACCTAACTTTACAAGTGTATAAATGTCTATAAAGATAAAGATGTATAAGGAGATTAGGGATCTTGGGAAGGACAAGAATTACTAGTGTTTATAAACACTTGATTAAATTTATATTTAAGAGCATAGCTCCAGTTAGTGGCTGATACATCTTGAGAATACTACTGAAGTGCTGGCTTTGCTAATGAGTTTTTTTAACACATCCCTTTTCCTCAGAAATCTTTGTTGGCTAGGAAAGAAGGTTATTAACATAGAAAGAAGCAGGAACTTGGCAGTGCACTAAATATACAAATATTTCCTTGAATTAGCACATTATGTTGACTGGCAGTGTTTTGTAACAGTGAATATTTTGTTTCTCAGCTTCATGGCTTCCAGTAAGAGTCAATTATTCTCTATGCTATGGCAATCTTACAGCAAGCTTCTTCTGAATTCGCACAAGGTATGGTGGAGATTGCGTGACTCCTAAAGTTTGACTAATTAGTAGAGATGGGCACGACAAGGAAAAATGACGTTTCGAGTTGTCGTGTGTCGGAGCCGGCCCGTTTCGGCTCATTTCCATTTGTCGCGAAATTTTTCAAAAATTTGTCGTTTCGTTTGTCGTCTGTCGTTAGTACTGGTTTAGGGGGGGTAGCGTAGCGGGCTCCTGGAGGCACCTCTCTGGGGTGGGTGCCTCCTCTGGCCCGCTACGAAGGGAAGGCATTTAGCAGGCTCCTGGAGGCACCTCTCTGGGGTGGATGCCTCCTCTGGCCCCCTACAAAGGGAAAAGGAAGGGTACATGACCGTGTAGCCATTGCGTACCAAGTGGCATTGGCAGAGGCACCTCTCTTTTGGGTGCCTCTAGCTCACTAAGAAGGACAGCATACTGGCGTACAGGTTTGGAGTTTTTTGGAACTTTGGACTGTGAGTGAGGTGAGAGAAGAATGCCTCTGCTGGGCGCCCTCTGACTCACTAAGAAGGACAGTGTACTTGCGTGTAGTGCAATGCGAGTACAGATCTGGCTTA
This sequence comes from Phrynocephalus guinanensis, assembly GCA_037367245.1. Classification (NCBI taxonomy): domain Eukaryota; kingdom Metazoa; phylum Chordata; class Lepidosauria; order Squamata; family Agamidae; genus Phrynocephalus; species Phrynocephalus guinanensis. The sequence goes on along the minus strand of CM074732.1, from coordinate 686,068 downwards.
GGGTTGGGGTTAGGGCAAGGGCTAGGCTTAGGGTCATTACGGGTAAGGTAAGGGTGAGTTAGTGGGCTGCACCTCTGGGTGCCTCTGACCCACTAAGAAGGACAGTGTACTGGCATATGGGTTAGGGTTAGGGTTAGGGCTAGGGTTATAGTGGGCTTTTTATGCCCAACTGGCACATCCCAGAAGTCTCAGTCAAAACCTGGCCAAGTGGCCATGCAATTGGTGGAATGGCTCCAAAAATTTGCATGGTCCCATCCCATGGCCAGCCCATCATTGCGCAGGTGTAAAAATAAAAAATAAAATAAAATAAAATAAAATCAATGGGATTGGAGACAGACGTTTATTGCAAGAAAAACCCACTGCTGCTACTGTAAAAATTCAGGCAGATAAAATACCTAATTTTCGCATGTTACTGTGTGGTGCTTTGGTGGGTTTTTGGACCACGATTTCAAAAAAAATATTGTGGTCACCATTTTGGATCCCCCCGCACCGCATGGCATGGCGAGACGACGAGGATGCCCCCCACCAGAGCAGCCCAGGACAGGAGAGGGGGGAGGCCGGGGACCCCCCCCCCAGAAACCACCCCTCTGGTAGGTGCCCTCACTCAGGCAGGCATATTTTCACCTGCTTTTTTGGCCGGGAATCGGTTTTTTTAAAACTTTTTTTCTGTGCTGCTTGGCATCGCGCGATCGCCGCGATGCCATGAATGACAACGACAAATCAGACCCAATTTTTCTTTTATCGGTTCGAGTTCGAGTTCTGACAGCTTAATTGTTGTTACCGTTTCCGTTGCGTAACGGAAATGAGGAACGGAAACGGAAACGAGAATTTCGCCAAGTCGTGCCCATGTCTACTAATTAGTAAGTATTGAAGATGTTATAGAAGTGTTTGGAGTTTGCTTGCTTTTTATTAGTGTAAGAGTAAAACAACATATCCTAGGCATAGAAAATCTGCCTTATTTTTAGAGCTGGAAGCATTCATTTGGATTTCAATGAGGCTTGGAATGAGCCTTCAAGGGGAGGTATGCTATTGAGCTTCATTGCCTGAAAATAGATTCAGTTGGGAGGATTAATGATTTGTGATGAGACACTTTTACTGCTCTGTTGCAATGTTCATGTTAATGAAGCAACATAAAAGTATAGGTAAAGAACCTTGAGACTGCTGAGAACAGGAAGCTAACAATTAACAATGAAGAGCAAGATGTGCTTCAACCTAGAGAAACTGATAGTGAATTATTATTTTTAAAAAAGTATTGCAGAATTTGGATAATGGTTTAAACTGGTTTTGTTCTTTTCCTTCTCTCAGGACTGAGGGAAGATAAAGGAAAACAAAAAAGTCTTGAAATTAATTCTTCCTGCATTACAGAAACTTGATTCCAAAAATGTGTATTTACATTAGACTTACATTGATGCTGAAATGCAAATTTTGTTTTATGAATTGTGCAAAACCTTTAAACACAGTTAGATGGAAGTATATTTGCTGAAATGAAGAAACTTTATACCAAAGTGTTTCCATTTATGGAAATGGAAAAAGTGCAGAGGAGGGCAACCAGAATGATTAGGGGACTGGAACCCCTTCCTTACCATCTGAGGCTGCAACAGCTGGGCCTCTTCACTCGTGAATAATGTTGTCTAAAAGGTGACCTGACTAAACTTTATAAAATCATATACGGTGTGGACAAAGTAGATAAGGAAAAAGCTGTTTCCCCTATCACACAACACTAGAACTAGGGGGTACTCCATGAAAATGCAGGTTACTTACCTGTAAGTTAAGTTCTTCGAGTGGACCTCTGTGAATACACACAATGGGTCTTCTCGCCTGCGCGCTTGAGTTCCCGGTCGTTTCCAAGCTTAAGGCTTACAAGCCCCTCCCCTCCGTGCGCATGCTCACCCATCTCCCGCCTTGCTGACTCAGCTCCCCTCTGGTCTGCCGCTGACATCTAGGTTAGAGTGCTTCAGGAACGTGGATGGTCGAGACCAGGTAGCCGCTTTGCATATGTCTTCCAAGGGCACTCCTTTCAGAAGGACAGTGGAGGAAGCAACTGCTCTTATAGAATGTGCCCGAGGCATGACAGGTAGAGAGACATGCGCAGAAGAGTAAGCCATTATGATAGTTTTGGCAATCCATCTGGAGATGGATTGAGGGGACACGTGATGCCCTCGCGATGGTGCCGATGTTCTGATGAAGAGCTTGTGTGTCTTTCTGACAGAAGCTGTCCTGGGAGTATAGAAGAGGAGCGCTCTTTTGACGTCGAGGGAGTGGAGCTTCCTCTCCAGGTGAGTAGTTGGGTTTGGGAAGAAGGTTGGTAGAATAAGTGGCTGAGACATGTGGAACGATGACACTATTTTTGGTAAGAAAGAGATGTCCGGCCGAAGTTCCACTCTGTCGTGGTGAAATTTGAGGAACGGAGGGTCCTCTCTGAGCGCAGCGAGTTCTGAGGCTCGTCTGGCTGATGTGATTGCCACCAAAAATGCTGTCTTTAAGGTAAGGAAGTACAGAGACGTAGTCGCCATAGGCTCAAATGGCGCCTTCGTTAAACAGTTCAGCACCAAGGAGAGAGACCATTGTGGTCGGGGCTCTGTGCTGTGGACGGAGGTTAGCGATGCCTCTTAGGAATCTCTTGAGTTTAGGATGCGTGAATAGAGCTGCAGCCTCGGAATCAGGTGGCTGGTGTGCTACGGCGGCTGCAGTGTAGACTCATAAGGTGGATAGGGATAGTCCTCTATTGAAGACTAGAAGAAGAAATTCCAAGAGGACTTGGATGTTGGTTGGACTCGAGGGTTGAGAGTTAGCTCGAGTGAAGTGTAGGAAGGATGCCCATTTATATGCATATAGTGTATTAGTAGACTTCTTCCTAGAATTTGTGAGCACGTCTGCGATTGTTAGCGGATGTGCCATGCTGTTAGGTGGAGAGTCATGACGTCTGGGTGTCTGACTTGGCCCTGGTGTTGTGTCAGGAGATCGGGCATTGATGCCAACCTGACAGAGTCGATCGCCATTGTTTTTAGGGCTTGAAACCATGGTTGTCTTGGCCACCACTGGGCCAACAGTATGACATGGGCTCCGTGCTGTCCGATCTTCATCAGCGTCTTCTGGATGAGTGGTATTGGTGGGAATGCATAAAGGAGGCCGGCTGGCCACCTGGTGGCAAAGGCATCTCCCTGGGAGTGTTTGCCAATTTCCGCTCTTGAGCAGTACAGTCTGCACTTGGTGTTGGCTTGAGATGCAAAGATGTCCATGATCGGTGTTCCCCATCTGGTACAGAGTATCCGGAACACTGATTCTGAGAGGCTCCACTCGTGGTTGTCGTGGGTGAGGTGGCTCAGTTTGTCTGCCACAGCATTGTCGGCTGATGCAATGTGTATGGCTATGGGTTGAATGTCCTTGGCTATGCACCATCTCCAGAGTTTGAGGGTGAGGTGCAGCAGAGGTCTGGAGTGACTGCCTCCTTGTTTGTTCAAGTAGTAGAGTGCTGTAGTATTGTCCGTTATTACTTGAACCATGTTGTGGGCAAGGAGGAGCTCGAATGCCTTGAGGGCTTTGAAAATAGCCAAGAGTTCCAGATAATTGATATGATGGACTCTCTCCTTGGGCGTCTACCTGTGATGGATCGAGAGGTGGTTGCAGGTGGCGCCCCAACCTGTGGTACTGGCGTCTGTCATCTGAATGGACAGGTAGCGCTGTGTGAAGGGTCTTCCCACCCTGAGATTGTGGGAAGACTTCCAGCATTTCAGGTTGGTGAGGAGAGCGGAGGTGACTCTGAGCCTTTTGGATGGGTTGTCGCTGTGCGGTCGAAACTGGGCTAGAAGCCATGCCTGCAGAGGTCTCATGCGGAGTCTGGCATGCGGTAAAATGGCAGTAGTGGAGGCCATCAGGCCTAGTAAGTGTTGGGCCTGATGAGCAGTGACTTTGGTGGAGTTCTGAAAAGGGTGCAGAGCCTGTTTGATTTTTATTGGGCGCTCTGGTGCTGAGTATGCCTTTGCTGTTTGAGCGTCCAAAAGTGGGTAGCAGACTGGACTTCTTTTTGTTGAGCTGAAGTCCCAAGGAAGTGGTTAGGTCTCGATCGTTCTCTGCCTTTTGTTTTGTGGGTGCGACCAGGAGCCAGTTGTCCAAGTATGGGAATATGTGGACTCCCTGGAGCCTGAGGAAGGCCGCCACCGGTGCCATGCACTTTGTAAACACCTGCGGGGCGGAGGAGAGACCAAAGGGCAGGGCTCTGAATTGGTATGTTGAGCCTCCTATCATGAAGCGGAGGTATTTGCGGTCTTGAGGTGCTATGGAGATGTGAAAGTAAGCATCCTGCAGGTCGAGGACGATGAACCCATCGCCTTTCTGTAGCATGGGAATGATGGTGTCTAGAGTGGCCATACAGAACTTCTTTTTTCTGAGGAAGGTGTTTAGTTTTCTGAGATCGAGGATGGGTCGAATGCCCTCGTCTTTTTTGGGTATTGTGAAGTATCGAGAGTAGAAGCCTAATCGATCTTCTGATGGTACTGGTTCTATAGCTGCCTTCTGCAATAGAGCGGCCACTTCGTCTCTTAGTGCCCGAGAATCTGGTGTTGAGATGACCCGCCCTAGCGGGGGTCGATGGTGGAATTGGATTTGGTATCCACTTTCGATGATTGACAATACCCATACATCTGTCATTATGGTTTTCCAGGTCAGTAGGAAGGGGTTGAACCGGATGTCCTTGTGGGAGGGATCGGGGTCAGGGCAGCTGCTTTTGCTTGCGGTCAAACCCCCTGGTTTGTTGCGGTTGCCGCTGCCTAGGCTGCTGTGCCGGGCGTTGGTAAGGAGACTGTTGGTACTGTGGCCTGTACCTGCCTTGAGCACTTTGATGGAACGGTGTGTATTGGTGTCTCCAAGAGGGGGCTGGTCTGGAGGATGACTGTGAGGAGTTTCCCTGATATGTGTATGATTTTGCAGCCTTACGCATCTTCTGGATGTTGTCCAGGGAGGAATCCATGGACATTGCAGAGTCCTTCTCCGTCAAACGGGGAGTCTTCTATGCGGTTTCTGGCATCATCTGTAATGTTGGACGTTCTGAGCCAGGCATGGCGACAAAGATGTATGGCTGTCGTCAGTTGCTTAGAAGCTGCATCTGTTATGTGTAGGGAAGTTATCATTTGGTAATCAATCAGAGACAGCACCTCGGTGTACGCTGCCTGTGCTTTGGCCTTTTGTTCTTCTGGAAGGTGGTTCATGAAATCCGGAAAGGTGAGCAGGAGGTGATGCGTGTATGCCTCCATTGCACAGAGGTAATTCAGAGCTCTCAAGGACAATGAGGCCAGGGAATAGTGACGCCTGCCAATGAGGTCTAACTTCCGAGCTTCCTTATTGCTCGGTGTGGTGTTAGAGTGGGACTTCCCTCTGTTCTGCGTGGCATCCACAATGACCGAATTCAGTAGGGGGTGCTTCATAAGGAAGTCTGTGCCGTCTCCATGTCTCTTGTAGAGACTATCAATCCTTCTTGGGATCAGAGGATTGGAGGAGGGTTTGGCCCATGCTTCTTTAGCTTTTTCCAACATCGAGGGGATAAATCCCATTCTCAAAGGGGGTGGCCTAGACTTGTGTAAGTGGCCAAAGAACTTGCACGAGTCACTTGCTGCTGGGAGTTGGACTTGAAGCCCCATGACTTGTGCAATCTTGTGAACCATGTGCGAGTAATTTTTAAAATCTTCCAATGGGGTGGAAGATTGTTTGTCTGGCCTATTGGTCTCGGAGTGCCTAGACTTTGAGAGTGCAGACCTCTGCAAGGACTGGGAGGCTGCTCCCGTATCAGATTCGTCCGTTAGCGGGCGATCCATGGTGGCGGGAGAATCTGGTGATCCCCTGCCTGCGGTGTGGTGTCAGTGGGGCTTTGCAGGATATGGCTCTGGAAGCCTAAACCAGGAATGGTGTCGGCGTCTGACACCAGCGGGCGTTGGGCCAGTGCCCTCTCTTTACCTCTTTGCCGCCTTTTTGGTTTGGAAGAGGCAGATGAGGAAGAGGTGGAAGAATTGGTGTCTGATGAACTGGACACCATGCGTGCATGACGTCGTCTCTTCTTAGAGTGGCGTTTGCTTTTATGACGCCATGTGGGAGACGAAGAGGAGGAGGAGGAGTCATGACGTCGGTGCCTCTTGCCCTTCTGGCGTCTTGATCTCTGACACTTAGGAGAGGGTGAGGGGGAGGACATGGAAACCTGAGTGTCTACTCGCACTCTCTTTCTGCCCCGGTCTGGGGAGGCAACCGGGCATTGATCCTTTGACGGGTGCCCAGCATCAGAGGCTCCTCTGTTCTCCACGTCTGATCTCATAGCGCCTACGCGCTTGGGGGCATCAATGCCCTGCTCTTCCACATCCGATTGCTGAAGAGCTGAGATCATGGAGGAAGCCTGTAGATTCTGTAGGTGCGACAACGGATTGTAATTGACTGTGGCCATGTCCGTATCATGGACCATTTGGCCTGAGGTACCCGCTGCCTGGTGTCCAAAGGCATGGGACCATGTTTCATTCCTTATGGCATCAGGAGACTGGGCGCCGACCTGTGTCGAGCTCTGAACCCCCTCTACACTGCGCGACTCGGTGAAATGAGTGCGGGTGGTTTCGGCGCCGCCACCGTTGTCCGCACATTGGATGCCATGTCCTTCGAATTTTTCTCCGGAATCAGAGCAGGCTGGTGATGTTTCCTTTTCTTTTTGTCCATCGATTTTCCCTTGGTCGAGGACTTAGCATTAGAAGATGTGGAAGGCATGGAAGCCTCAGAGTGGGTTTCCATAGGCTTGAGAGATTTTTCCCACAAGTAGGCCCTAAGGCACTCCAAGCGATGCTTAAGGGCGGGTTTCGTTAGCTTTTTACAATGTGGGCAGAGTTCAGGATTGTGAGCCTCGCCCAGACAGAAAAGGCACAAACTGTGTCCGTCAGCTAACGGAATCCTTTTTCTACAGGATTCACACTGTTTGAACAGTGCTGCCACGGCCATAAACGGCCTATGCGCCTGCAACTACAGGAGGGGGAGGGGGTTTACGATCCCTCCGCCCAAAGGGCGGGTGCTAAACAAAGTAATAACTTATGAAAACTTGGAGGGGGGGGAACTGGGAGGAAAGAAAATAAGAGAACTTAAATATATGACTGAAAAATTCACTTTCCTTTTCGTTGCAGGAGCTCGAAAAGTCTAACCAAACTCAGCGGCGGCTAAAATGAACTGAGTCAGCAAGGCGGGAGATGGGTGAGCATGCGCACGGAGGGGAGGGGCTTATAAGCCTTATGCTTGGAAACGACCGGGAACTCAAGCGCGCAGGCGAGAAGACCCATTGTGTGGATTCACAGAGTCCACGAAGAAGAACTTTGGGGTGCCAAATCTCAAACAAATAAGAGAAAGTACTTTTTCACCCAGAGGTTAACTGTTCTGTGGAACTCCCTGCCAGAAGAAGTGGTGACAGCTGTCAGCCTCGGTAGCTTTAAGAAAGGATTAGACAAGTTCATGGAGAACAAGAGTCTCAATGGCTATCTTAATGGATGCCTAAGGACAACCTCTGGGTTGGAGAGACAGGCAGGATATCTCTCAATGCCATTTGTGGGGAATCATAAGCCTGTGAAGACATCTGCTTAGGAATACCCTGACGCAAATGGTGAGCCACTGTATGAGACAGAATGCTGGACTGGATGGGCTGTGGTCTGTTCCAGCAAGGCTGTTCTTATGTTCTTACGTGTTAAAGGCAGGCATGTCACACTAGTTCAATTCACATATAATTCAATTCAGTTCTCAGTCCAGAAAACTATGGGTTGTTGAAGCAAAGACTAACTGTGTTCCTGTTTATTCCCTTACAGCCTTTATACTGTCTGTCTAGCACAGAGCACAATCTTAATACATTTCTGATGAAAACTAAGTCTCACTGAAGTCACCAGAGCTTCCTCTTAAGTAGGCAAGTTAAGTAGACTTAAGCGTTACAGTGTCTAAACTGAGAAATGGTGGTTTAAAGGCTGACTCCCAACAAGGATGTGAAACCAAGATCCAGATTTAGTTTGGAAATACAGAATCAGAATTCATGTGTTTAATGTTAGAAGTATCAGCTACAGTATTTCTAATACTAGAGCAGCCTGGCCTTAAAGAACTGTAGCTGCATTACAGGATATGTTTTGAAATCATGCATATTTAATGGATACCAATTAAAAGCACTACATGGTATACATTATGCTAATGACAGTAACCATTGAAATACTGTATTCCTCTCAAGGTGTTTTTGCCCTGCTACGTGCTTGAGCACTTTACCTGGTAGAGGTTTTGTATGTCATATGGGCAAAGTTTCCTTGAATCTGTAACTCTTCTTGTGGCAGTGTAGTCAGGTTCATAAAGGTTTCATTTAAAAAATCTTCTCTTCTTCCACATTCCAGGATTTCTGGATGTGCAGACAAAACAGAAATAAATCAGAACAGAGAATATTGCCACAAGGTTAAATGTCTTGAAGGTGATAACAGTTGCCTTCATCCTAATTATTATAATTGGGCTGGTGACTGAACAGGAACATATAATCAGAATCAATGATGCTATTTATCAGGAAATACATATGAGCCAACTGCTAGACAACAGTTGTCCAGTTAATGCATCCTGTTTACATCCCCAAAAAAGAATTTACAATCCGTAAAAGGAAAAGAACTTCATAAGAAGCCATGTATTGTATAATGCAAGCTGCCTAAATACCCACTGAAATCAATGAGTTTTTAAATATATGGTTAAGCACATAACACTGCAATTCTAAACTCCAGGAACAAGCTGCTAAATCCATTGATCATATTGGGAATTATTTTTAAGTAAACATGCAGAGTCCCTGATTCTGGCTATATTGAGAATGTTTTCAGTTTCTTTTTCTAAACAAAAATGGACAAAACAAAGCCTTATTGAAGAAGTAATTTGATTGTATAGCATTTAAAGATAATGAACATAATCCCTCTGAAAATAAAGATTTTTATACAATGATTTCAATAGGAGATCCAGAATCTGCTTTCTTCTCTTGTACTGAAATAATTGGGACTACAAATATTCAGACAGTTTGGGTTAATCTCAATGGGCAAGTTAACACGTAATGCTGAGAAAGGATTTAGTAAATGAGCACAATCAAGGATATTAAAAATATGTGGTTCGACACTAGATAAAATAGAATATAGGGTGAAATCCTGTTGTTTGGCTCCAGTTGTGCAGCAGGAATGATGTCATCGGGAAAGAGTAGTGGCTGTGGATGAAAGGCCTCCTGCAGAGCTCATCTCCAATGTCATGATGAAATAATGTGCACCCCAAAATTGCAAAAGGAAGGTGTTCATCAGGGGCAGTCCCATCTACCCAGATATTGTCCATCTTAGTAAGAAACCAACACATAGCATCACTATAAGAAAGTTCCACTGGGCATTTCTTTGCCACTCTGCTTTCTTATTGCCTCAGTCTACCACACGAGCTAAAAAGAGGGTGATGAAACAACCTGTTTCAATTGTTACCCTCAGGGTGACGTTTTAGGGCATTGCACACTAGGACAACTAGGTATAAAGATAGTTTCTTTCCAAGTGCTATCAAACTGTTGAATAATTAATTTTTACTTCTCTTCTTCCTTTTTTCCTTTTTAAATAATAGGTTATATTGTATTGTTGTACTGTGTTTTTATTGTTGACTATCTGATTCTTATATTTCCTTTTATATGGAGACTGGAGAGCATATTTTACCAAAACAAATTCTGGGTATGTCCAACCACACTTGGCCAATAAAAGTATTCTGATTCTGATTCTGATTCTCTGTTTACATAGTTCATTACTGAACTCATTCTCTCCTCAGTCTTTGTATCCCATAGCCTGATTCCCTGCTTCTACCTCCAAGTGTTTGTTTCTTGACCTGGAGTATCTGCATTTTGCTAGGCTCTTGTAAATTCAGTGCACAAACCATCTTTCTGGACTGTAAAGCAGAAGTCTTTTCCCTTATCATTGTTATTCAGCAACAACCTTAGAACCAAAGAACAAGGATGCACAACCTGTTGCCCTGAAATTCTCCTCCATCCTGGAAGAGTTCCTGTGGTTAAAAAAAAAAGCTGCTTTCAAATCATCTCGTGACTTAGCTTGTTACTTGTGGGGAGTAAAAAGGTAAAGGTTCCCCCCGCATATGCATGCTAGTCGTGTCTGACTCTAGGGGCGGTGCTCATCTCCGTATTCAAGCCAGAAGAGCCAGTGCTGTGCAGGTCCATGGCCATGTGGCCGGCTTGGCTGCAAGGAAACACTGTTTTACCTTCCTGCTTTTTACAGTGGTACCTATTTATCTACTTGCATTTACATGCTTTCGAACTGCTAGGTTGGCAGGAGCTGGGGTGAACAGCGGGAGCTCGCTCCACTGCGTGACACCCGGGAATTGAACCGCCGAGCTGCCGACTTTGCAGTCTACAGTTTCGGTGCCTCCCTTTGGATGTCATCATCTGTAACACTCCTCCTTTTACTCCATGAGAGATTTGTCATGAGTGCCCCAAGCTGAATGGCTGATTGTGATGCCATTGAATCCACGGGAGATCTCAAAATGAAAGGACAGCTTTAGTAACAATTATTGAGAGATTAAGAAGTTGAGTGATGATGCATCTGAAGCTATGAACGTTCACCATGGACATATAGGCAAGACACATGTTGCTGATTCTAGCTACTCTCTGCCAAAAAGAATATGAAGCTGATCTGGCATTCAGTGACAGGAGTCTTTTCTTGCCTCTTTACTGAATGTTGCTAGGAAGTTTACACTTTTTATATAGATTGTGCTTCACAAATGAACATAACTTGTCAATGCAACCTTCATTGACCCATTTAGATTTAAGATAAAGGCAAGGCATGGTGCTAGAAAGACTCCGTCAAAGAACTGGACTCGTACGTTGCCTCCATTTCCTCTCCTTTTGCGTGACTTTTAATATTTGTTTGAGACATAATACAATTTGACAATGCAGCTGAAAAGTCAAGTACTGTACAAACATTTGCACTTACTTGCAAACCAAGATTACAAACTGTGGTTTGATTCTGGCTGGAAGCCATTGTTTATCTGTTTTAACAAATTTGTGAAGTTTTGTTTGCCATTATCTAGGATCAGAAGGCTGGAGCCTTGCAGCTGAAGGGTAGAGGTGATGGGACCATCTGTAAACGTTAGAATTTTAGGGTGCATACAGTATCATACCATTATGAAATATTAACCTATTCTTCCTTTCTTTGGGGGCTAATGTATTTGGTAGATCCACTGATTCCATTGTAGTTACATATATGCTTCCTTAAGAGGTCCCTTTAATTCAGTGAGAAACATTTCTATTCCCCCCTGTAAAATCAGAGGTCTTCTATTGATCTTTTATGAATATTTTTTAAATCTTTGCAAATCACCTCTGGGTTTAGTGATAGCACATAAACTATACTTTTTCATGGATATAGAATGAATGTTAAAAGAAGCAAATAGTGAATTCACACACAAAAAGAGTGTCAAGTTGTAAATTATATACCAGCTCATATTTTGCTAAAGTTACTTCCTCTGTTCTGTCCTCAGTATTCCCCCCCCCATCAACCTGATTTGTGGATAAAATCAAATAATGAGACCAAGTATTTGTTAATATTCCCAGTTCAGCAGTTTTCAGATTTGGATATAAGTGTTCAGTACTGCAATGCATGCAGGGAATGAGGATGTGGCTTACAAGTATATTATTCATACCTTACATGTTACCTGCAGGCTTGTTACAAAAATGGTACCTACCTTGCATATCACAAACACTTTAAACAAATATTTATAAAAGTTTATTTATTTATACAGAAGTCCCCTGCAGTCCTGGTATACTGCAGATTTTTGACGTGCCCCCTCCACCTCGCCAAGCTGAACTTGTGGGTGGGACTTCCTGCCCACTCGCACCAAAGACAGGGAGTTTGCAAGATGCTGCTTTCAACCCCCTCCACCTTGCCAAGGTTAAGGAGGTCCTGCTGGTGAGTTCAGCTTGGCGATGCCGAGGGGTCTGAAAGTGGCACCTTGCAAGTGCCCTGCCTTCGGCATGAGCAGGCAGGAGCCCCCGCCAGTGAGTTCGCCAAGGTTTCTGCATATTGCAGATTTTCCTTTATTGTGGGTGGTTAGAGAACCTAGCTGCCACAATAAATGGGGGACTACTGTATATGTATACATTTATGGATTTAAGTTGTTTGTTTGGGATGCTTCAGCTGAATTCATCAAAGACACAACACAGAACAAAGTAAAATAAATATAAAATAAAACACACCACAGCAGAATAGGATGAATTACCAGCACAAAACCAAACTGCTCAGACTAATCGCAGGTAAATGGTGGAATTACTCTAACAAACTCTCAGCTGTAAATTTCTATCAGACTTCCAACTTATAGTCATAAATAAACATAAGTGCAAGTTGTGGAACAATGTGAAATCTTAATTATATAGACCCATTCTTGCTTTGGGCAAATCTAGAATTGGCTCAATTCTGAGAAAACTATCTAGAAGATCATAAATCTAGACATGGTTTGTCAGTTTTCTTATTTGAGATTTTCCCCCTCCAACTTAAAAGGATACATGTGTTTCTTAAGACAAAGAAATCAAGATGTTATTTCATAAGGCAAACAATCAAAACAACATAGTACATTAATGTATGTAAACTTTTTGGCCTTTTATCCGCTGATAAACAGCTAGAAGTATCTGTTGGAATATATTATTGTACCAAGCAGTATGCATATACAGTATGTGTATACATGTATATGCATAAGTGTGTTTGTATGGAAAGGATTAGAATATGATATTTGCTTAGTGAAGCATTCTCTCCATTCAGAATGTGTCTGGCTTTAGCCAAACAGATATATAAAGCAAGTACAGTAAAACCTTGGTTTATGAGTACCTTGGTCTATGAGTGTTTTGCAAGATGAGCAAACATTTCTTCTGAATTTTGTCTTAATTGCAATATGAGCATTGGAGCAGGTCACATGATCACAATTATGGTTGGTTTTTCACCTGCTGCTGGATTGTGGGTGATTGTCTGGAACGTTCCGTCTCGGGCAGCCAAAGCAAAGGAAGGAGAGAGGAAGGCAAGGCAATGAGCTCTCTGCCAGCTCACTCCCTCTCGGAAGGAAGGAAGGAAGGAAGGAAGGAAGGAAGGAAGGAAGGAAGGAAGGAAGGAAGGGACAGCCTGTTGGTGGGGGCTGCCAGGCAGCACAGGCCCTTCTTGTCTCCCTCACATCAGCCAAGAAAGTTCTTAAAGGTGACTACAGCTAGAGTTTTGTTTTGTTTTTATTTTTATTTATATTTATATTTAATTTGTTTTGTTTTTCTTTATATTTTGTATTTTCTTTATTACTGTAGATTACATTACAGTATAGTAATCATAGAAGTACTATAGAAATAAAGTGTATTATTATTATTTATTATTATATGAATATTTTGGGGCTGAAGCATGAATCTTTGAGTTTCCATTATTTGTGGGGAGATTTGCTTTCATATACAGTGGTACCGTGTATAAAGGAATTAATTCATTCCAAATGAAATTATGTTAAGCAGTTTTTCCTTTATACAAATTTCCCATAGGAATGCATTGAAAACAGAGTGATCCTATTTTTATGTTGTACAGATTTACCCTACAGGCAATTATGTTAAGCAAATTTCCCCTATCTCTGGAATTTTTATGTTGTACAAATTTTATGTTATACAAACCGTTTGTTATACAAGGGTCCGCTGTACAAGTGCTTTGGAGTAGAAGTAGAGATGGGCATTTCGTTTTGGAAGGGGACTGGTTCCAAAACAAAACACGCCAGCACAGCTGGAGCTTGGAACCCAGTCCCAGCCACTGTCTTACCTTGTTGTTTGGGCTGGGTGAAATTCCAATCAGGAAGCAGCCTCCAATGCTTCATCTTTCCCTCTCCCTGGCACTGGCCAATCAGGTGCTGTGCGAGGACATGAATAATCCCACATCATTGTGAATGGCCAGTGCCAGGCAGAGGGAAAGATGACACATCGGAGACTGCTTCCTGATTGGAATTTCACCCAGCCCAAACTACCAGGTAAGACAGTGGCTGATTTTGTTCTAGATGGTGGGACTATGTTCCAAACGCCCGCTGTGCCAGTGTGTTTCATTTCGGAACCAGTCCCCTTCCAAAATGAAACACCCATCTCTCATTACAAGCATGTTTCTGGAATGAATTATGCTCGAAAGCAAGATTTTACTGTACAAGTTAGCAGTTTCTCAGATATTCATGACAGACGTTGATAGGGCTAAATATGTGTGTGATAGAGCAAATATAGAGTGGGATGCAATTCTGTCATCGGGTCAAAATATTACAGTGTTAGGATGTGAGAGCTAGTTGTTAGAGTACAGTAACTATGTTGGTCAAGTTTAAAAAGCAAAGCAAAGTGTGCTGCTTCTGTAACCGCCCCATAGCATTTAAGGCACTCTCTGGATGGTTTGCAATTAATTATGCAACCTACATATGCTCCCTCACCAAACTGGGTACTCATTTTATTGACCTCAAAAGGATGGAAGGCTGAGTGAACCTTGGGACTGCTACCTGGAATTGAACCCTGGGTCATGAGCACAGGGTTCAGCATCATGAGGTTCTTTAAGTTTAAGCAAAGTAACTTAGCCAGGTACAAGTTTATGTAACAATTACCAATACTTGTTTATTCTAAGGTATAGGTAAGGATTCCCCACATACATGTGTGCTAGTTGTGTCCGACTCTAGGGGCTCATCTCCGTATTCAAGCTGAAGAGCCAGTGCTGTGCAAGTCCATGGCCATGTGGCCTGCATGGCTGCAAGGAAACACTGTTTTTACCTTTCCGCTTTTTATGGAGGCACCTATTTATCTACTTGCATTTACATGCTTTCGAACGGCTAGGTTGGCAGGAACTGGGGTTATCATTGGGAGCTTGCTCCACTGCATGGCACCCGGGATTTGAACTGCTGAGCTGCCGACTTTGCAGTCAACAGTTTCAGAGCCTTAGTCCACTGAGCCACCACGCCACTGTTTATTTTACATGTGTTTTAAACAGTAAAAGTCATTTAAAGTTTTTAAATAAAGACCAAATGATTGTTTTTTATACTTCAAACTGCTCTCACAAACATATGTAAGGGAGAATACATTTTTTTACTCTGCAGATGATTTTTTATATTAACACTTGGAACTGCTGTGTGCAAACTCTATCCATTGCAATTTATTTTAAAACCAGACGAACAGAAGCCTAGGTCAACAGAATCAGCTATGTTTTTCTTCAAAAGGAGCCATGTTGAAGGCTCCTGCAGTTTGACTTGCAGGGCATTCTGGGAAGCCGTGGATTCTTCCTGTTTGCTTTAGTATGCTGTAATGAAAATGTACCTACTTTGGGTTGGCACTGTGCCTACATATCAGGAGTAATTTATTTTCTTAAATCTCCTCAGCATTTTAATGATGAAATATATTTCACAGGCATGTGATGGCATGGAAGAATGGAAGCCGTCACTTAATGCTGTTTGCAGCATTGACAGTTCTATTTAAAAGGAACCAATAAAATATTTCCAAAACAGCAAATGCTCTGGTATTAAACCAGATTCTTTGGCATGAAAAATAAGCTCAATAACTAGAACATAAACCATGTTGCCACTCTTTATATGTGTTGTACCCTGCAAGATATGTACAGACAATTCTACACAATCTGATGTTTACAAAGCAATCATAATGTATGACCTTTTAGGCAACAGGGACAGAAGCCTTTAAAATGCTAAATCAAGCATTTAATCAGAACTACTTGTGCTGCTCATTGAAGAATTCAATACCTTCAACACTGGGAACATCTTCTAATGATAAACTTCAGGATTGAGGTCAAATTGTTTTTGTGTGTGTGTGTGTGTGTGTGTGTGTGTGTGTGTGTGTGTGTGTGTGTGTGTGTGTGTGTGTGTGTGTGTGTGTGTGTGTGTGTGTGTGTGTGTGTGTGGTTTAGCAGTTGTTGATATATTCCATTAAACTAAGCCAGATTTGTTTGAATTCATGGTCTATTTGAAAGAGGGACACAAAACAGAAAAAAAATCCCTAATAGAACAGCTCCCAGAGGATGTGATGACCATATAGTGGGACCCCCTTGTCTGCAGAATTAGGTCTGGAAATATACATATGACTCCCATCTCTCCTGGGGATTGGTTCTAAGCCCTTCTGTGAATACTAAAAACTATAGATAATAGCAAACACTACATAAATAGCATGGTAGAAGAAAAAAGATAATCAGTCATAGGAAGGAGTCTGACAGTTTAATCTGTGCGAATTTAACATTTTTGTTTATTCTAAATCTGTCCCAGTAAGTTCAATTGGGTTTACTTCTAGTAAATGTTCATAAGACTGAATGCTGACAATTACAGGATATCTTATTGTGGGAAATTACTTCAGGGTAAGCTGCCAAAAAGAGGTATCTCTGTGTGTGGGTGTAGTTTCATAATGTTGACTGAGAATTCTCAAGGGACAGGAACAAAATCCTTGAATTAGTTTTCACCTCATACCTGTCTTAGCAAAATGAAGTGGGCAGATGTTTAGACAAGAAGTAGGTTCCTCTACCTGCGGTTGGCAGTGCCTTTACTGGGGCCAACAGAAGTGCTACAGAAGTGCCACAGAAGAATATTCAATTTCCCCCCAGAACTAATTTTGTGCAACCTAGTCTAATGAAGAAAAGCTGACAAACCTAGGGGGCTGTGGAACCAGAGATGGGGAGTTTGTTTGCCCTCTGTGTCTCCTTGGAGAAGAGCCAATCTGTGATGCATTGGGCAAGTTGCACAATTACCACCAGAAGAAGAGAATAGCACACAACTTCTAAGTCCTCCATACCTAGAAAACTCTAGAAAGGCTTGCCATAAAGTTGGAATCAACGTGCTGATTAAGCTATTGCCCAGTTATTGCTTTTGTTTTTTTCTTATTAATCTGCTTTTTAAAAATTTCCTTTGGAAATTACTGTTGTGATGGCTGTCTAGAGAGGAACTCCTAATGAAGTGAATGTACCTTTCAATTAAACCAAAGATGAAAATTGATTCCTGGAGTTGCAGCCTACTATTGCAAATTGCATGTACTATTCGTGCAGGGAGATAATAAGGACATGAAGTTACATGTTGTAACGGACACAGCTTAGAAAGGGAGCTGTCTCTACCCAGCAAGTATATTAATCTCTTGACCGCAGTCAGATAATTATTTTAACTTCTGGAGACGTTAATTCTCTTACTTTTACTGCCTTAAACAAAATGTAGGTTCGTTTCAGTTACTCCCGCCTGACTTGTGAGATTCATGCAAGCTTACCTTAAAACTCAGGTACTCAGGCACGTTACTTGCTTATATATAAAAAAGATATATATATATATATCTATACAGAGATTACTTGCAGCAATATTTCTATCTTGAAAACAAATAACAAGCAACCTTACTGTATTGCATGTTTCTTCCTAACTTAAGTGAATTAAATGAGAGGCAAATAGCTTTCTTAAAGAATCACATTTTGGATAATCCATATGCTTTCTCCCCGTCTCTCTCCTTCTTCTCCTTTTCTCCTCTTTCTCCACATAACACAGACAGTCCGTTCTTGAAGGAAAAAAAAAATCACATGATGCACAAAAGCCAATCACAGGTTACCTTCTGGCTTTGCAGACTTTGCAGATAAGATTTCTGCACCTGTGCCTTCTGTATTGTAACTTAGTTTCAAACCCAGAAAAAACTTACAACTTACAAAACATAACCTTCCCTTTGAATTACATTACATGCCCCTCCCTGGAAATTAAAACATCCTAAATAAGCATTTAGCATTTATTAGTTACAACTACAATAAAGATAAATGTAAGTATAACAAAATATTAGGTAACTATACTACTTGAGTGCTTGTAAACTTGAAAATTCTGAAAAACAGATATAGAAAAAAATAGAACATATCACATATTTATAACACTAAGAAATACAATGGCTATATAGCATATACTGGATCAATCTATTTGTTTGTAATTAGCTTATAATGAAATAATGACATTGCTCAGGAACAAAAAATTCTTCTTCAGGAGAATTCTCTACACCAAAATACATTCTAGAAAGGCTGTCAGCCAAAATGTTTTTGGAGCCTGGGATATACTTCATAATCAAATCTCGCTATCTTCTCAATTAGATCTTCAGCTCTAGGCACTGGATAAGGATCTGAGACTGTGACTTGATTCAGCTTCCTGTAATCCACACAAAACTGAACTTTAGGTTAAATTTGGCCATCTGGTGTCTTTTTTGGTACTATGAGTACTGGACTAGCCCATGGAGATTCACTAGGCTGAATTATTTCCAAATCCAACATTTCTCAAATTTCTTCTTCAATTTGTTTAGCATGTTCGCCAGTAGCTCTGTATGGTGGAGACTTGATAGGTGTGTCATCTTTCACATTGATTTTGTGTTTGACTATTGCAGTTCTTCCTGGAGTACTAACGAAGATAGACACTTTCTCTTTCAAGACTTCATACATTTCTTGTTGCTGATATGTAGGGATATCAGAGTCCAAATACACTTCAGACAAATCACCAGCTTCTCTGGATTCTTGAAACAAATCAGGGTTGGAATCTACTAGAGTTTCAGTAGAAGCTAACTTCATTCTCAACAAATTTGCTTGTCACTTCACATAAGGCTTCAGTCTATTAGCATGGTAGACTTTTCAGTCTATTAGCATGGTAGACTTTTGGCTTCTTCTCATGTTTGGACATTCTGACAACATAGTTGACATTTCCCAGTTTCTGTTCAATTATTCCTGGGCCTAACCAGTGCACTTGCAGTTTGTTGTGCTTTATTGGATCCAAAACAAGTACTGAATCTCCTACTTGAAATGAACGTGGTGTCACTTTGGCATCATGATAGGCTTTGTATTTCTTCTGGGCTTCTTTCAGATGCTTGGCTGTGATGTTTTGAATATCTTGCAATTTCTTCTGCAAATCTCTGATATACTTAGCAACAGGAACTGAAGTATCACGTATAGATCCTTCCCACTGGGCTCTAAGTAACTCCAATGGTCCTCTCAAATTTCTTCCAAGGATGACATCACTTGGCGTATACCACCCTAAAGATTTATGGGGAGAAGTTCTGTAGGCGTACAGAATGTAAAGTAAGGCATCAGACCATGTTTTCTGATTTTCTTGGATGAAAGCTTTCAACATTTTTAACAAAGTTTGCTGTACTCGTTCCACTGAACCATAGGACTCCGCATGATAAGCAACGCTGAAATGTTGTTGAGTTCCAGTTAACTCACAAATTTTTGTCACCAACTCACCTGTAAATGTTTTTGCCTGATCTGAAACTAATACGTTGGGCCAACCAATTCTCGAGGCTATTTCTAGGAACGCTTTGGCAACTTGCTTTGCTGTGATGGATGAAGTAGCAATGACTTCTACACACTTGGAAACTGGACAAGTGAAACAATTTAAGTACTTTTTGCCTGTATTACTCTCTGGTAAAGGTCCGACTATATCCATTTGCAAAGTAGAGAATGGGGATCCGGTTAACGGGAATTCTTCCATGTTTGCTTTTGTAGTATCCGTTGGATATTCTACTCTCTGGCACGTATCACAACTTAAGCAGTATTTCTTCACATCTTTGGTGGTATCAGGCCAAAACAACTGATTAGTTATCTTGATCTGAGTTTTCTTAATCCCAGTGTGGCCAGATACATAATCCTGTGCCATCTTCAAAACTTCTTCTTGGTAGCACTTTGGAACTACCAACTGGAGATGTGGTGCTACTGCAGTGTTATTGTCATTCAACTTCTCTCTGTAGAGTAACTTCTGGCCTTCTGGGCCCTTCCAGCAGAATCTAATTTGTCTACCTGGACCTAAAGGCAGATCCATGTCAGCAAGACGTCTGGCATCAGCTAATGTAGGGCATGACAACTGTTTTTGTCTAAATTCAGCATTAGGTTTGATACATGAAAATTCAACTTCTTCATTGTCAGCATGCACATCAGTAACTTCCTGGCTTAACAGAAGGCACATTTGAGTGACTAACAATAGCATTAGGCTGAGAAATTTCAACATTTGTAATAACAACATTGTCATTAGGCAAAGACCAAACATCATCATCATTATCATCTGAAAACTCAGGCAACACAGTAGGCACCTGTACATGATCATCTGGTTTTAATTTTGATTGAGATCTGGTCTGGACAGGTTTCATCTGGCTTACAGCATCTCATTGGACTTTCTGCAATTCAGCTAGGTGGTCACTATAGAGTAAGTTCGTGCCAATTATAAATTGTATTGATGAAGATTGATGATCATGAACAAGAGAAAATATCTCTCCCTCAAAATGATTATATTTCACATGGATCTTAGCAGTGGGAGCAAGGTGTGTGTGTCTTTGTTTAGAATGGTAAGGATGTATAGCTAAACAATGATTTTTCAAAAAAGAACTCTCATCAACAAATTCAGAACTAATAGAACAGATAGCTGCCCCTGTATCAATAAAAGAAGGTATCACAATATTCTTATCTCCCATTCTAACAATAACTTCTCTAGTAAAAGCTTGTTGAACCCATTTGTTTTGCGTGGTGGCTCAGTGGACTAAGGCACAGAGACTGTAGACTGCAAAGTCAGCAGCTCGGTGGTTCGAATCCCGGGTGCCACGCAGCGGAGCGAGCTCCCGCTGATAACCCCCAGCTCCTGCCAACCTAGCAGTTCGAAAGCATGTAAATGCAAGTAGATAAATAGGTACCACCGTAAAAAGCGGGAAGGTAAAACAGTGTTTCCTTGCAGCCATGCCGACTAGCATGCATATGCAGGGGGAACCTATTATCTCATCTGATTTACATAATATTACATCTCCCTGCATTTCACTACTTCCACCAGCAGATGTCGCACTAAACGTAGCAACAGGTTTAGCAGTTTCAGGAACAGGATGAGAAGAATCACTGGGACCTTCACCCCTCTTTTCCCAATTAGATTCTGATGGAATTTCTTGTTGTAATGACTGACAATGGCTCGTTAGTCACACACAATCATAAGTCTATGTAAATTGGCTCTTAGTCTAATTTCAGGTGTGCACAGAGAGGCATGCTTTGAATTTAGATCCTAGTCTCTTTGTGGATTTAGAGAATGGGAATATTACCTCCTTCCTGAAGAACTATCCCTCTCTCGGCTGACTACTGGCAACTGCAGAACTTGATTTTGGTAGCGGCTCTTTGATTGCTGCTGTTTTCTGCTCTAATTTTTTAATCTTAAATCAAACATGTCCTAACTTCGGCCCTCCAGATGTTTTGGACTGCAACTCCCACAGTCCTTTGCTATTGGCAATCTAAGCTTAGAATTCTGGGAGTTGTGGTCCAAAACATCAGGAGGGCTGAAGTTGGACACGCCTATCTTAAATGATACTTCTGTGAGAAATACAAGTTGATGATTCACAAATTCATGCATTAGGGAGGAGAACAAGAGAATTGTTGACATCATTTGCTGTTGCATAAGTCTTGTCCTGGTACAGCAAATAGTACAGTAATTCAGGAATTGAAGGTTGCATTCAGGATGCCGAGATTCTGCAATACAAAAGTTCTGGCTGCTTGGATGTCTCTAATAATCTAGAAAACCGGACATGCTAAATACCTTCAGTTCTCTTTCATTGTGGCTTCTCTGTCTACTAGAGATGGGTACAAAACTTAGTAGTCTTTTTTGTTTCATTAGTAACAAATTATTTTTGAAACAAAATGATTCAGAACTCTATAAATAATGGGGAGCTTCCTTGGACTCTTCCCTGGAAGCTCCCCGAATTTGGAGTAGTTTGGGGTTCAGGGGCTGAGTTATTAAGCTCCAAAGTGTGTCCCCCTAGGTAATTGTAAAAGTTTGTTTTTAAAGAGAGGTTTCGTTAGGACAGTAAGGGGAAAGGTGGCAGTCGGAGGAAGCAATTACTCACATACCCTGCTTGAATCGGAGAATTCATCGCTTCCTCCTGTATAGTGGTTACTTAGTGTTCTTACTACCGTGTAATATACTTTCTGGGTTAAGTTCAACCTGGAAAGTATGACAGGGTGGAAGCAGTAGCAGAGGAAGCTATTAATTCTCCAATCCGATAAACAATAAAATATTATGTACTAGAAAATAGGAATCACAGGTATGTGTTGGCACCAAAATCTCAGGGTAGCTTCTTTAGACGCTTCCCTGTAAGCCCCCACAATTTGGAGAGGTTTGGCATTCAGGAAGCTGAGCTATTAAACTTCAAAGCCCCCCCCCAGGAGAAAGTCATTTGTAATTAAGGGTACCACTTGAGAAAGTCCCCCTGTGAGGGGGGGTATTAGTGGCTTCCGACTCAATTAGAAATGATTTTGTCCTAGGGGAACCCCTTTGGAGTTTAATAACTCAGCCCCCTGAACCTCAAACCTTTCCAAATTTGGGGGGCTTACAAGGAAGAGTCAAAAGAAGTCCAAGCCAGAAAGTATATTAAGAGAACTAAGGTACCACTACACAGGAGAAAGCAATTAACCCGGGAATATAGAGGTTAACTTAAGCAGCTTAATCCCTATATTGCCGGCACGTGCCGTACACACTTTTGCTGTTAGCTAAGGGGACCCTCTTTGCAGTTGAATAACTCAGCCCCCTGAACCCTAAATCTCTCCAAATTGTGGGGACTTACAGGGAGGAGTCCAAAGAAGCTACCCTGCGATTTTGGTGCTGATACATACCTGCAATCCCTATTTTCGAGTACATAATGTTTTGTTATGTTTATCAGACTGGATAATTAATAGTTTCCTGTGTTACTGCTTCCACCCTGTCATACTTTCCAGTTTGAACTTCAACCTGGAAAGATTAAGAGCACTAAGTTACCATTACACAGGAGGAAGCAATCAATTCTCTGGTTCAAACAGGGTGGGTGAGTAATTGCTTCCTCTCATCACCACCTTTCCCCTTACTGTCTGATCGAAACCTCTCTTTTTAAAGAAAACAACACTTAAAATTACCTAGGGCAGTGGTTCTCAATCTTCCTAATGCTGCAACCCTTCAATACAGTTCCTCAGGTTGTAGTGACCCCTTGCCCTGCTTGGAAGAGGCTACAAGCCCCCTTTGGCAGGCCACTGCCGCAGATGCCATAGAAAACTTCCTTCCATGGGCACCCTCAGCCAGTTGCAGCCTCAGTACCATTGATGGCCACCCCCTCCAAGCTGTAACTCACTGTTTCCCCCCTTCCCCTCCTCCAGACCCAAGCTGTTTGTGCCTTTTTCTTCACTAGCTCATGGCAACCCCTGTGAAATGGTCGTTCGACCTGCAAAGTGGTCCCAACCTCCGGGTTGGGAACCACTGACCTAGGGGAACCCACTTTGGTGCTTAATAACTCAGCCCCCTGAATCCCAAACTACTCCAAATTAGGGGAGCTTCCAGGGAAGAGTCCAAGGAAGCTCGGTTTCTGAACTAAAAAAAAAAGCAGTTGGGTTCGGGCTGAAACAGTTTCTTTTGTTTCATTCTGTAACAAAACAATTCATTACATAATGAAACAATGAAACAGCGTTTTGTTTTTCGTTTCGTGCCCATCTCTACTGTTTTCTTTCCCTTTCTCCCCTTTTTGTGGCTCTTCTCTCTTTCAGTGGCTACATCTCCCAGTGACTTCGTGGTCTGTCTTTTCAACCCCTTTATGATTCCTCTGTTTCTGCCACCCTTCCTTCCACTTGGCTTTTCCTTCTTACATACCACTTCTCTCTCTCTCTCTCTCTCTCTCTTAGTATCTCTCTATAGTGGCTCCTCACTTCAATCCCCATGTGGCTCTTCCTGCTTTACATCTGTGACTTCTTTCTCTTCCCACCTTTCTCATTTTTCATAGTTGCCTTCTCCCCCGTGGCTCTTCCCTGTCTTTCTGTGGCTTCTCTCTCCTTTACTATTGTCCCTTTCTCTTTCTCTCTCTGGCTCCTCTCTCTCTTTTTCAGAATATTTCATTGACTGCTCATGAAACATTAGAGCTTGTTGTTATTATTGTTGTTGTTTTGACTTATATAATGCCCCACAGTACCAAAGCACTCTCTGGGCAGTTTAAAACATAACAATGCAAACAACACTACTGTGCACATCTAATAATAACTTTGGGTGTAGTTTAGCCTCTTCCTCTAGCAGCTGTGGAGTGTTGTTGTTCAGTCGTTCAGTCGTGTCCGACTCTTCGTGACCCCATGGACCAGAGCTCGCCAGGCCTTCCTATCCTCCACTGCCTCCCGGAGTTTTGTCAAATTCATTTTGGTTGCATCGATGACACCGTCCAACCATCTCATTCTCTGTCGTCCTCTTTTCCTTTTGCCTTCGATTTTTCCCAGCATCAGGGCCTTTTCCAGGGAGTCCTCTCTTCTCATGAGGTGGCCAAAGTACTGGAGCCTCAGCTTCAAAATCTGTCCTTCCAGTGAGCATTCGGGGTTGATTTCTTTCAGAATGGATAGGTTTGATCTCCTTGCAGTCCAGGGGACTCTCAAGACTCTCCTCCAGCACCACAGCTCAAAAGCATCAATTCTGCGGCGATCAGCCTTCTTTATAGTCCAGCTCTCACTTCCATACATCACTACTGGAAAAACCATAGCTTTAACCATCCTGACCTTAGTTGGCAAAGTGATGTCTCTGCTCTTTAGGATGCTATCTAGGTTTGCCATTGCTTTCCTCCCAAGAAGCAGGCATCTTTTTATTTCGTTGCTGCAGTCGCCATCTGCAGTGATCAAGGAGCCCAAGAAAATAAACTCTGTCATTGCCTCCATTTCTTCCCCTTCTATTTGCCAGGAGGTGATGGGACCAGTGGCCATGATCTTAGTTTTTTTGATGTTGAGCTTCAGCCCATTTTTTCACTCTCCTCTTTCACCCTCATTAAGAGGTTCTTTAATTCTTCCTCACTCTCAGCTGTGGAGTACTTTTCCACAAAGACATTTAGAGGAAATGCTTGTGCCGCAAATGTAGAAAGTAAATTAATTTCACTTTGGGGCCCATCACTGCTAGCCTCAAGGTATATGTCAAACTTTGCCATATATAATTCATATTAATATATTGTAGACATGGGAAGATTTATCCAACTCTCTCTCTCTCTCTCTCTCTCTCTCTCTCTCTGTGTGTGTTAAATAGCTGTTGGGTACATGCAAAAAAAAATGGAACGTTTAATTTGGAACTGAAAATGCTGTTTTCCACAATTATTTTTGGAAGTGTCCTGATTGCACAGATGTTCTCATCCTTACTGTTCTACTTTTGCACTAGCCACAATGCAGCAGCTGTAGAGAGGGGTGGG
Organism: Phrynocephalus guinanensis; assembly: GCA_037367245.1. Taxonomy (NCBI): domain Eukaryota; kingdom Metazoa; phylum Chordata; class Lepidosauria; order Squamata; family Agamidae; genus Phrynocephalus; species Phrynocephalus guinanensis. Next base: position 660,873 of record CM074732.1, on the reverse strand, counting down.
GAACTGCTTGGCTGGGAATGATGGGCCAAGTCTGTTTTGGTTGTTGTTGTTGTTGTAATTCTCAGTTATATATACATCATTAATTGCCCATACTTTTCTGAGCATTAGTTGCAGGTACTTGCATTCCCAGTTCCCAAGTAGGTTAACCATGCAATCAGACTAGATTATAAGGAGATTTTAGTCTCATTGTTTTCATTCCTGCTGGAAACATTACTTTTTTCATTTCCAAAAAGCTCCATGCATGCATATGAATCTTAAATGTGTTGTTGCTTTTTTTTTTTTAAACTAAAAGACAGTATAATGACATGATTATACAGTTCTTGGTGGAAAGAGATCTATCCTGTAGCTTTTGGCAAATTCAAAGGCCTGCCTATAGGGTGGAAGATGTAAAAAAGAGGTTATGGTTCAACTTGATCTTCCCCACTTTATTCCTCAAGAGAGGAAATTACACTGTCCGCTCCATACTGCCTTTATGGCAGAACTCTGCTGTCCACTTATGCCAGCAGAGTTCGGATAGCAGAAACTTCATGGTGCTAGACATGTCACCACAAGTACTGCCATGACCTATGGTTTCTGATACACAGCTGTGGAAATGTTTTCTCTGTGAACACACACACACACACACACACACACACACACACACACACACACACACACACACACACACACACACACACACACACACACACACACACACTGGAATTTGGGATAACATGCTTGTTCAAGTCTGAAGATTCCCAGTCATCCAGGTGAGGTTATCTGGAAGTTGAGGCATAGCAACTGGACTTTTCTTGAGAGACTGAAACATTTTGTTACTCATCCAAGCAGCTTCGTCAGTCTGAGGAAAATTAGTGGTGAGACTCCAATTTATAGTTCACTTTGATTTCACATCACCTTGGTCTGAATAGGCTCATAAATTGGACAAGGGCCTGAATAGGCTTGTAGGTAGACAATGGCCTGGGGTGCATGAAAGTCCCATCTATGGAACCTCTCCCAACACCCATAAAGTATGGGTCATTAGCTGTGGCCTTGCTAGTGGAAATGTGAAGTGCTCTGATTTGTCTGGGAATTGATGATAGGGCAGCTTGATAAGTAGCAGACAGATTGTGCCTGGGTCCCCCACTTCTGTTGAGAGGGTTTTCCTAACCCCTCTCTTGAACTACCTAGCTTCTCTATCTAATATGTGTATATCTTCATCTTTGAATGAGTGCTCTTTGTCCTTCAAATATAGGTGCACTTCTAGATGCTTGTTTAAGCTGTCTCTTAATTAGTAAAGCAAGTAAATTTGGGCATAGTTTAGCCTCTTTCTCTAGCAGCTGTGATGTACTCTTCCACGAAGACATTTAAAGGAAATGCTTGTGATGCAAATGTTGAAAGTAAATTAATTGCTAAAGGTGAGATGAAGGTTAATGGGGGGGGGCTTTCCAGTCTGGTGCCCTTATTATGGAAGCTCTCCCTGAGTAGCCATGTTTGTAGGGTTTTGCATTCCAGTTCTCCAAACTGGTGTACCTCAGTTAGCCTACTATGCAAATAAAGTGGGCTTATTTACATTTCATACATTTTCTATTATGCAAATTAATTGTGATGTTTTTCTATGGATACATTTTATCCCTAGTATATTGTACATTGGAACCACTGAGCTGAGAGACCCAGTATAACTGAATTGTTAAACAATTAACGAATTGATTGGGAGACCGAAAGTTCAAATTCTTGCTTAATTACTCACAAAGCTTACTTGGTACCAGCCAAGCCTATCAGATAAAGACGGGAGCTATATAAAGCACACATTTATGTTGCTAACACATATAAATTTTGACATTTTGCCACACACAGATGTTACATATGCCTAATCTCTGGTGGCAAAAAAACAACAACAGTTCTATAATACCACAGGAATCCCTGATGAATGAAACACTCTTGTTTGAGTTATAGATATATGTATGAAGGGGAAAGTGAGGGCAAGCTGCAGAAAATAGATATTTTATTATAACTAAAATAATCTTAGAGTAAATTTATTTATTTATTTATTTATTTATTTATTTACTTATTTATTTATTTGAGCTTGGACGATTTACTATTTGGATCACATTATCCCTTGGCCAAACAGTCACTGATCATGTTACCTGGGAGATTCTGGGAGAAATATCTATCTGTACTAACTAGAAATTATGTAAATTTACTGAAGTGTAAGAATAATTTAACTTAATAGGACATGTATCTGAGGAAGAAGTTTAAAGAGCCACACTAGAGTCCCAAGACAGACATGTGTAGAATTAGTTTGTTGAAAAGGGTAGTATAATTTAAGCTATTGTAAGCTTGATTATGGTGGTAGATCCTTGAACATTGCCTAAACTCAATAATATGCTAGATGAACAAGCTGAAATGAAATCCCTGACCAAATGAAGGTTCTCCTGGTCAGCAGAAAGCCAGATTTGAGAATTGGGATTTAACCTCTTAGAGAGGCTGTGCTCTGACTGACAGGTCAGGTTTATAGTCTGGAAGTAATCCTTGACCCACATGTTTGTCTCTCTAGCAAGCTAGGGTATCCTTAAACTTTCCTCCAAAATCATATTTCAAATGAATCACTTTTTTTCTTAACTGAAAATTGGCCTTGGCCTCGAGTGACACATTCTTACACTTGACAGTCCTCACTAGCTGCTCTATTATGTATTTATTTAAAATATTTTATCCACACCCTTCTCCCTAAAAAGGATCCAGGGCTGCTTGCATCATTAAAATACAACAGAACATTCATCAGTGAAGCACAAACATTGTCACTTAGGATAAGCTTTCTTGAAGAGGAAATTTCTTGACTGCTCATGGGACCAACTTGGGCTTCTGTGGGAGGAAGTTCCAAAGTCTGTGAGCAGCAACAGAGAGTGTTCTATCCTGTGTCCCTCCTTTTTCTGTGTGGCTCCCAGACTGTGGAACACACTGATTTCTGAGAAGCGTGTAAAGACACACCTTTTGAAATTTGCCTAGGATATTCAGTCTATTGTATTACATTTTCTGCTGTATACTTAATTTTAATGGTTTTTATTATTGGGTTAGTTCAGTGGTTCCCAATGTGGTGCCCACACCCACATTTTAAAGGAGGGAAATTTAACTGATTTTTTTGAGTTTTTTTGAGTTATTAACTGTGAATTTGAATGCCCGCTAATTTTTCTTAGATATTGTGAAGAAACAGTTGTGTTTCATTTTCCTATTGTTGTCTTTGTTAAAGTGCATTTCCTAGGGCTGGTTTGAAAAGGATATCCCAGCTGGGGGGGGGGGGAGCAAATTCCAGCCAATCAAATATGTTGCCACTAAGGATCATGGGACTGGCAAGGTCTCTCTCTCTCTCTCTCTCTCTCTCTCTCTCTCTCTCTCTCTCTCTCTCTCTCTCTCTCTCTCTCTCTCCATGGGCTTTGCTGCTGGGTGGTTTCAGGGAGAGCTGCTCTGTGAGGAGACAGAGTGGATGGCTGCTGGGGGAAGCCCAGCAGTGAGGATACAAAACCAGGACCCAAGTTTAAGTTAGAAATCATTAGATTTACAGTTATTTTTAGTTTGTGTTCTCCTAGGCTGTGTTTTACAAGACTTTCCCTCTCAGAGCCATCTGGGGCTGGGCCACGCATGCATAGGCCTTGCCAGGCCTGTGTGATTCAGCTCCACCTACTGGCCGATTGCCTGAGTCGCAGTTAAATTGTTTTGTACACATTGTTATATCTGGCACCCCTCCCTCCTTTTATCTTTAACAATCTTTGAATAAAAACCCTTTTTGTTACCATTCCTATCTTCATATTTTGCTGAATGTGACCTTAGTTCTGTAAATGATTTGCTACTGAAGAAAAGAAGTTGACTGGATATCACTGAACAAGGAGACTTGAGAATGAAGCTGACTAAATTGGAGCCTAATATAAAATCTCTCAGCAGCAGGCATCAAGCACAAGGATCTCACTAACTTGTGTGTGTGTATGTGTTGTGTGTTGTGTCATTACAGTTGTGGCCGGCTCTCTGACCCCATGTCCATGGAGTTTTCTTGGCAGGAATACTGCAGTGACTTACCAGTTTCTACTCCAGGCGCCTACAGCAGCTGGTGGTCACCCATCCAAGTACGAGCCAGGCCTGACCCTGCTTAGCCTCTGAAATCATGCCAGATCGGATGTGCTTAGGGCATCTAGGCAGCTCTCACTAACTTAAGTAGACTAAACCTGCAATCCTACAACATTTTCCCAGGAGAAAACCACATTGAAGACAATGGTACTTACTTCTGAGTAGGCATGCATAGGATTGCACCGTAAGTATGATATTTAGGTGAGCACAATTTGTATTTTGAATTTGGTAGGTACTTTTATTTTAATATATAAGGCCTTGCATGTAGTTGTATGCTTATGTGTGTTTAATTACTAATCTGGCTACAGTATTCTACACAAGCTGGAGCCTCCACATTAACCTTGAAGGCAGCCCTATGTATAGGGCACTACCGTAGTCTAATCTTGAGACTGTGAGTGCATGGACCAACAAAGTGAGAGTCCCCAAATCGAGGTAGGCATGTAGCTGTGCAATTTGCTGCAGATTGTATAGATACAGAAGCACAGAATTATAGTTGGAGGAGACCTCAAGGGCCATCTAGTCCAACCCCCTGCCATGCAGGAACCCCCATCACAGTACTCCTGACAGATGGCCATCCAGCCTCTGCTCAAAAACCTCCAAAGAAGGAGACTCCACCACTCTCTGTGGCAGCATATTCCATGGCTCTAACTGTCTAACTGACAGCTCTAACTGTCAGGAAGTTCTTTCTAATGTTTCAACTGAATCTCTTTTCCTGTAGTTCTCCTCTTCAATATGACATCCTTTCAAATATTTAAACATAGCTATCATATCCCCCCTCAGCCTTCTTTTTGTAAGGCTAAACATTCCCAGCTCCCTAAGCCAATCCTCATAAGACATTTCTCCCAGACCTTCCACCAACCTGGTCGCCCTCCTCTGGACCTTTTAAATTAAGGAGTGCAGAACTGGACACAGTACTGCAGGTGGGGTCTGACCAGAGTAGAACAGAGTGGTACTAGCACTTCCCTTGATCTAGATACTATGGTTCTGTTGATGCAATCAAGAATTGTGTTGGCTTTCTTGGCCCCCACATCACACTGCTGACTCATGTTCAATTTGTGGTCCACCCAGGCTCCCAGATCCCTTTCACAGGTACTATTTTCCAGCCAGGTGTTTCCCATCCTATATCTTTGCTATTCATTTTTTTCTTAAATGCAGCACCCTACATTTCTCTCTGTTGAAACTGGCCCAGCTCTCTGATCTGTCAAAGTCCTTTTGGATTTTTATCCTATCCTCTAGGGAATTAGCCACCCCTCCCAATTTGATATCATCAGCAAATTTAATCAGCATACTGTCTATTTCTTCCTCCAAGTATTTAATAAAGATATTGAATAGCACCGGACACAGAACAGAACACTGGGGCACCCCCTGTTCATGTCTCTCCAAGCTGAAGAGAAGCCATTTATGATCACCCAATCAGTCAACCAATTACAAATCCACCTAACAGTAGCACTATCTTTCCCACATTTTAATAACTTCTTTCCAAGTTTACCATGGGGAACCTTACCAAAGGCCTTACTGAAATCTAGATAAGAATATCCACAGTGTTCCCCTCATCCATCAGGCCTGTAATTCTATTAAAGAAAGAGATCAAATTAGTCTGGCAGGACTTGTTTTTAAGAAACCTGTGTTGACTTATAATGACAGCATTGCTTGTTAAATAATTACAGACTGTCTGCTTAATAATCTGCTCTAGGATCTTTCCAGGAATTGAAGTCAAGCTGACTGGGCAGTAATTATTTGGGTCCTCTTTGTCTTTCACTACTCCTGTTTTTCTTTCCTCAAGGTAGTTCCCAGCTAAAATCAGAGCTAAGCTTCCAAAAGTCTGTGGAACACAAAATGGAACTTGATGTTTCTGGAATGCCAGAAATTAGGATGGAACGTTTGGATTTTAAGGACTTCCGACTCTGAAAACACCTGGAAAGGGATTTCTCTAGAAAGTCATTCTGAACCTTTTTTTGGCTATAGCCAGAAACATTATATCAAAGCAATAAAAGCAGAATCAGGATTGTACCGGTTACAGAATAGATCTAGAATACCCCAGGCAGAATTCTTTTACTGGAAGAAGAGAAACCTAAAGGAAACAGTTTGTCTTTGTACATCCATACATGCACTGGCTGGTAAGAAAAAGAAAACCTCCCCTTCCATTATGTTGCCTTCTGGGAATCATCCCAGTAATCTTTGAGTAGGGTGGTTCAGTGAAAGGCTTCATAGACCCATTGCAAAAATTCCAAGGAAGCATTGAGACTGAGGGGGCCTTCTTCTTATTAACCTAGATAAAAGGAAAGAAGCACAATACAGAGGTAGAAATATGTATTTTTCCTTCTGGCTTCTCACCAATTCCAGAATTCTGCCTGTGATTCTATGCAAATGTGTTGTTGTATTTCAGTTTTGTATGTCTAACACTGATGACCTATGGTTATAATAACAATAAAGTTCAAGTAGGTGAATTCCAGATATGGAAGTCCTTATACAGTACTTTCAAAGTCCCATCCCTACCAGAATCTGAACAGTTGGATGGGACCTCAACCTGCCTTCCTGCTTTAGACTCCAATGCTCTGCCAATTTGGAATGAAGTAATGCATATAAGACCATCACTTGGAAGAGTTTCTTCTTTGGACAACAGCCACCATAATTACTAGCCAGCATTCATTTCTTTGGCTTCATTGATTTCCATGCAGGCAATTATGTCATCATTGGAACATTTACTCATTTGTTGAAGTACTTACAAACTCTTGTTAAACTGCAGATGCCTTCATTCGTTGGCTAATCATAGAGAAGGGTTTCTTCTCAGCAAACAATTGGCCCAAACAGAGAGTGCGTGGTGGCTTATATTTTCCTTATATCGAGCTAATGAAAAACTTGTTAATCTATTATTTTTATTCAGAGCTAATTCAAATCTGCTGTGTTGTAGAGTAATGTAGCATCATTAAATATGTTGTGTTTGATCAAGGCCAAATATGTTGACTATAAGAAGAACCCAGCCAGAGTTGAACATTTTCATAATTGTGGGAACTTTTTTGTTTTTTCTAAATTTACATTTATGGTTATTGTTGCTTTAAAACTAGAGATGGGCATGAAACAGAAAATAAGCATTTCATTTCGTTTCATTACTAACTGTGTTTCATTTCATTACTAATTGACTTTTTAATATATGTTTTGTAAAGAAATGAAATGAGTAACAAAACGATTCGGAAGCTCCTACCACCCAGTTGGGGGACAGCCCAACCTGTCAAAAAACCCACCTGGGTGGTGGCAGCTTCCGAATTGTTTCCCTATCCTGATCTGTCAAAAAACCCAGCTGGGAGGCAGGAAGCAAGGCAGAAAGGAACAAGCAGCGCTGCATTTGATTTTCCCACTGCTTGCTCCATTCTCCCTTGTGACCTCACGTCACAGCGGGAGCACCCCAACCTGTCAAAAAAAAAACCACATGGGAGGTGGGGGGGCAGGGGCAACACGGTGGAAGGGAGCAGATGTTTTTACTGCTGCCTGTTCCCTTCTGCTGTTGCCTCCCCCGCCTCCCACGTGGGCTTTTTTGACAGGTCAGGGTGTGGGGAGGATGTGGGGATGTGTTTGTTTTACCTTTTATGGGATGAGGGAGTACCTCCCCTTTCAGGGGTTATTCTTCCCCCTTTCTCCCTCCTCTTGTTTCCTTTTCCCTTTTTATCTTTCTCCTTTCTCTTTTCTTTTTTTGAAGTGTATCCCCCTTTCCTTCTTTTTTCTTTTCCCCTTTCTTTTTCTTCTTCTCCTCTTTTAATTTTTTTTTGGGGGGAGGGAAGTTTATCCTCTCCCCTTTTTCTTTTTCTTTTTTAACGAGTGGTGGGTGTATTTTCCCCTTTTTCTTTTTTCTTTTCATTTTTTCTTTCTCTTTTGGAAGTGGAGTTGGAGGAGTAGAGAGGGATGCGGTGGGGGGAAGAAGGGATGAACAATACAACAGAAGAAGAAAAGATTTTTTTCAAATTCTTTTTGCTATGAAAAGGAGATCCAGGAGGGAAAAATAAAAGTGCAATTTTGATAGTGCCAAGTGGGGATGGGGGCTCTGTTGTGGCTTTGGTTGGGAGGGGTGATGTCCCCCTCTCCCTGACCCCACACTGGTTTTTAGTATAGTTTGGGAAGGTGAGTGGGAGGAAAGGTGGTTAAATGTAGGGTGGTGGGATAGGGTTAGAGTTGTGTTGAATTTTAATTGTATTATTTTTGTTTATATTTTTATGTGTATCACAACGGGACCAAAAAGGATATGGGATATAAAGTGGGCATGGGGAAAATATAAAAATAGTTACTTTAAATGTGATACATGTGATACCTAGGGTTGGTAATAAAGAAAAGAAGACTAGAGTCTGTACTGAAGAAGAGCAAAGTGAACATTATTTTTTGCAAGAGGCAAATCAATTGAAAGAGAAGGTCAATGAACTCAAGCTACAGAATATTAACATTTATGAGAAAGTGTATGAGACTTCAAAATCTAAATGAGTAGCAATATAAATTTTCAAGCATTGTGAATTTATGGTGAAAGAAGTGGTAAAGGATATTAATGGTATATATTTAATAATCCAGGGTTTAATGGGGACAGAGATTATGCTTATAGAATCAAAGAGTTGGAAGAGACCTCAAGGGCCATCAAGTTCAACCCCCAGCCATGCAGGAACCACCATCATAGGACTCCCGACAGATGGCCATCCAGCCTCGGCTTAAAAACCTCCAGAGAAGGAGAATCCATCACCCTCCGTGGCAGCATATTCCACTGCCAAACAGTTCTAACCATCATGAAGTTCTTCCTAAAGTTCAAATAGAATCTCTCTTTCTGTAGTTTGAAACCATTGCCTCGAGTCATAGTTTTTGAAGCCATGGAAAACTAACCTGTTCCCTCTTCAATATGACCGCCTTTCAAATATTTAAACATAGCTATCATATCCCCTCTCATCCTTCTTTTTGTAAGGCTAAACATTCCCAGCTCCATAAGCTGTTGTAAAACAAAGATTTTTATGAATTGTTTTTTAAAGAAGTGGAGAATGTGAAAAAAGGTCACGTTATTATGGTGGGAGAGTTTAATATGATTTTGGATTAAGTGAAAGATAAATCTATTTTGAAAAAAGATTATATTAGTAATAGAAATACTGTTTTGAGTAACATGAAGGATATATAGGGAGAATTAAAGGGGGATGAAAGAAGATAAACATATTATTCTAATAGTTATTCTAGAATAGATTTTATATTTCTATCTTATAATTTGTTTCTAAAATAGTAGATACGGATATTAATGTAATAAAAGTAACTGATCATGCATTGATGATGATGGAAATGAAGGTTTAAAAAGATTATAGAGAAGCAAAAAGATGGAGAATAAATTCTAGTGTTTTCCAACATGTGGATGTAATGGATAGGGTAAAAAAAGAATAGTTGGAATTATGATCAATAATTGAAGCAGGTGGGAGTAAAATGGGAGTGATATGGTACACTGTGAAGGCGGTTATGAGAGGAACATCCATAACAGAATCATGTAGATTTAGAAAATTGAAAGAAGAAAATATATAAAGCAGTACGTCTGTGAAGATTCTCAGTCATCCAGGTTCGTTTAACTGGGAGTTGAGTCATGGCTACTGGACTTCTTTTTTGAGAGATAGAAACGTTTCGCTGTTCATCCAAACAGCTTCATCGGTCCAATGAAGCTGTTTGGATGAACAGCGAAACGTTTCTATCTCTCAAAAAAGAAGTCCAGTAGCCATGACTCAACTCCCACTTATACAAAGCAGTGTTCTGCTTATATACTACCCCATATCACTTCAAGTAGTCTCTGAGAGGTTTAGTTTTTAATTACATTATGCAGGCTACACATTGCCTCCCAGCAAGCTGGGTACTTATTTTACTGGCCTCGGAAGGATGGAAGGCTGAGTCAACCATGAGTCTGCTACCTGGGATTGAACCCCAGGTAGTGAGCACAGTTTTAGCTGCAGTACAGGCATTTAACCACTGCACCACGGGGCTCATTAGCAGAGAGAATAAAAGTTTTAGAAAGTAGTTATAGATAGAGATACTAGGAAATTAATGGAGATTCAAACTAAGAGGAAAGAATTAGATAGCATAGAAATAGACAACATTCAGAGGGATTTGGTGTATTTAAAAATATTTTTTGAATATGGTAGTAAAAATTCTAAGCTTTTAGCTTGGTTAACTCAAGCTAGAAGAGTGAAAAATACAATCAGAATGATTAAAGATAAATCAGGATAGAAATGTAGCTTGATGAAAGAAAAAAAATAGATATATTTCAGGAGTTTTATAAATAATTGTATCTAGGAGGCAATATATCTAAAGAGGATGTAGAAAGCTATGTTGAGAAAACTGTGAAGACAAAGCTTTTAGAGGTTGATAAAAGAGAAAAAAACAATACAGGAGGAAGAGATTGCATTAGCAACAAGTGGTGGCGGCACTTCGATCTTGGCTTTCCCAACTGTATAGCACCCGAGGATTGGGTGCTATATGGTTAGGAAAGCCAGGCAGGCATTTGAATTTTGTGTGCCCAGAGCCCCCTCTAGTTGTGGGCATGCAAAATTCAAACCCCTGCCCAGTAAGATGAATTTTTCGCAAGACATTAGGTAGGCAAATTGTCTTGTGAAAAATGCCTAACCCAGAAATTTCATTCATCTTATAAAGAATTTGTCTTAAGGGGTACTCGTCTTGCGAGGTGCCTCTTAAATCAGGCCTGCCCAAAGTCCGGCCCGGGGGCCAAATCCAGCCCATCAGGCCATTCTGAGTGGCCCGCGGCTGGCTGGCCTGCCCTTCCCTCCCCCTCCTTCGCCCCATGTTTTTTTAAAAAAAAATCTACCAACACTCACAACGCTGGGAAGCTTGTGGGGCTGGGTGGACGGGCATATGTATCGATTGTTTCCCCTAGATTTACCATCAAAATCAGTGACTGAAATAGAGAACTTTCCTGCAAATTTAAAAGTTTTTATAAAATTATTTACGGAAAAACAAATTGTTAAATTAAAGGATTGGATGAGTAAAATGAGACTGAAGGAACAAATGAAAGAAGTTCTCCAATGTAAGGATATTTCATGGTGTAATTATATACAATTAGGAAAAAATGGACTAATTATTGGATTAAGATAAACATAAGAAATGTAGAGAATATACAAAATATGAACAGTTCTTAGTGTTGTATGAAGATATTCAAAAGGAAGATTTAGTGAAAAGCAGTGTGAGTAAAATATATAAGATACTTTTGCATTTAGAGGAAGATGAAAATGAGGGAAGAGGACTGAAGGTATTCTGGGAGCAAGATTTTAAAAATGAAATAAAAGAGGAAGATTGGGCTAGTATATGGAGAATGAGAATACTCAGATTTATGTAGGTGATAATGAATTTTTTAAAGAAATAGGTTTAAGATGATATTTGACAGCACTGAAACTGAATAAAATAAATAGTAATTATTCTAAGATTTGTTGGAAATGTGGTAAGGAAGTTGGTACACATTTTCATGTGTTGTGGAAATGTTAAAAGGTACAAAAATTTTGGAGATCTATTTTTAATGAATTAAGTGATATATTTAAAAGGCATATAGAGCTCAATTCATAAATTGCCTTACTGTCAATATTTGCCAAGAAAGATTATGATTTCAAAACTAGAGAGTTTATTACTAATCTCTTGATGGCAGCTAGACTAAATATACCTAGGATTTGGAAGGGGAATTTTGTTAACATATTAATTTATATAGAGGGGGGAAAACTTAAACCTGAAAAGTTGAAGAAATATTTTTAAAATTACATAAGTAGTACATATATTTAGCATTATGCCTGTATTGTAATGGAAGAACTGAAAGGGCATTTTTTTCTAAAGTACATTTTTAAATAAAAATATATATTTATTTTATAAAAGAAAACATCTCAAGAGAATGTTAACAGTAATGCTGCTGGACGCATATAAATTCTTGACATTACCGGAGATAATAAGCATTACTTAGGTTACATTTAAGCCAGGAAAAATTCTATATTTAAGACTGACATACTATTCATTTTAGTTAATGCAGTCATGCAGGCATTTTAGTTGATGCAATCATGCATGCACGCATTTCTTTTCTTTTAAGTTTGAGGTTCCTGTATTTCTGCATTTTTAATGAAATTCTTAACAGGCAGTAGATAAAACTGCTTTTTTGAAACATTTTCTTGACTTTGGTTGACCTTTAAAATATATAAACCTCAAACTTTTCACCTAGTATGTGACTTAACTTAGAGCCATAACTTTTTTTCTAAGAGAAAATGAAAGGCTGAACTGTCAAGAGATGCCTTGCCAAAATTTTAATGGCCCAGTGCACACATTTAGTTGACAAGTAACTGAAATCCAACCCAGCTGCTCACCCTGTCTTGTTACTTTAAAACTGACTTAGGTTCATATATAACATTTCGGTGTTCACATTCTCCAGCCTGTCAGGGGCATAAATCTTACCAGATAAGGTATCAGGATGTGGTCTGATTAAAATACACCTAAACATCCCACAAAGATTTCTGTGAACCCATGTTGGCCACCTGGGCCCCTCGAGGCTCTTTGTCAGATTTGTCCTTCATAAACTCCACTTTTTAGAGGTACTTAGTAAAACAACATTGTAGCTCTACTGTTGCCTTTTAATGTTCTAAGATGCCTCCTCTAATTCCCTGTTTTTAACTTGAATATGTCTTATATGTTCTGGGCTGTATATTGTCCCTCATTACTGTAAGCCACCTTGGGTTTTTTTCCAATGAGAAAGTGGAGTAAAAATATTCAAAATAAATAAATAAGGCAGTTATAACTGATGCACAGCAACTAGGCTGATAAGAAACTCAAGGAAATTTAATTTGATGATTCATGGTTATAAGACTAAAACCTTATAGCAAATTAAACTCATTCTGTTCCCTTAAAGACCATAAAACACCTGGACATATAAAGTCTCTCTCTCTCTCTCTCTCTCTCTCTCTCTCTCTCTCTCTCTCACACACACACACACACACACACACACACACACACACACACACACACACACACACACACACACACACACACACACCACCCACCCACCCACCCACATACTTTTTACTACCACGATGCTAAGGTATATATAAAGACATATGGACAATAAATGGCTGCCAGATTGCCAGATCGGTGGTATAAAAATATAACAAAACAAACAAACAGTGTTATGATGAGAAATGAAAGAATATAAGGAACCAAATTCTACAAAACATTTTCCTTTCTTATTATAGTAAATTATATTATTAAGTGAAATATAGATGTTGTGCCATGATAATGATTTGAATTCCTATCTATACTAATAAAAGTGCATGCAAGTGGCCACACACATCTGGTTTAGTTCCAAGATATGAAACCTCAACACTAGCACCTTGGGGTAGATACCAAACCTGTGGCCGGCAGTATGAAGTTAAGTTGTTTTAAATACTGATTTATTGATTTGAGTTATAGATCAATTTTTCACAGGTTGTCTAGGCAGCTACATATCTTACTTTATTTTTGGGCCAGAGAGAGAGAGAGAGAGAGAGAGAGAGAGAGAGAGAGAGAGAGAGAGAGAGAGAGAGAGAGAGAGAGAGAGAAGTGCTGGGGGAAGGGCAGGAAAGCATGGAAACAAACACGGAACAAACACCAGTGATTTGGAGGGGTGGGGTGGAGAAAGGAGAGAGGAGAAAGACCAAATCCAAAGAGCCAAAAACATCACTGGTGGATGGATTAGAGTTTCAAACTATGAGAGTGCAATTGCATGCATTTATAAACAGAAGTAAATCTGACTGAATGCATTGGGAATTATTCCTATATAAGAGACTGTCAGAATACAGTGTTAAGAGATTGCAGGATGTAACAAATCTGTGTTACTCAACTCACTACTAATGTACAGCATTATCTACTAAGCTAAATTCCAGTCAATGACATTCAAAATGAGTAGCTGAGGAATGTCTGGGATGGGTTATAAATACAATAAAGGCATAAGAAGACATTACATGAAGAAAAACTGAGATGAATTCTGTTAAGCTAAGGCAGAATTTTAAGTGGGAATATATCAAAGAATGACAGAAAATCAAAGAGTGATATATGAATGGCATATATCAAAGAATGACAGAAAAAGTGAATGATGTTATCACCCTATTTAACCCTCAAATCATTTTGCATCTATTTGCACAGTATGAAATTGCACATTCTATTGCAATCTGTGATCAAGCAACCCACTCAACAATTTTTACCAATACCAATTAATTAGATAATTTCAGTTATTCCACCTCTCAAAGTAACATCCTGATTCCAATCTACAGCAATACTAAAATGATCAGGGAACCCACCCTTCCTGTAATAGATGAATAACTCCGTAATGAAATAAGTATCCTTCATCCCTGATCCTTACCTTAATTTTTAAGCAAGTTATGGGCCCGTTTCCCACCCATGTAACAAGGGGGACAACATAGAAAGGTTTTCCCTTTCCCTGCACAGTCCATAGTTTCACATTAGTCATGTAGCCCATAGAGCCATAGAGCTGGAAGGGCCCTAAAAGGACATCAAGCCCAACCCTGTTCTGCTCAGGCAGAGAGACCTAGCTATGGTTTACAGTGCCTGGGGACAAGGTCAGTTTTTGCACCTCCCCTAAGGGACCTTGTGAAAAGGATGCAACCTGCCCTGCAGCTGCAGCTCTTGGAAAAAGAAGGCAATGGCAGCGAAGGTGAGAACTTCTCCACTTCCTCTAGAGAGCCCCTTTCCAGCCCCATCCAGCCCCTCTGGGAAGAAGGATCCGGGTGAAAACAGGAAGGATGCCAACTATAATGTACAATATTCTTGAAGGCTTTCACAGCCGGGATCTGATAGCTGTTGTGAGTTTCTTGGGCTGTTTGGCCTTGTTCTGGACGTTTTTCTTCCTGACGTTTCACCAGACTCTGTAGCTGGCATCTTCAGAGGGCAAGGAGCTCAGGGAACAAGGAGTTCTCTCTGCGCTCAGGGGAACAGAATGAGTACTCTGGGTTTTTTTTTAAGTTGTGGAGAGATTATATTTACCATGAACAATTGGAGGCTGTGGATTTCAGCAAATGCAGCAGGCAGTAGAGGAGGGAAAAAAGAAGCCTAAATGATTATATTTGCACAAGGAGAGAAAAAATTCTTAAGGCAGTGAAAATGGAGAATACTTTGAAAACAAGAGAAAACAATTATTTGAAAATAAACAGTTCGAAAAAGAAACCATTACATGGACAACACTTGAGAAATTTTGATGGAAAGCATGATAATAATTCAACATGGGCATGGCTAAAACTGTGATCATTAAGAAAGAATCTGAAGAGATGTTTTTTTGTTGCTCAAGAACAAGCACTCCAAACCAGTGTCATGAATGCTAAGATTTAAGAAATTAGTGCTAACAGCAAATATTGACTCGGCCAAGTAAACGATCCGTGAATGTCTAAAGACTGTACAAATATTACAAAATTAGACATGATAGTAGAGATGGTCACAAAATGAATTAAAAATTAATTTTGTTATTTGTTATTCATTTCAAATGAAATAAATAACGAACTGCCCCCTCAAAGAAAAACGAAATGAAACGGAAATTTCTATTTCATTCTGCTTCGTTTTTTGTTTCTGGACCTGGTCAACAGTCTCCTACCTGACTCCGAGTCTGAGGATGCCTTCCGGCTGCAGCTGCTGCCACCAGCCCCCCCAAAAAAACAGAACAAACAAACAAACCCAAATCAAAAATGCCGACCAGGCCCGCACCACAGCTGATTAGCAGGCCACATGGTTGGCATTTAAAAATAAAAATAAAATAACAAATTAAAAATAAAATAAAAATAAACGCCAACCGGCCTGCGCTACAGCTGGTAGGCGGGCCACGTGGTTGGGCATTAAATAAATAAATAAATAAATAAAAAATAAAAAATCCCAATCTGGCCCACAGGCTGGCAGAATTAAAAGTAAAAAAATTAAATAAATAAATAAAAAACTGATCCAGCCCACAAGCACCAGACCCGACCCGTGGGTCACTGACCCTACCCACAGGCTGCCACACCGGCCTGCAGGATGGCAGAATTAAAATTAAAAAAAAAAAAAGATCCAGCCAGCAGGCTGCCAAACAAGCCCGCAAGCACCAGACCTAACCCGTGGGCTGCCAAACTGGCCCATGGGCCTGTAAAATAAAAAATTAAAAAATAGAAATAAAAAAGCTGACCAGCCCACCCTATAGCTGGTAAGCAGGCCACATGGTTGGCCAGTTTAAAAAAATAAAAATAAAAATAAAATAAAAAAATAAAATAAAAAAAATAAAAATTATTTATTTTTTTAAAAAACCCTGTCCAGCCCATGGGCTGGCAGGATTAAAA
The DNA here is from genome assembly GCA_037367245.1 of Phrynocephalus guinanensis. NCBI lineage: Eukaryota > Metazoa > Chordata > Lepidosauria > Squamata > Agamidae > Phrynocephalus > Phrynocephalus guinanensis. Next base: position 644,455 of record CM074732.1, on the reverse strand, counting down.
AAACAATAAAAATAAAATTTAAAAACCCCTGACTGGCCGTGCTACAGATGGTCGTTGGGATTCCCCCCCCCCAAAAAAAAAGGAAAAAGGAAAACGAATTAAACTAAAATGAATTACGAAATGATTTTTTTTAATAAAAATTGTTTTGTAATTAATGAAATGAAATGAGGTGGGGGAAACAAATTACAGCTGTGTTTTGTGCCCATCTTTACATTATAGTAAAATCCAGTTGTTAGTCCCAAGCAGAGCAGGCTCTGCAGCCAGGTACCTAAACCATGGTGTGGACATGGACTTCTAGCCAACTTCTTTTGTGAGTTTTGGTATTTTGTGTGTACAGTATGTGGCCTATGGGGGCCCAGAACATATCATCTGAGTTTCCATTATTTCCTATGGGGAAGTTTGCTTTGATACAAGAGTGCTTTGGTTTACAAGCATGTTTCGAGAACGAATTAGAAATTTTAATAAAAGAAACAGTTTTCTCACACAGCAACAAATGACTCTGAAGGTAATAGAAGGGGAATTCTTATGTGATACTAAGAATTACATAATTACATAAGCAATTCTAGATTTAATTATTTTCATATAAATAAGGATTAAAGAAAACTAAAGCAGCATTTTCATTTTTTTCTCATCTATATTCAGAGTTGTGCAAGTCATTTTTATGTTGAGCCAGTCATTATAGTACCATAGTTCTAAAGTTGTGGTAGACATGATGATACATTGGCAAAGCAAAAGAGAAACATGGATTAGAGATAGAACAGATTCAAGTCAACTTGAACAATACATTCAGCTCAGCTTTTAAGAGGTGCTCCCTCAGGTGGTGGAAACGATCTCTGAGTGCACATCAATCATGTGTCTTGCAATTAGGATTCTTTATTTTGAAAATGTTCATTGAAAAGAAAACACTTTTGTACATCTGATTGCTGAGGTACATATTTCTATCTCTTGTGGGAAGGTAAACACACTAATTATTAAAGTATTCCTTCCCTTCTCCTTGTAGCCTCAGTCTCCAGCTGTATTGACCTAGCACAATGATTCTCAACCTTGGGCTGCTCTTGGGCTGAAATTACAAGAAGACTTCACTGCTAACTGTGCGGCCCAGGATTTCTGGGAGTTGTAGTTCAAGAACATCTGGGGACCCAAAATTTGGAAACCACCGACCAGCAGGTTGATGATATTCAACACTCAGCCTCTGGGTCATTTCAAAAACTAATTTTCAATTGAAGCAGTCAAGGAAGACAGCAGGCTGCACCTGTTATCAGGGTCAAACAAGTTGTCCTGATATGTAGGTTTTAGAATGACAGAAATCTTGCTTTTATTCATGATCTCATCTCCACAACTGGCTCTTTTTCTTTTATTTTGTATTGTGTTGTTCTGGGACCGTAATGTTGTTCAATATTGGCTAGTCATTTGCTACGGAAGAGGTGGGCCTAAGTTTGTTTTCTTTTTCCACCTAAACTAATTTCCATACAGCCTTACTTGTGGCCCTTGTTTTACAGGGGACAAGGCAAGAAAGCAACTGAAGCAGCTTCTCCATTTGCTTTACAGTCCTTTGTGCTGCCAAAGTTTATTGCAGTTGATAGAATGCGGGGCTGAAATATGGTGTTTATTTCCTCACTTCTGTTTCTGCATTAAGGAGAGTTTGAGGTACTCTTCCTTCTTCCTTGTATCTACAAGTCTAACATTTTGCAAATTTACCTGTCCTTTAGGTTTAGCTCATTATTTGCCTCTGGAATTCGTAAAGTGAGTCCTTTGCAACTTCTGTAAAAATAGATAATGAGTGCTAGCTCTTGGAATTGCAAGTGGTGTTCTTTGTCCTTTCTAGGCTCAACTGGCTGTTTTGGAAGGGTCTGTGCTCCAGGCGGATACTCTTAGACTAGCATTCCAACCTTAGGTCCCCAGATTTTCTTGGACTAAAACTCCCAGAAGCCTTCACCACTAGCTGTGTGGGGCCAGGTGTTCTTGGACATTTGGGAACCCAAGTTTTGGAATCTTAGAAGAATGGGTCTAAGAATGGGCCTGCACCTAAATGTCCGAATATGCTCAAAGACTGACAATCCAGCATGTTCACAAGAATGAGTCTGTTGTTATGTCCCATCAAGTTGCCTTATGATGACCCTGTAGATGAAAGATCTCCAAAATGTCCTTTCCTCAGTAGCCTTGCCAAACTCTTGAAAACTAAAGCCTGTGTTTTCCTGTAGGAAGACAATCCATCTCATATTTTGCCTTTTTCCTGCTACCTTCCAGCATTATTGTCTTTTCCAGAGAATCTTGCCTTCTCACGACGTTCTCAAAGTATGACAGCCTCAGTTTCATCATTTTAGACCCCAGAGATCATTTAGGTTTGATTTGCCTAAGGACCTACATGTTTGTCTTTCTGGCAGGAAAGTATAGAACATGTTTCTACAATTTAAAATTACAGCTGTTTGTTTCATTTGCTAAGTTAATTGTTTTTTAAAATAAAGTCTAGCTACCTCTGATGATATATCTATAGATTATATCTGTCCCCCTTAGACTATATCTGATAGCTATAGTTTTTACCAACAGCAGATGTTTTTAACTATTAATCTTCTAGCAATGTTATTTGTTTAAAAGTCACCTATTTTGATGGCTAGAAAAACAGCTCCCCTTGAAATTCCTCAGCTGACACATCATGTCTATGATGTGTTACACCCTGTCACATCACATTACATTTCAGAGAGTAAACAGAAGAAAGGTTATAAACTTAGTGTGCATACCAACTGCTAACAAGTACATGTTTTTGCCAACTTCTGTCTAAATGAATACACTCAGGAGTGACAATACAGAAGATCAGATAACCTGTGGCTGAAATTCTCCACACACTCACTTATAAACAAGCCCCGGTTCTTTAAAACATGAAACATGATAGCAAGCTGTATTAACATACGAGTCTTAAATAAGTAGGCTTTATTTTCTGGTTATAACATTGCTCATGGAAATTACTCTTAAACCTATTGCAATGAAGGGAGTATAAACAGGCATATTTTGATTTTACCACAAATACCCAAATAAGTCACTCTGTGTGTAGCTTCTTGAACAAAACACAAAGGGGCTAAAGACAGCATGTGGGGATACAGTTTGTTTACTTGCATTTGTTTTTGTGTTATTTGTATGTTATTTTTACACTGCATTGTTTGCTTTGTTATGATATAACTGTGTAAACCACCGAGAGTGGCCATGTTGCTAGATGGGTGGTATACAAATCCTAATAATAATAATAATAATAATAATAATAATAATAATAATAATAATAATAATAATAATAATAATAATAATAATAATAATAATAGTAGTAGTAGTAGTAGTAGTAGTAGTAGTAGTAGTAGTAGTAGTAGTAGTTGTTGTTGTTGTTGTTGTTGTTGTTGTTGGCTTGGGCCAGCAGTGGTAATCCATGTCTACCAGCAGAGATGGCTTATGTACTTTGGTGGACCACATAGTACTTTGAATCTGTTGCTAACCAGAATTTCTTACCCTCCTGAAAGCAGCATTTATGAATTATTTCATTACTGTTGATCAAAACAGGCATTTTTGGTTGGATAGATAAGTGGACAAGGATACATGTTATAGATACTCAGACTGAAAATACAGTAGTTGTAGCTCCTACAGGATCTTCCATATTATTTGGCTCATGTTAAAATTCAAAAAGGAACTTCTTGGTAAGGAATGTACAGACTCAAGAGCTAAGCATACTACCTGGCTTTGATGTAGTTATAATTATTAGGGGCTTAAGCTGCAGTGGAATGTATACATCAAGACCAAACATCATGTGAGGTAAGGCAAGTAGAGGTGATGGAATTTGATGTGACTGTGTTCCATAGGCCAACCAAGTATGAAGTACAGTATAAAATATTATTTTGTTATCAGAAGTGAAGAAACTACACTGTTTCAAAATAAAAATAACACCAATAACAACAAAAACACCAACCCATAACAGATCAGAGAAGTCCAAAGAATAGAAATTGTATAATTATGTGAGAGATCCCCATAATGTGGCTAAAGGGTTTTCTTTTAAATGACAATATTCATCCCACATAGACCAGAATCCTTTTAGTGTTTAGTTAAGTTTTGTTTAACTTGCTGTGGATATGTATGGCTAATTCATGGAGGACTGTGGTACATTTTGGTCATTCATCTAGGCACATGATGGAAAACATGCCCTAGCACCTCATCAGTAAGCTGCATTTAGCTACATTTCACAAACCTTATGCAAACACCAGTGGGATTGTATACTGCACTTATGGAATGGTTTTAAGAAACATGGATAGCTGGGGTGTTTTTTGATCTCAGAGGTCCTGTTCCATCTGGAGCACTGCTGGGGTCTAGTTATATTGGCAGAGCTGATTTTCTGCCCCACCCCAACTAAGATTGTTTTACAACACCTGTTATTAATGCATTGCATTCTATATTATGAGTGTAGTGAGATGCAGAGGTGTTTGTATCCAATTTATAGATCTTGTGGGCCAAATGATAATTGTGTGCCATCAAGTCAGTTCTTTTCCAGGCTTTCTAGGTAGACACTAGTCAGAAATTATATACTGTACCATTTTCTTCTAGTGGGCCTCCTGGGACTGTGCAGCTTGCCCATTACACCACGAGGGTACAGTAGGGAATTGAACCCCCAACCTTTGGCTCCACACCCAGATACCAATCCAGCCAGTCCAATGGTACATGAAACATACTCCATCATAAGTCCTGTAATTACATCAGTGTTCAAGAGCAGTAAATGATGCTTTATTTGATGTCTGGGAATCAACATATAGAAAGGGCAACCATGCTTATGGCCTGAAGAGCAGCAGCAGCAGCAGCCACAGCAAAAAGCTAATTGGAAATTGTAAGAGGTGAAATGCTCCTTCTGTAACAATTTTAAAAATGGCCCTTAAAATTTCCCTGTTTAAGTGATAGATTATCTGAAAGTAGTAATGGACTGCCTTCTACTGACCCTGTCACGACAACAGACTTATGGTGGGGAAGCATAGATACACAATGACATTTCTTCAAGCAGCTCTGCAGGAATGTGTGAGGAAGAGGGACAGCATACTGTTTAGTGCACATTATGTGGACACATTGTGCTCATATAGCACATGTCACTATGCTTTTTCCTTTGAACCTTAGTATCACTTTCAGTGACTTTAAAAAAACCTATAAACAGTGAGATGAAAAATTATTGGAATTTGACAGCATTAATGTAGAACATATAGTTTCATGATAGCTTATTAAAATTTTAAAGAGTAAGCTAAACAAAATGCAAATCCACCTGAATACAATAAAATGGATGGATGAATAAATGAATGCTCCTGGAGGGGGAGCCAGCATCTGTCCTTGCTAACACACATTTCATATGATAAATAGGAAGAGTTTATTATTTTTAATGTAGATTTGCTCTAAGTCATCCTGTGTTGCAAGTGCTTGCTGATATGTTAGGATAATTGCTAAAATGCACTTGCTTATTTTAACTCAAATCATCTTAAGACAAAAGACCTTCCATCCCTGGTATATTCAAAAGACCTATGAGATGGTGGGAATTTATACAGCCTTATGTCATGGAGAAAACAGAGGCTGCATTTGGTTTATAGGTATGTCTTTGATAAACTATAAAATCCCAGAATATGGTTCAGAAAGAAAGCAGTAATTGAATTATCATAGGCCAATTAAATGGTCATCTTGCAGGTAAGGAGATATTGTGAAGTGATTTTTTTCCAGATTCTTCCATGCTGTTGGCAGAACACATCACTCCAAATTCACACTTAAAAAGGAAAGCAACTTATTCCAGGAATATTTGTTCAATTTAGCCCAGAGGTTCCCAAACTTTTTCGTCCCACAGACCATTTGCCATTCTTTTTTTGTTTTCTGTAGACCCCCCCCCCCTGCCTGCCTCATATTGAATTTTCCTAAACTTATTAACTTCACAGGGCTACTCACTTTCATAAGGGCTTTTGTAGCATGGACAATTGTAGAAAAAGAAAAACATGTACATTTTAATTCATAACTTTATTCAAATGACACAAAAGGCAACTATTTGGAATGAAAAAAAATCAGAACCTAGTAAAATTCTTAAATAAAATTAATACACAAATAATGCTGTTAATGGGAGGGATGAGCCTGATGCTGATAGTAAATGTTCAACATTTGGCTTCAAATTAGTGAGCAACCACGCTAAACTCCCTTTCCACAAATATAAAGATGGAAAAGCTATCAAAAACTTTCTTATGATAGTCCATAATCCAGGATAAGCAACAGGTATATCTGTCTGAAGCCAGAACTTCTGATACCCCATTCTGAACTGCACCTTAAGTTCTTCATCAGTACAAATATCTGTCATGTGGTTGCAAAACACATGTCCCCAATTTTTGCAAAACAGATTTTAAAAACATGCACATGGCGAGGATCAAGTTCCGAAAAATGATGCAATACCCCCACACACACAAACAATGCAAAATGGAGTTTAAAGGTATGCACACCACAAGGATCAGTTCCCTACCTTTGCACCACTTAAGAAATGCACCAAAAGTTTTAAAATTTCCAAAAATTGCTGCAAAAACTTTTAAAAATGGCGCCAAAACAATTTCTGTTAGATGTAAGAAATGCCTAAATGTTGATGATGATCTGCCTAAATAGGGTCTGCTCATGTGGACCCCCATTTACATTTTGTGGACCCCTAATTTCATAGACCCCTGCAAGTCGAAATAGACCCCTGGGGGTCTATATAGACCACTTTGGGAACCAATGGTTTTGCCAGTTAGAAATAAAGTCGGTGCCAGGATAATGATGTAAACAGGATGAAGATTACATTGTTTTCCTTAGGATACTTGATGCCTCCATCTAGCTAAACTACCCTAACTACAATTTCTTCCTCCAATCTAGAAACGGACAGAAAAAGCTCAAATGTTCACATTCAGCAATGGGTGGGGAATGAACCAGGCCAGTCAGGTTTAAAAACAACAACACTGAAATTGTTACATCAACTTTTTTTTAAAAAAAAGAAGAATGTGTGTACACACATGCACATACTCAGTTCTTTTGTGAAAGATGTTAAAGATTATTCAAAGCCCACCAACATTTAAAATGAAGCTTTTTTTAAACAAAAGCATGGGGCTTCAGAGTTTGCCTTTGAACTATACAGTATTTACTGTGCTGTCTTGTCACAACATGAATCCCTTAGGGGTGCACACAATTGATTGAAGGTTAAAATAAATTTACCTTGCTGTGATGTGGAGAAATTTGTTGGATGCTGGCCTTGGGAAACTTCCTGACATGCAGTACATAAGATTTTCACTGAGGATTCCTAATGCAATAATATATTAATGGCTGAGTTGTTCACCTCCATACACTTTTACTAATTATGGCACCCTTTAATAGTCACTTTCCATTTGTAACAGCTATCCTGATAGCTTGCTTTAAGATTCTAGGGTAGAAACAGTTACGTGTTTCATCATTTGTAGGAGAACTGATGTCTATGCCATGGTGTGTATAACATCTACCTGTTTAGGTTAGTGGTTCCTTAACAAGTCTTAATTATTGGGGGGAAAGATAATTGGCTGTCTATGCAAGGGTCAAAGTTGGAGAGGAACCAGTTTTGTAGGAGGCACATTTTGAGGCGAGCATAAAGCCTCAAAATGCGTTATGGAAGTCGTTGATGCCATCAGGCCTAGTAGTTTTTCAATGAGATAAGCCTTGACTTCTGAATTGTCAGAGTATATTTGATTTTTTTTGACACCTGTCCATGGGCAGAAAAGCTCTGCCTACTGTAGATGCAAGAACGGCACCAATGTAGGTAACGGACTGTATAGGTATAAAAGTGGAAGTTTTGTAATTTATCTGAAGATCCAGGTCTGCCAGAAAGGATAGAGTAAATTGGGTGTACAACAAAGCTTGGTGATGAGCAGATGCAGTTAAAAGCCAATCGTCAAGATAGGGGAAGATGGTGATGTCATGGAGTTGGACGAAAGCGATTACTGGAGCAACACATTTTGTAAACACCCTGGGAGCGGTGGAGAGGTCAAAGGACAAGGCTTTGAACTGGTATGCAGTGTTGTCTACCATGAAACAAAGTAATTTTGGTGGGAGTGCCTGATGGTTATGTGAAACTAGGCATCCTTTAAATCGATGACTACAAACCATTCATGTGTTCTGAGCAAGGGAATGATAGTGTCCAGAGATATCATGTGGAAATGTTTGGTGATAATAAACATGTTTAGGCCTCTGGGCTCCAAAATGGGCCAAAGTCCTCCATCCCTTTTGGGGACTGTAAAGTAGCGGGAGTAAAATCCTGAAGGGACCTCTATCAGAGGCACCCTTTCTACAGCTTCTTTTTGTAACAGGAAACATATTTCTTCATGTACGGTTGGTGAAGAGATCATGGAAAGAACTCTGCTGGAGGGAGAAGAGACCTCAAATTTTATAGCATAGCCTATAGAAATGATGATAAGGACCCAGTGATCGGAGAAGTCCAAGTTGAAAGGTAAGGGGCCAGTCGGGTGTGGCAGAGTGGCTGAGGAGAGGAGGAGATCTGAGTGACCGGAACATCAAAAGTTCTGTTTGTTTTTCATCTCAGGGCGATGGAAGGGCTGACAGGAATGATGTCAGGGAGTGTTGGTATGTGGAGGCACCAAGGCGGTAGAATTTTGTAACCTTTGGTGGTCTGGTAAGTATCTAGGTTGGTAGTATGACGTTCTATGCCAAGGTTGTCTATATAGGACCAGAAAGAAGTTTGATTAGAATAAGAACAGGCTGTCTTTCTAATTTTGAATGTCATCAGTTTGAATGTCAGCCTCCACCGTCAAAGGGAAGATCCTCTAGCGTCATCAGGGATGCTTACAGATCATAACCAGGTATGTCTTCTAAGGGAAATGGTGGTAGCTACTTGTCTGGTAGCTGCATCTGTGATGTGTCCAGATGTAATAACATATTGATAATAAGTTAAAGCCCAAGCCCTATATTCATCAGGGAGTAAGGCTAAGAGAGGTTGCATTTTATTCCAGATGTGGCAATGAAAAGCTTTCATCACAGCAGAGTAATTAGCCATGTGTAAGATTAAAGACGCAAAAGAGCAGAATTTGCATCCAATAAGGTCTAATTTGCATCCCTCTTTGTTGGATGGAGTAGCGGCAGATCTGCTATGTGCCCTGTTTTGGGTGGATGCTTCTGTAAGAACGTGGTATCAACACCATGCATCTTATAGAGATTGTCAACCTTTGGGGGCATTTGTTGAACAGCCATTGGCGTTTCCCAGGACTTTTTGATTATTCTGATAAGTGGTTTAATAAAGGTAAACCTGAGAGGAGGTGCCTGGTCCAGTGCTATATCATCGAAAACTCTATCATCATCATCTATGGGATGTTGCACCACAATAAGGTTTAGAACCTTGGCTATTTTAGGCACCATTTGAGAGTATAGTTTGTACTCCTCTGAAAGGGATGGAGGATGTTCATCTGCCACATCAGAATTTAGTGTAGGTGGATGAATAGGGGATCCCAATAGGGGATCCCCCATCCAGAGTCACCAGAGTCATAAAAAGAATCATCAATCTCATCCGCAGTTTGTCTTTCTAGAGAGGATGAAGTGGTATGGGTTTGTTGTGTGTTGGCTACATCCTTTGGTCTTGATCCTGAAGACAATGGCTTTTGAGAGGTGGGTTGTTTTTGAGTAAGCTTAGACTGTCAAGGATTGAAAGATAGGGGCACGTTTGGATAAGATACATTGGGTGGCAGGACCTGCAGCAGGTTGTTGAGACCAAGGAGGTGAAGTTGTGCCAGAGTCATGAGAAGTGCCCCCTTGTCAAACATTGGCAGTTAAATGTTTAGAATTTGATATCGACTCCTGGTACTGGTCATGTCTCCCAGAATGATGTCGGTATCGGTGCAAAGGTGATCATGAGTCGCAAGGGCAGCCTCTGTGTCGATATCGAGTAGGAGTCTGGCTAGGCAAAGAAGAGTATGAGTATCAATACTTTTGGGGGGGATACTCTACATATTCGGGGTTGAGATTGAGGTTGTTTAGTGTGTCAAGATCAATAATGGTTGTAGTGAGAAGAATCATCTTGGCATTTCTTAGACTTGCACTTCTTAGGCAGTGGCTCTGATTCCAAGGGGTCATCTTGGCGTTGAACATATGCTCTAGCAAGACGGGTTGTGGTCTTCCGTTTTTTTAGGAGTTGGCTCCGATTCGGACGATTCCGAAAGATAACGTCATCGTCGAAGCTGTCTACAAGACCGAGGAGCACCACTCTTAGAACAGCTCAAGCTCAGTAAATGACGCTGATGTGTCGAGTGTCGAATGTCAATGGAAATAGCTTGCCTTGATTTAGTGGTCAGAGCAATAGTAAGTTCACACTTTGTTTGGAGCTAGGGCTCAAAGGTGGCTGTTGTAAAATAGTTGGGACATCTGTAGAGGCATCTCCCTATGTGATGGAATGTGTCAATCTCGGGGAGGCCAAAGTCTTCCTTGATACTGAGAGGGCTGCTTCATCAGCTGACTGGGAATTGAGCACCACAGTAGCTCTGGGCTCAAGCTCTGTAGGCTTAGGGCTCGATCTCGAATGGCTACCAAATCAAATATATATTTTCCCAATACCTTCAGCCAGATTAAAGGACTTAATTGATGTAACTTACACAGTAGTGTAAAACGCCATCTATTTCATAGAATGCTTCTTAAATTCAGAGATTGATTTAGAATCATAGAATCACAGAGTTCAAAGAGACCTCAAGGGCCATCCAGTCCAACCCTTGCCATGTAGGATCGCCATCAAAGTACTCCCGACAGATGGCCATCCAGCCTCTGCTTAAAAACCTCCAAGGAAGGAGATTCCACCACCCTCCATGGCAGCATATTCCACTGCCAAACAGCTCTAACCATAAGGAAGTTCTTCCTAATGTTTAAATTGAATCTCTTTTCCTGTAGTTTGAAACTATTCCTCCAGGTTCTAGTTTCTGAAGCCACCGGAAGCAAACTTGTCCCATCTTTGAAATGACATTCAAACTTTTAGACTTGGCTATCATGTTTACATCCCCTCTCAACCTTCTTTTGGTAAGGCTAAACATTCCCAGCTCCATAAGCCGCTCATCGTAAGATTTCTTCCAGACCTTTAACCATCCTGGTGGCCCTCCTCTGGACCCATTCGAGGTTGTGAACATCCTTTTCAAATTGAGTGTGCTGAAGTGAACACAGTATTCCAGGTGGGGTCTAAACAGAGCAGAATAGAGTGGTACTATCACTTCCCTTGATGCAGACACTATGCTTCTGTTGATGCAACCAAGAATCGCATTGGCTTTCTTGGCTGCTGTGTCACACTGCTGACTCATGTTCAATTTGTGGTCCACCCAGACTCCCAGATCCCTTTCACAGGTACTATTCTCCAGCCAGGGGTGTCCCATTCTATATCTGTGCAATTCATTTTTTCTGCCTAGGTGCAGGACCCTACATTTCTCTCTGTTGAAACTAATTCTGTTAGCTTTGGCCCAGCACTCTAATCTGTCGAGTTCATTTTGGATTTGCATCCTATCCTCTAGGGAATTAGCCACCCCTCCCAATTTGGTATCATCTGCAAATTTAATCAGCATACTCTCTATTCCCTCATCCAAGGCATTAATAGCACCAGACCCAGAAAAGAACCCTGGGGCACCCCATTGGTCACCACTCTCCATGCTGAAGAGAAGCCATTTATGATCACCCTTTGGGTACGATCAATCAATCAATTATTTGTAAACCGCACAGAGTGGCCTTATTGCTAGATGGTGCAGTATATACTGTAAATCTAATACATACACAAACAAATTACAAATCCACATAACAGTAGCACTATCTATCCGACATTCTACTAACTTCTTTGCAAATACTGTATATCATGGTGAACCTTATTGAAGGCCTTACAGAAATCAAGATAAGCAACATCCACAGCATTCTCCTCATCCACCAGGCCCGTAACTTGATCAAAGAAAGAGATCAAACTAGTCTGACATGACTTGTTTTTAAGAAACCTGTGTTGCCTTCTTGTAATGATGGCATTCCTTGTAAAATCATTACAGACTGCCTGTTTAATAATCTGCTCTAGAAACTTTCCAGGAATTGATGTTAAGCTGACTAGGTGGTAATTATTTGGGCCCTCTTTTTCTCCCTTTTGAATATGGGGATAAAATTTGCCCTCCTCCATGTTCTCCAGGAATTCTCAAAGATTATTGCCAATATTTTTATTTATTTATTTATTTATTTATTTATTTATTTATTTATTTATTTATTTATTTATTTATTTATGTTTGTTTGTTTGTTTTATATACCCCCATCTGACCTAAGGTCACTCTGGACGGTTTACAAAGTGGGAAATTACTTCTGCTAGTTCTCTTAATATGTTTGGGTGTAATTCATCTGGCCCTGGAGACTTAAATTCATTTAGGGATTCCAGGGATTCCTGCACTACCTCCCTACCTATTCTATGTTGCAGTTCCCTACTCTTCATCTACTCTTCATCCCGACTGAACTCTTTTTCCTTTTTGGAGAAAATGGAGGCAAAGAAGTTGCTGTGTAGTTCTGCCTTTTCCCTGTCTCATGTTAGGAACTGGTTATCATCGCCACACAGAGACCCTGTCATTTCCTTGTTTTTCCTTTTGTTGCAGACATAACTAAATAAAACCCTTTTTACGATCTTTAATTTATCTGGCAAGTCTAAGTTCATTCTGTGCTTTAGTTTTTTTAAACATCCTCCTGCATATGCTGGTTATTTGCTTGTATTTCTCTTTGGTGCATTCCCCATTTTTCCATTTCCTGTACTTTTTAAAAAAATATTCAGCTGAGTTGAAAGTTCTTTAGTCAACCACTGCGATTTCCTTAGACATCTCCCATTCTTTCTTGTTGGAACGGCTGGAACCGTTTTAGATTGTGCTTTTAATATCTCACTTTCAACGAATTCCCATCCATCTCGGACTCCCTTCTCTTTCAGTGCCTTGGTCCATGGAATTACAGCCAATAATTCCTTAAGTTTACAAAGTTCAGGATACTTGTCTGGCTCTACTTAGCTTCCCCTTCCCACTGTACAGTAGTCCCCTGTTTAGCATGGGGGTTAGGTTCTCTAATCACCCACAATAAAGGAAAATATGCAGTGTGCATATTCTTCAGCAACCTACCCTGCAGGACTGGGTGAGTGTACGTGAGGGGAGGGGATCTGCACTGTGCAGCTTTCCCCCTCCTGGCACCTCAGAGACCTGACCAGCAGGAGGGAATACAGTAAGCGCAGGTGCGGGAGGGATCTGCACCCGGCAACCAGGTGCCAGCTCCCCTAACCAGAGGCTAGAAGGGCTGCAGATCAAACATCCTGGTGGTTCTTGCATGCACGCACGCACGCACGCGCACACACACACACACACACACACACACACACACACACACACACACACACACACACACACACACACACACACACACACACACACACACACACACACACACACACACTGCAAGCTCCCTGGTGTGCATATGGGGCAGAAGTGGTAGCAGCGGTGGCAAGCCTCCCTTGGTTTCTAGAGAAGACTTTGCCAGCCTTGCTGGGTGGAAGGATAAGGCAGAAGGCAAGCACCCAGCAGCAGTTCCCCCTCCCCCTGGCACCTGCACTTACTTTATCCACTCCTGCTGGGCACGTTTCCGGGGTGCCATGAGGGGGAAAGCAGTGTGGTGAGGCTTCCTCACTGCACTTACCCATTCCCATTCAGCAGGTCCCTTCTCTACAAATAAAAACTCGTGATATACCGGGACCCCAATAAATGAACTATAATGTGGCGGGGGATTACTGTATAGTAAATTCCAAAAGAGCATGGTCACTTCTACCTAAAGATGCCACCACTTTGACCCCATTTACAAGGTCCTCCCTATTGGTTAAGATCAGATCCAAAATAGCTGTTGCTCTTGTTGCCCTTTCCACCTTCTGGTCCATGAAATTGTCTGCAAGGCCGCAAAGGAATTTATTGAACCTTGTGTTCTTAGCTGAGTTAGACTGCCAACATAAGTCAGGATAGTTAACATTTCCCACCAGTATTACATCTCTCCCTTTTGTCTGTAAGGCCATCTGCTCACAGAAAGCATCATCCAACTCCTCTGGCTGGCTTGGGGGGTCTATAATAGGCCCTTACAATAACATCCCTCACATTCTTCTCCCCCTTAATCCTCACCCAAATACTCTCAACCTGACTTCCCTTTTTTTGTATATCCTGGATTTATTTGAGAGGAACCTTTTTTGATAGAGACGTTGTTTTTAATTTTTTTACTACAACCCTAACAAATGAATTGGTTATCAGTATGGAATTGAATGTTATAGGGAAAAATAAAGCCTTTCAGTTTTTCCCTAATCTTGATATTTATTCCAGTGGTAGCTATGTGAGAGATTGTGAGCCAGAAAGTACAGTACTGGTATTTGAACAATTTATTTTATTTGGAATGCTACATAACGGACTTTAAAATTTGGAATACTGCTCAGTAGCCTGGCCATTGGTCTGTGGCAGTCTCTCAGGCCTCTGTCTCCTGTGTTCTTTAACTTAAATTCCTCAGAGAGATTGCTTGGAGGTTCGGAGTTTAGTTTCACCAGATACCATTCTCCTCTCCATCTAATTCTTAGATAGCTGTTTTGGTCTTCAAGCAGTTTCTGGGATCATGAATGGACTGAATAAAGGGGAACAATCTGAAGCTGAATCCACAAAAGAACATAAGAACATAAGAACACAAGACGAGCCATGCTGGATCAGGCCAACGGCCCATCTAGTCCAGCTTCCTGTATCTCACGGTGGCCCCACCAGATGCGTTTGGGAGCGCATGAGATTAGATATCTGTCTCCTGGTAGCACTCCCCTGCATCTGGCCCTTGAAGTACCCCGGTTTTAAGCCTGGAGATTACACATCTCCCTCATTCCTGTTTCGGACAGACTTTGCCCTTGTGGCTCAGGTGAAGTCGATGACGTGTCCCATTACTTGCTCAGGTGCCCCCTTCATGACCAACCCAGAGGCAAATTCCTTGGTGGGATTATTAGTTCACTGGCCGATAGGTCCCCTAGAGCCCAACTTAGTATGCTACTTTTCGGTACAGACAGGTTTGTTACACAGCAAGTTGCAAAGTTTGCGCTGGCAGCTATGAAAACTCGGGTCAACCTCTAACTTTGGGAGGACTATATTGGTCTGCAAATGTCACACAGTTTTTTAAAGTTTTGATTATATTTGTTGCGGATGTAACTTTATAAGTTTTTTTTAATCAAGATTGCGATGACCAATGGTTTTTAGCAATAAACTATTACCTTACCTTACCTTACATCTCCCTCATGGTTTGTAACCTGTGATGGACTTTTCCTCCAGGAATCTGTCCAATCCCTTTTTGAATGCATCCAGGTCAGATGCCATCACCACATTCTGTGGCAGGGAGTTTCACAGACTAACAACGCGCTGGATGAAAAAATATTTTCTTTTGTCTGTTCTTACTCTCCCATCCCACAATTTGAGTGTATGTCCCCTAGTTCTGGTATTTTGTGAGAGGGAGAAGAGCTTCCCTCTATCCACTTGACTCATACCCTGCATTATTTTGTACGTCTCAATCATATCCCCCCTTAAGCGCCTTTTTTCCAGACTAAACAGCCCCAAATATTTTAGCCTTTCCTCATAAGGGAGGTGCCCCAGCCCAGTAATCATTTTAGTCGCTCTCTTCTGCACCTTTTCCAGTTCCACTATGTCTTTCTTGAGATGCGGTGACCAGAATTGTACACAATACTCCAGGTGCGGCCTTACTATTGTTTTGTATAATGGCATTATAATGTTGGCTGTTCTATTTTCAATCCCCTTTATGATAATCCCTAGCATGGAATTGGCCTTCTTCACCGCTGCCACACATTGGGGAGACACCTTCATGGAGCTGTCCACCAACACACCAAGATCTCTTTCCTGATCTGTCACGGATAACTCAGAGCCCATGAGTTGATAAAGTTTTGATTTTTTGCCCCAATATGCATTACTTTACATTTGGCTACATTAAAACGCATTTGCCATTTCACAGCCCATTCCCCCAGTTTGGAGAGATCCTTCTGGAGCTCTTCACAATCTTCTCTGGTTTTTACCACACGGAAAACTTTTGTGTCATCTGCAAACTTGACCACCTCACTGTTTATCCCTGTCTCCAGGTCATTTATGAACAGATTGAAAAGCACTGGTCCCAGGACAGATCCCTGGGGCACACCGCTTTTCACTTCTCTCCATTGTGAAAATTTCCCATTGACACCTACTCTTTGTTTCCTGGATCTCAACCAGTTCTCAATCCAGAAGAGGACCTGCCTTCTTATCCCCTGACTGTGCAATTTTCTCAGCAGCCTTTGGTGAGGGACTGTGTCAAAAGCCTTCTGAAAATCCGGATAGACTATATCCACCAGTTCACCCAAATCCACATGCTTGTTGACCTTTTCAAAAAATTCTAAAAGATTTGTCAGACAAGACTTACCCTTACAGAAGCCATGGTGATTTTCTCTCAGCAAGGTTTGTTCTTCTATGTGTTTTAAGATTTTCTCTTGGATGAGGCTTTCCACCATCTTCCCTGGGACAGATGTAAGGCTAACCGGCCTGTAGTTTCCCGGGTCCCCCCTCCTTCCTTTTTTAAAAATTGGTGTGACATCCGCTATCCTCCAGTCCTCCGGCACTGTGGCCGTTTTAAGAGACAAGTTGCATATTACCGTTAAGAGATCTGCAATTTCATTTCTCAGTTCCCTAATAACCCTTGGGTGGATGACATCTGGGCCCAGGGACTTGTTAATCTTCAATTTATCAATTAGTCCTAAAACATCCTCTCTTTTAACCTGTATTTGATTTAATTCTTTAGTCAAGAGCAGCGGAATCTGCTCAAGGTCTTCTGTCGTGAAAACAGATGCAAGGAACTCATTTAATTTCTCTGCAATTTCCAAGTCCTCCTTAACCTCCCCTTTTCCTCCCTCACCATCCAGAGGGTCCACTGGTTCTCTGGCAGGTTTTCTACTTCTAACATATTTAAAAAAGCTTTTATTACTACCCTTTATATTGCTAGCCATGCGTTCCTCAAAATCTTTCTTTGCCTGTCTTATCATCTTACATTTCTTTTGCCAGAGTTTGTATTCGATTTTATTTTCCTCATTTGGGTAGGATTTCCATTTACAGAGAGACCTCTCCTTGCGCTTTAGAGCCTCTCTAACTCCACTCGTTAACCATGCTGGTGCCCTCTTGGACTTAGAGGAGCTCTTCTTTCTTTGTGGTATGCACTTGTGCTGGGCCTCTATTACCTTTGTTTTAAACAGGCTCCATGCACTCTGAAGATGCCGAACAGCTCTAACTGTCCTGGTTTAAACCTATAAAACACCAAATGATGTGTGCATCGGCTGTTTGAGCGGACATATCTCTGTATATCAATTTTCCTGGCTTTTAAGATTTTCAGGAGAGGTGTTTCTCTCGGTCCCAATGTCCTCACAGCCATGCTCTGAGACAGGCTGTGGTTGCCTTCAGACTGTGGAATTCCCTCCCATGAGAGGCTAGGCTGGCTTGCTCTCCACTGTCCTTGTGGTGGCAGACAAAGACTCTTGGGAAAATAATAGGTATTATATTATTCATTCTTATCAATTTATGTGCTCAGGTGACACAACATCTGAACAGGGTCCTTTTAAGCCTCGAGATGTACTTGACCTCCAATTGGAAGTGACAGAAAAGAAGTACTATTTTTCTTGTTAAGGATGGCATACTTTTTATAAACTGTATCTATGTAAAACAAGTTTGCTTGCCCTTTGAGAAGCCCAGTCCACACTCACTCACCTACCCAGAGCAAGTAGAGAATAATTGGGTAATTTAAGATGCAAACAACCTCTCTGTTGCCTCTAATCCTTAAAATGCAACAAGGAACAAATCACAACCATTTTGTGCTCAACTGGCATTATCTTGTTTAAAGCATTGTTTGTATTGAAGCAGTTTTTACACTCTTTTGCTTAATGTGAGCAAAAATCCTTCTCACAATAATTCTTTGTTGAAAGTGCAACAAGAAACCTTGCTCTCTTGCATAGTGAGAAAAATACCAGCAAGTACTTGCATTCTAGATCATCACTTCTCTCCTAAACATATGACACAAATATATTGAATGAATATCAGCTGTGTATTCCATCTTGAGCTCTGAAGATGTATTAAGCAATAAATGTATTGAAAATAAATTCAGAAATTCTCCCCTCAGCAAGTTTAAACAACCTATTGCAGCTAATAAGTAGCAAGAAGCTTAACCTTCCAGGATTTTGTCCTTAAGAAAGCAGACTGGAATGAGAAACCATTTTGCAAGAATGACATGCATCTTTTTTCTTTTTTGGGGCTTGGTTTTATGAGATGACCTTATGTGTGGATATTATACTAACACAGAATATCCTTTAAAAAAAAAAAAAAAAAACAAGACACCAGTTAACTCTGGGTCACAATTCATTCACTAAATTGTAATCCTTGTTCATATTCTATTACTGTTAAGTGTAGCTCTAAATTTAATGTGGAGACTTGGATATTAATAATAGTATAGTTTAGTTACCAGAAAGAAGGGCCATTTCTCCCTATGTGAAACAGAAATCAATTTCTCAGCATCTCTTAGATATTTTGTGAAAATGGAAAGCTGTATGGAGCTTTACGCACAGAGCCATGTAAAACTTTTTAGTAGTAATATTCCATAACCACCTGTGTTCAATTTGAACAAGAAGTTGAGTGAATGAGGACCAGGACATTATACTTTCTAGAATTAAAGTGTTATTTTGATCTCATAATGCTGCAAGAAGCACTCACATTGGATTTCAGACATAAAAAGCCCTCTGAGACTCTGGCCTCTTAAAAAGCTTTTATCAAATTAATCTTAACTGTGTTAGTTTGTGGCAACAAACAGGCAGGAGAAAGCAAGAAAATCAGAGAATTCCTTTTTTTCTCTTCTGTAAACCTCAAGTGAAACTAACAGTGCTCTAATATCCTGAAATCAAGAGAAACTCTATGAGTTGACAAGTAATTTCACCTCTAATATTCACTGGCCAGGGATTCTTTTATTTGCTATTTGTTTAGATATTTATTTTACAGTTGGTCTCTGTGTTAAGCAGCACAAACTAGATTTCTTCTTCCCCACCAGTGGAAATTGACATCATAAGAATAATCATACTGTTTATTTTAAGCATCTCGGTAAAATTTCGGTTGGGGAGGGTTTCACCATGCCCCCCGGGCACAGAAACACAGCACTGCGTGTTTTCCTTAGAAAACCTACTTATGGTACTACAGAGTACTGACTGGATGGAGATGTTCCATGGAAGAGATCACACTTCTCTGAAACTTTAGCTCTCCACATGCTGAAGGCTAGGATAGAGAAAGGTGGGGTAAGGTTGCTCTCTCTGCTCACCATTCCACTTAAGCTTTTTTTAAATTGAATGCTTGAATAAGGCTAAAGAAAACATATGCATCAATACAGATTTCAGATGCTAGCTTCTTCTTTAATCCTTTTTGGAACATTCATTTATGCCTCCTCCTCCTCTTGCTCTATAGAGAATTGTTGCTGTCTTTGGCATTTCTACAAGGCCACCATTTTTACATTTGTATCTAAAGGCTGTTTCAGTTTCTTTCCTTCTTAACCAAAATGTCATCATTGTTCTCTCATCCCAGAAACAATTCCAATTAACAAATAACAGTGCTACAAGCATAACGTGACAGCAACACAAGAACATGTAGTGATTAAAACAAAAAAGCCATTTTTAAAAACAGCATTAATTCTTACCAACTCCAGTAGTTATTGATTCTGTGTCAATGTCGTTAGCCTTTTTCTTTGCCACTTCAGCTAGTGCCAAATCACCCTTATCTAGTGCAAAGTAATGAATGTCCTTTAGAAATAAACCAAAATAAAAGATTAATCTAAAATGAATCTTGGGTGAGTATCAAAGGAGAATTTTAAAGGAAAAACGACTTTATTGCTTAGATCAGAAACACAGATGGAGTCAATGAGACTATATTTATAATTTTTTCAGCATTACCTCTGTGCTGGCACCTAATCATGAATAAAGTGCTAGCCATTAACATGAAAAAAAAGCTCTCAACCCTGCAGTATAAATGCAGGTTACTTACCTGTAAGTTAAGTTCTTCCAGTGGACCTCTGTGAATACACACAATGGGTCTTCGTGCCTGTGTGCTTGAGTTCCCGGTCGTTCCAAGCTTAAGGCTTACAAGCCCCTCCCCTCCGTGTGCATGCTCACCCATCTCCCGCCTTGCTGACGCAGCTCCCCTCTAGTCCGCCGCTGACCCTTAGAGAATACAACGAGCCATGACGGAGAGAGGGGAGGCGGGTGGGTGGTGTGTATTCACAGAGGTCCACTCGAAGAACTTAACTTACAGGTAAGTAACCTGCATTTCTTCTTTGTGGACTCTGTGAATCCACACAATGGGTGACTGCCAAGCTGACTTACCGGTGGAGGGTAGTCATGGTAGCACAGTTGTCAAAACTGCTTTGCCAAATGCGGCTGATCTCTGCGTCCTGACGTCTAGTTTGTAGTGCTTCAGGAACGTAGACGGTCGAGACCAGGTAGCCACTTTCCATATGTCTTCCAAGGGCACTCCTTTTAGGAAAGCAGTGGAGGAGGCTACTGCTCTTGTAGAGTGTGCCCGAGGCATGACAGGTAAGGAGACATGTGCAGTGTTGTAAGCCATTTTGATGGCTGTGACAATCCATCTGGAGATGGATTGAGGGCATACTTGATGACCTTGAGATGGTGCCGAGGTTCTGATAAAGAGCTTGTGTGTCTTTCTAACAGGAGCTGTCCTGGCTGTATAGAAGAGGAGTGCTCTTTTGACGTTGAGGGAGTGGAGCTTCCTCTCGAGGTGAGTACTTGGGTTTGGGAAGAAGGTTGGTAGAATAAGTGACTGAGACACGTGGAACGAGGACACTATCTTTGGTAAGAAAGAGATGTCCGGACGAAGTTCCACTCTATCATGGTGGAATTTGAGGAACGGTGGGTCCGCTCTGAGCGCAGCGAGCTCTGAAGCTTGTCTGGCTGATGTGATTGCCACTAGGAATGCTGTTTTTAAGGTAAGTAAGTAAAGAGATGCGGTAGTCATAGGTTCAAATGGCGGCTTAGTTAGACAGTTCAGTACCAAGGAGAGAGACCATTGTGGTGTCAGGGCTCTATGTTGTGTACGGAGGTTCGCGATGCCTCTTAGGAAACTCTTGAGTTTAGGATGTGTAAACAAAGCTGCAGCCTCAGACTCTGGCGGCTGCAGTATAGACTCTTAGGATAGATAGGGATAGTCCTCTGTTGAAGAGTAAGAGGAGGAATTCCAGGTGGACCTGGATGTTGGTTGGACTCGAGGGTTGAGAGTTGCCACGAGTGAAGTGTAGGAAGGATGCCCACTTATGTGCATATAGGGTATTAGTATACTTTTTCCTGGAGCTTGTGAGTACTTCTGCAATTGTTAGAGGATGTACCATGCAGTTAGGTGGAGAGTCAGGACGTCTGGGTGCCTGACTTGGCCCTGGTGTTGCATCAGGAGATCGGGCGTTGATGTCAGCCTAAGGGAGTCGATCGCCATTGTTTGAAGGACTTGAAACCATGGATGTCTTGGCCACCATGGGGCCAGAAGTATGACATGGGCTCCGTGGTGTCTGATCTTCATCAGCGTCCTCTGAATGAGTGGTATTGGTGGGAATGCATAAAGGAGGCCGGCTGGCCACCTGGTGGCAAAGGCATCTCCCTGGGAGTGTTTGCCGATTCCCGCTCTGGAACAGTACAAGCTGCACTTTGCATTGGCTTGAGATGCAAACATGTCCATGGTCGGGGTTCCCCATCTGGTACAGAGGATTCGGAACACTGCTTCTGATAGGCTCCACTCGTGATTGTCATGTGTGAGGCGGCTCAGTTTGTCTGCAGTGACGTTGTTGCATGACGCAATGTGTATGGCTATTGGGTGAATGTCCTTGGTTTGAGGGTGAGGTGCAGGAGAGATTTCGAGTGAGTACCTCCTTGCTTGTTCAAGTAATAAAGTGCTGTGGTATTTTCTGTTATTACTTGGACCATCTGGTGGGCAAGGAGGAGCTCGAATGCCTTGAGGGCTTTGAGAATGGCAAGGAGTTCCAGATAGTTGATATGATGTACTCGCTCCTTGAGTGTCCACCTGTGATGGATCGACAGGTGGTTGCAAGTGGCGCCCCATCCCATGGTACTGGCATCCGTCGTTACCTGAATGGAAGGTAACGCTGTTTGAAGGGCCTTCCCACCCTGAGATTGCGGGAGGACTTCCACCACTTTAGGCTGGTGAGGAGAGAGGAGGTAACTCTGAGCCGTTTGGATGGGTTGTCGCAGTGAGGTCGAAACCTGGCTAGAAGCCATGCCTGCAGCGGTCTCATGCGGAGTCTGGCATGTGGTATGATAGCTGTAGTGGAGGCCATCAGGCCTAGTAAGCGTTGGGCCTGGTGAGCAGATACCTTGTTGGAGCTCTGAAATGGGTGTAGAACCTGTTTGATTTTTATTGGGCGATCTGGCGCTAAGTATGCCCTTGCTTTTAGAGCGTCCAGAAGTGCTCCTATGTACTGCACTGACTGGCAGGGTAGGAGGTTGGACTTCTTTTCGTTGAGACGAAGTCCCAGGGATGTTAGGAGTCGGATGGTGAGGTCTCGATCCTTCTCTGCCTTTTGTTTTGTAGGTGCTACCAGGAGCCAATCGTCTAAATATGGGAAGATGTGGACTCCCTGGAGCCTGAGGAAGGCCGCCACCAGTGCCATGCACTTTGTAAACACCCGCGGGGCAGAGGAGATACCAAAGGGCAGGGCTTTGAACTGGTAAGTTGAGCCTCCTATCCGGAAGCGGAGGTATTTCCGGTCTTGAGGGGCTATGGAGATGTGAAAATAAGCGTCCTGTAGGTCCAGGACGATGAACCAGTCTCCTTGTTGTAGCATGGGGATGATGGTGTCTAGTGTGGATATGCGGAACTTCTTTTTTCGAATGAAGGTGTTTAGTTTTCGAAGGTCCAGAATGGGCCGAATGCCCTCGTCTTTTTTGGGTATTGTAAAGTATCGAGAGTAGAAGCCTAATCGATTTTCTGATGGCACTGGCTCTATAGCTTCCTTCTCTAATAGAGCAGCTACTTCGTCTCTTAGTGCCCAAGAGAAAGGTGTTGAGATGACCCGTCCTAATGGGGGTCGATGATGGAATTGGATTCGGTATCCTCTTTCGATGATTGACAATACCCATGCATCTGTCATTATGTTTCTCCAGTTCGGTAGGAAGGGATTGAGCCGGATGTCCTCGTGCGGGGGATCCGGGTCAGGGCAACTGCTTTTGCTTGCGGTCAAATCTCCTGGCTTGCTGCTGCTGCCGTTGCCTAGGCTGTTGTGCCGCACACTGGTAGGGAGACTGTTGGTACTGTGGCCTGTACCTGGCCTGCGCCCTTTGGTGGGACGGAGTATACTGCCGTCTCCAGGAAGGGGCTGGTGGCCTGGAGGAGGATTGTGAGGAATTTCCTTGGTATGTATAAGATTTTGCAGCCTTACGCATCTTCTGGATGTTGTCCAGTGACCCGTCAGTGGACGTCGCAAAGAGTACTTCTCCATCAAATGGGGAGTCTTCTATACGGTTTCTGGCATCATCTGTAATGTTGGATGTCCTGAGCCAGGCATGACGACGGAGATGTATAGCAGTCGTCAGTTGCTTAGAAGCTGCATCCGTTATGTGCAGGGAGGTGATCATCTGGTAGTCGATCAGAAACAAGACTTCCATGTATGAGGCCTGTGCTTTGGCCCTTTGTTCTTCCGGAAGGTGGTTTATGAAATCCGGAAAAGTGAGCAGGAGGTGACAGGTATACGCCTCCATGGTGCACAGATAGTTCAGTGCTCTCAAGGAGAATGAGGCAAGGGAGTAATGACGCCTGCCAATGAGGTCTAGCTTCCGAGCTTCCTTGTTGCTCGGGGTGGTGTTGGAATGGGACTTCCCTCTGTTTTGTGTGGCATCCACTATCACCGAATTTGGTAGGGGGTGCTTCATAAGGAAGTCTGTGCCATCACCATGTGTCTTGTAGACGCTATCAATTCTCCTTGGAATAAGAGGATTGGAGGAGGGTTTGGCCCAGGCCTCCTTGGCCTTTTCCAACATAGAGGGAATAAATCCCATTCGCAAAGGAGGTGGCCTAGACTTGTGCAAGTGGCCAAAGAATTTGCACGAGTCACTTGCGTCTGGGAGTTGAACTTGAAGTCCCATGACTTGTGCAATTTTGTGTATCATCTGTGAATAATGTTTAAAGTCTTCCATTGGGGTGGAAGATTGTCTTGCATATCGGTCTCGGAGTGTCTAGATTTTGAGAGGGTGGACCAATGCGATGTCTGAGAGGCTGCTCCCATGTCGGAATCATCCGTTAACGGGCGATCCATAGTGGCTGGCGAATCTGGCAGCTGTGCCTGCTGATCCACTGCTTGCGGTGTGGTGTCAGTGGGGCTTTGCAGGACATGGCTCCGAAAGGCTAGACCAGTAATGGTGTCAGCGTGGGACACCATAGGGCGCTGGGCCAGTGGCTTAGGTTTACCTCTTCACTGCCTCTTATGTTGTGAGGAGGCGGATGAAGAAGTGGTAGAAGAATCGGTGTCTGAGGAGCTGGACACCATGCGGGTATGACCTCGTTTCTTCTTAGAACGGTGTTTGCTTTTATGACGCCGTGCGGGGGATGAAGAGGAGGGAGATCCATGACATCGGTGCCTCTTGCCCTGCCTGCGTCTAGATTTTTGATGCCTAGGAGAGGATGAGGGGTATGACGTGGAATCATGAGAGTCTACCCTCACCCTCTTTCTGCCCCGGCCCAGGGAGACAACTGGGCGTTGATCTTTTGCAGGACGCCCGACATCAGAGACTCCTCTTTCTTCGATGTCTGATTGTATAGCACCCAAGCGCTTGGGGGCATCTAGACCCTGCTCCTCCACGTCAGAGTGCTGAAGAGCTGAGGTCATGGAGGCAGCCTGTGCGACAACGGGTTGTAGCTGACTGTGGCCATGTCCGTGTCATGGACAAGCTGGCCCAGCGGTAAGCCCGATAGAATCATAGGGCTATGAGGGGGTTCACGGGTACCCGTTGCCTGATTTTCAAAGGCATGGGACCAAGGCTCGTCTCGTGTGGCATCAGGAGACTGGGCGCTGACCTGCGCTGAACTGTGAACCCCCTCTACGTGCACGACTCGGTTAAAACGAGCGCGGGTGGTTTCGGCGTCGCCATCATTGATCGCACATCAGAGGCCATTTCCTTTGATCTTTTCTTCGGAATCGGAGCAGGCTGGAGATGTTTTTTCTTTCTTTTCTCCATCGTTTTGCCTTTGGTTGAAGATTTGGATTTTGAGGAAGTAGAAGGCATGGAAGCCTCGGAGTGGGTTTCCATGGGTTGGAGGGATTTTTCCCACAAGTAAGCCCTTAACCGCTCCAGGCGATGTTTAAGGGCCGGCTTCGTTAGCTTTTTGCAATGCGGGCAGAGTTCAAAAAAAGCTGTCCGTCAGCTAACGGAATTCTATTCCGGCAGGATTCACACTGCTTAAACAGTGCTGCTGCGGCCATAAACGGCCGTTGCGCCCACCAGTACGGGGGAGGGGAGGGGGGTATACAACTCCTCCGCCCTATGGGCGGGCGCTGGAAATAAACAATAACTATATAAACTTGGAGGGGGGAACTGGGAGGAAAGGAAATAAAAGAAATTAAATATTTGAATAAAGTTTTCACTTTCCTTTTTGTTTGCAGGAGCTCGGGGAAAAGACGACCAAACTCAGCGGCGGCAAAAAGGAACTGAGTCAGCAAGGCGGGAGATGGGTGAGCATGCGCATGGAGGGGAGGGGCTTGTAAGCCTTAAGCTTGGAACGCGCGAAGACCCATTGTGTGGATTCACAGAGTCCACAAAGAAGAACCAGACCTTTAACAGTTTCTGTTCTTGTATGGCAAAGCCAAAGCATAAATGATCTCCAGCTAGAAAATGGGAACACAGTTAAGAGTTTGTTTGACAAAAGTGTGCCTGAACTGGCCAAGTGGATGGACAGAATAGAGCACTTCATACAAATGATATGACTTTGGATATCTTTCCTCTCCGGTCACTCTAAAAATTGGTGTACCACTTTTTCATTCATCTTAAATGTCTTCAGTCTAATTTTTGTTGTTGTTCTGCTCTCCCAAAACTGTTGCCTCCCATCTTTAGTTCCCTTCTGTGGCCTAACTCGATAGGACAGAAACAGGCTTGCTTCTGAAATGTGGGTATCTTCTGGTTATGTATAAAGAGGAGATGGGTGTTTTATGAACAGCAAAAAGAATAGAAGGATGTAAGTGATGCCACATTTCACCCTACTGTTTTCAGTCATCTGTTCTCATTTCTGGGCTTTCATTGCAAGCAATGACTCTTGGAGGAAAATGCCTTGGAGTTCCATACTGCTTAAATGGCTTCTCCTGATGATCTGAAAATCACCCATTTTTAAAATAGCTGTTGTGAGTTTTTCGGGCTGTTTGGTTGTGTTCTGGGAGTTTTTCTTGCTGACTTTTCACCAGACTCCATGGCTGGCATCTTCAGAGGGCAAGGAGCTCAGGGAAGAAGGAGTTTCTTTCTGTGCTATGGGGTATAGAGTGAGTGAGACCCCTTTTTTCTTACTGTGACAATGTTATAGTTAAAAGGATGCCTCCGCCACTGTCATATCTACTAAAGATATTTATTGTTCCTGTTTGTATTGATTAGAACCAAAGAGGCAATAAATTTTAGGAGAATACAAGGATAGCATATGACAAGATTCCCTAAGGAACAAGTTCTCCCATCAGAGGGCTCCACTGAGAAGGCCCTGTCCCTGATAGCCATCTGCTGTAAAGATGATGGTGTGACTGCATATAGAAGGCTTTTTGCTGGAAATTCTACTGTTGGAGCAGATACATATGGATACAAGTTTTGGATATCTGATCTCCCATGTATTGGGATCTGAAGATCAGAACCTGCACTTTGAATTTAATGAAGCAAGTATACATAAACAAATACATAATTCTGTCTCATTCTCCCTCATCACTTGTCATAAATGATGAGTGTCACCAGATTACAAAGAAGTAAAAAAAGGGGGATGTGTGGCCATTTCAAAACACAAATGCAAGACTAGGCTACAGAGTCCAAACATGGCAAAAGATGTCGTTTGCCAGGAGGTCATTCTTAGATACAGTCACACACCCCCGCCGATCATGGGGGTTAGGGACCCACCCCACCCGCGATGCATGAAAATCCGCGATATGCGGAAGTGGGTGAGGTGGGGCCTGGGGGCGGGGGGGAGTGCTTGCGCACCTGTCTGAGGCTTCTCGGAGGAGCGCGGGGGCAGCGCGGAGTGACCGGATCGCCCCCCCCCCGCGCGGCTCCGAGGTGCAGGCACTGCAATCCCGCGATGCAGTGGGACCGCAGTACCTGAACTGTGAAATGGCGGGGGGTGACTGTATAAAGTTCTTGTCAAGATTAAACTTGGCAGGCAGTCTTCTTAGATGACGCAGGAAGCAGCAGGGCTGTTGTTAAAGTTGCATCTGAAGTCAAGGATTGGGTTTCACACTCCAGCTCTTCAAACAAAGGGAAGTAGGTCATGCACTCCCCCACACACCTCATCTCCATTTGGCTCTTTGAGACATACAAGTCCCTGCTTGGCTGGGGGAGGGGGAAGGCTTGATGCATAAAACACATGTGCTCCATTTGAGGATTGGGGTAAAATTTAGTAAACCCACTAGGTTTTGGACCAGTGGGTTCAGCCAGTAGTCTGGCTGCCGCATTTTGAACCCGCAAAAGTTTCCAAACCATATTCAAAGGCAGCCCATGTAACATGTGTTACAGTAATCCAATGTGCCTAACTATCTAACAGTGGGGATATGGGGAGCTTACGCAAGTAGAACAAGGGATATAAACATGATGTGCCTGGATGGAATAACACTCTGTCCTAGGGGTCCTCAAACTTTTTAAACAGAGGGCCAATTCGCTGCCCCTCAGACACTGTTGGGGGCCAGACTATAGTTTTTAAAAAGTATGAACAAATTTGTCATGCAACAACCGGCTGAGGGGGGCTCATCTGGCAGAGACTGGCTGGGTGGTGGTGGTTATTCAATCCACCAACCCATCAGGTTCAATTCAGGGCTAATCCCCTTTGCTCTCAGTTTTGACACACACAGAGAGACTCTCCTCACACTCAGCTTCATGGGTCGTGCTCGCCCTTCCCAGGAGGTGGAATAATGGGTGAGGGAAAAGCGGCGACAAATGGATGGCTGCAGGAGAAGAGGCTGGCAGCAGGAGGAGGAGGAGGAGGAGGGAATGAGGATGTGTGGAGAAGAGAGGGTGGTGGGCTGAGGGAAGGCCGCACAAGGGCGGGGTGGGGGACACTCAGCACTAACTGAGGTGCGCAGGGAAGCCCCCTCTTGCTTTCCCACCTCCAGTGCGCCAGCAGCAGTGGCCCTATTGGGGAAGGGGATGTGGCGCTGGGCGCTGGGCGCTGGGGTTGGCAGGTCCTTCGCTGCTGCTGTGGCTACTTCAGTCCCACATGCATGCACACTGCAGTCAGGTTGGGGGGCAAGTGGGGGGGGGTTCTGCAATGGCTAGCGGGCCAGATTCAGGACCCTGGCAGGCCAAATGCAGCCTGCAGGCCGCAGTTGAAGACCCCTGCTCTATCTTATCATCAACAGCTTTTCACTGATTTACTGTGGAACTACTGCTAAATTGTGTGGGTTTGTACCTGGCATAAATAAAAGCAAGAAAATCCAGCTGCAAATTGACTGCTGTATCCTCAGGTCTCTTGAAAAGAAACAATGCAAACCATTCAGGAACAGCAGATAATTACTAATGCCCTCCTTACAGGCAGAATGTCCTTTACAAAAACAGAAGTATGGGAATGTTGCTCCTTCTCTCCCTCTTGGTTTGGGAACAGAGCAGCAAGGAGAAATAGTAAGTAGCTTCTCCCACCGAAGCAGCAGTGTACTCCCCACACATTTTATTGCTGAAATGAGTGCGGCACACCTGCCTATAGCAGTTTTCCCGGAAACACACCAACTGAAAATCTGAATGTTGCTAGGACAGGTCATGTAAGAATGTATGGGGTTTGGGAAATTTTGGCCTTAAGGAGAAGTCCTTATGGGTTTAAATATCAAGTCTTGAACTTCTTGGCTTTCCATGTTTTTTAATCTGTGGCATAAAAGCAAAGGAAGCCAGAGGGTAGAAAAAGAAAATGTAGCTGAAAGAT
Source organism: Phrynocephalus guinanensis (assembly GCA_037367245.1). Taxonomy (NCBI): domain Eukaryota; kingdom Metazoa; phylum Chordata; class Lepidosauria; order Squamata; family Agamidae; genus Phrynocephalus; species Phrynocephalus guinanensis. Next base: position 615,230 of record CM074732.1, on the reverse strand, counting down.
TTTATGAAGTCAAATTATCTGAATCGCATTTTATGGTAACGCTGTGCATCCATGTTAAAAATAATAATATAGGAAATATTCCTTTTGCTTCCAGTGTGTTATCTGTGAAACCTCAATCAGTGGATTTGTTCCAGGTGGCAGGTAGTCTGGTTAATCCAGGCTGTCTTCCCTTAGCTGCTGATGCAAGTCCCTCCTGCTGTGAGAAAATTTCTGGTTTCTTTCCAGATAAAATCAATGAGATTTTGATTAAAATGTGTGTCTAGGCAAGGAGAGCTATGTCTAAAGGGAGAAATATTAGGAGCTCATCCCTCTGAATACCAGTCACTATCCACTAAATTGTGTTGCAATGCATGCTTTTGGATCTTGCTTCCTGCCAGGATTAAAATTATTTGGGGAACAAGAGGGCTTTATCTAAAAGCCTGTTTTCTATTTAAAAAGAAAAGCAGAACACTTATTTCTTCAGAAATAAGCATGTACTCTTGTCATGGTGCACAGAGTCAGACCCATTTTTGATGTTTATGTCTAGCAGCCTATAATGGATTTGAAACAAGCAAAAGCCTCCCACAGGCAGAACTGTGTTCATTTTCAGGTGGCTTTACCATCATTGCAGCTTTTCTGTTGGATGAATGGGGAGCTTTATACTTAACCTGTGGTGCCCTGTCCCCTTAAAATTCATCAACCGTTAGAGGAAGCTGCAATGTGGGGAGCGAACTGGCCAAAATTGTGGCCTTCATTTTTGTCAGCAGGAACATCCTAAATTCACTCTAATGCTCAGAGAATGAAACCCTGGAACGAACTCACTGACCTTAAAAACCACCACCACCACCACCACAATGTTAATTATATGTTTTGTAGTGAGAAATTGAAATTCCTTGTTTGGTTCTGCAGTTCCAAATATGTACTATGAGGAACAACTGTAAAGTAATGTTCTAGGTCAGTGATGGCGAACCTTTTAGAGACCGAGTGCCCAAACTGCGATTCAAAACCCACTATTTTTTTATTTTATTTTTGCAAAGTGCCAATACAGCAATTTAACCTGAATACAGGTGGCTGTGAAGGAGCAATGTCGGGTGCCCACAGAAATGGCTCCAAGTGCCACCTTTGGCACTCATGCCATAGGTTCGCCAACACGGCTCTAGGTTTATTTCTATGTCCATCTGCAAATTATCTATTAAAATTAATTTTAAAATTAAAATATATATTATAATTAAAAATGTTCATTATCTCCAATCATTCATCATGTTGAGAGCTACTCTAAAAACATATTGAGGGGATTTCCCACTCCTGATTTCAAAGAATGATTCAAAGGCAAGGTAATTGTCATCGTCTTTGAAAGAGTGTTCCTTTTTCTTTTTCGTTTGGAACAAGGAACATATCCTGAAGTTTTGTCTATGAGGATGCTGTTGTTTTGTGTCATCAAACTGCCTTCCACCTATTGTGACTTTTTATTTATTTATTTATTTATTTATTTATTTATTTATTTATTTATTTGATTTATATACCACCCATCTGACCAAAGATCACTCTGTGCGGTTTACAAAGTGGGAACATAAACAACACCAAAGCTGTACAATATACAAAACACTCTAATTAGATAAAATGAACAATAATCATATTTAAATAAAAATAACAAAATAGTGACAAAAATCTAAAATAATATGAGAAGGCAAAAGAGGCAGAATAGACCGAAGACCGAATCAGCGCTATAATTGTTAGTAGTCAGGTAAAGCCTGTCTGAACAACCAAGTCTTCATCTGTTTTGTAAAAACATAAAGGGTGGGTGCCAGACAGATCTCAGAGGGCAGTTGGTTCCACAAGTGCAGTGTGACCACTGAAAAAGCCCGATACCTGGTGGATGTCGTGTGGGCTTCCTTTGGGATCAGCATCCTCAGATTACCTGCCTGAGAGGAGAAAGTGTTGTGGGCAGTATTCTGTGGTAGGAGCCGTTCTGACAGATAGCAGGGTTCTAAACCATTTAGGGCTTTGTATGTCATCATAAGAACCTTGAAGTCAATGTGGAACTGGATCAGCAGCCAGTGCAGCGTGGCCAGTGTAGGGGTGATTGGTTGGTTTCTTTTTACATCCGTTACTAATCTGGATGCAGTATTCTGCACAAGCTAGAGCCTCCACATTAACCTCAAAGGCAGCCCTACGTATAGGGCACTATAGTACTCTAATCTTGAGACTATGAGTGCATGGACCAACATGATGTGAGTTCCCAAATCGAGGTAGGCACGTAGCTGGGCAATCTGCTGCAGATGGTATAGAATCATAAAATCATAGAGTTGGAAGAGACCTCAAGGGCAATCCAATCCAACCCCCTGCCATGCAGGAACCCCCATCACAGTACTCTCAACAGATGGCCATCCAGTCTATGCTTAAAAAACCTCCAAAGAAGGAGACTCCAGCACCCTCCGTTGCAGCATATTCCACTGCAGAACAGCCCTGTCATGAAGTTCTTCCTAATGTTCAAATGGAATCTCTTTTCGTGTAGTTTGAAACCATTTCCATTAATCCTAGTCTGTGAAGCCATGGAAAACAAACCAGTTCCCTCTTCAATATAACATCCTTTCAAACATTTAAACATAGCTATCATATCCCATCTCACCCTTCTTTTTGTAAGGCTAAACATTCCCAGCTCCCTAAGTCACTCTTTATCAGACATTTCTTCCAGACCTTTAACCATCCTGGGTGCCCCCTTCTGGATCTGTTCAAGGTTGTCAACATCTTTTTTAAACTGAGGTGCGCAGAACTGGACACAGTACTCCAGGTGGGGTCTGAGCAGAGCAGAATAGAATGGTACTATTCTAGTGAGCAGACCGGACAACCCACATCACCTGGTGATGTGCCAGGTCCAGGAGAACACCCAAACTACACATCTCATCCTGGGCAGAGTCACTCCCCAAAAAACTGAGTGATCTGAATGATCACTGGGTGATCTATGTGATCACGCATGCTGCAGTTACCCCCCTCCCCCTCTCAGGCTGGTATAAGATCAGAAGGACCTGCATCCGGTGATATATGTTCAGCCGCTGGAGTCTAAGATCTTCCAAACCATGGCAAAGAGAACATGAGGAAGATTCCATCTTTGCTCCACCTCTTTGGAACTCTTGACAGCAAAGTCGTAGTTTAGCTTTTAACTTGGTAGTGCTCAGGCATTCTGCAAAGCTTTTCCCTTTGACAAAGCTGATGAAAGGAGCAAAATGATGACTAACGAGTCCCATCATCCTGAATTACATACTCGTAAGTAGACTTAGGGCTGTTGAACGGTACTCATCTCATAAGAAAGTTTATTGTAGTAGAGGGTAGGACTGTAAGGAACGAAAATATATAATCATGCCCGCTAATAAGCTTATAGATACAACATATTATCAATAGCAAATGTAAAAGCTATCTTGTAATTGTAATTACTGAGGTACTTAACAGAGGACAGTGTGTGGTGTAGCAAGAGACACTGTGGTTTTCCTGTCGACGCTCAAACTAGTGCTGAACGGAAACGTGTGGTAACAGCAAGCTGTAAAATTGAACTGAGCAAAAAGAGGAAGTAAAGTGAGCTTATGAAGCTTTGGGTATGCAGGTGGGACCAGCAAAAGATAGACAACTTATGGGCGGCATTGAAGGTGTGGCTGACTGATAAGTGACCAAGGAAAGGTGTGGTTGTCCGATAGTGACCGAAGAAGAGTCTGGAAGGGTCTGAAAATGTATAAAAACCCCTGGAAAAGTGTGTTTGAGTTCTCCTCTCAATTATGAGGGGGACCCCTTTTATGTCTTTCCGCAAAAGGTTTTCTGTTCTGTACTCTGCTTTTGCTCAATAAACTCAGCGCTGAGAACTTCTCATTTTGTCTTAGCCTCATTTTTGGGAAATCTCTGACTTAATCTTACTTTTGAGCTTTTCTGACTTAAGTCTATTTTTGAGACACTGAACCACAAGATTACAGGATGATAATAGAAGGCAAGATTTATATGGAAGTTTAAGAATGATGGATAAGATATAGTTTATTAATAGAAGTTGGAGATGTGTTGGGAAGTAGAACAATGGGAGAAGGGGTACTGTATGTTGTATGAGGGTCAGTGGATGGTTATATTAAATGCAGAAGGTTATTACTATCTAATTAACTATGTGTTGAATGTTGGTGATTCTTCGCACTAGTGATGAATTAATTAATTTTTAAAAGTCTTAATTGTTTTTTCTATTTTTAAGACCAATTTAAACTATACTTTAATCAATTGCTGTATTCAACCCTATGTACTGCCTTTTTCATGGCTTCTGTTCCATATTAGGATGTCTATTAATTAATCCCAACTCAACTTAAGGTTACAATGAATTAGAATGTTACCCTAAAGTATTTAGTTAATTTGATTTTATATTTGATTAGTCTGTTATTCCAACCATTTGTTTTTTGTTTTTTGTTTTTAAGCACTTTCACTTTATGGCACACTCAGGGAGAAAGGGAAAGCTACAGCTATAGCGTGGGGATTATGGGCAATGGTAGGAATGCCATAGGAGTGGGACATATGAGACCTAAGAGAACAGGGGACAGATGTCCCCCATTCTAGTGCCACCACCACCTGTCAGATGCAAGGTAGCCAGTTCAATTGGCCCTCCTCTCTGTCCTTGGTGCTGCTGAATGCCAGGTCTGTCTTGAATAAGTCCCTGGCTTCTATCACAGAGGCAGACCTGGCTTGTATCATGGAGACCTGGGTGGGTGCTGAGGGAGGACCAAACCATTCCTTGATTTGCCCACCCAGGTACTCTGGCACCAGGGTGCACAGGAAGGGGGGGAGGCGGGTTTGCCATTGTGTATAAAGATACCTTAGAGCAGTGGTTCCCAACCTGGGGGACAGGGCCCCTTTGGGGGTTGAACGGCCATTTCACAGGGGTTGCCATGTGCCAGTGAAGAAAAAGGCACAAATGGCTTGGGTCTGGAGGAAGAGGGGGAGGAGGGGGGAAAGAGTGAGTTACAGCTTGATAGGTTGGAGGGGATGTCAATGGCACCGGAGGCTGTGATTGGCTGAGGGTGCCTGTAGAGAGAAGTTCTCTGTGGTGCAGCAGTAGCTTGCCAAAGGGGGCTTGTGGCCTCTTCCAAGCAGGCAAGGGGTCACCACAACATGAGGATCTGTATTAAAGGGTCGCGGCATTAGGAAAGCTGAGAACCACTGCCTTAGAGGCTGTCAGGCTCTCGGCTTTGGCAATGCTGGGTCTAGAGGCCCTTCACGTGTCAATAGGGGCCAGGGATGGTTTGGGAATGCTGCTGGTGCACTGTGCTCCCTGCAACCCAGCACTCTCCCATCTGGAGTTGGCAACCTTTGTATCTGTAGTACCATTGAGGTCCTCCAGACTTTTAGTACTGGGGGACCTCAACATCCATGCGGAGGCTCAGGTTACAGGCCCAGCTCTTGAGTTCTTGGAAACCAAGGCTTCCTTGGATGTGTCCCAACTTGTCAGCGCCCCCCCCACACATGTGGCTGTCTACACTCTGGACATGGTGTTCTCAAAAGTGCAGGGAGAGTGGCCCAAAGGTGACTGGCCTTCAGTCAGTCCTCTTGTCATGGTTGGACCACCACCTGATTAAATGCAGCCTCACAGTTGCACCCCACCTCTGTGGGGAGCTTGGACCCATTACGGTGGTCAGTCCATGCAGGCTACTGGACCCGATTGGGTTTCAGAGTGTCATTAATGGGATTCCCGATGAACTGGCTGCCACGCCTGTCGACGCTCTGGTGGAGAATTGGTATACTATTTCCTCTGCTATTGACACACTCATTCCCAAACACTCCCTTCCTCGCAGGATCTGTACATTGACCTGGTTTAACCAGGAGCTACGGATCTTGAAGTGGAAAAAAAAAGGAGGCTAGAGTGCAAGTTGGAGGCGGGCCCCAGCAGAATTGAATCTAACAGCTGTCAAGATCGCATCGTCTATTTACTCAGCAAAATTAAGGTTACTAGAAGATCTTACTTCGCTAATAAGATAAGCAAAGCTCAAAACCATCAGGCTGAACTGTTTTGCATAGTACGTGATCTCTCCAGGGTTGGTCACAGTGACAGGCCTCCCTCTAGAATAACATGTGACCAATTTGCAGCATATTTTCAATCAAAAGTGGAGGCCATCTGCTGGGACCTAGACTTCCAGTTTATATCAGCAGATCAAGCAGAGACATCAAGTGCATCGCCTTGCCCAGTTACTTTTTCCAAATTTCAACCTGTGACATCTTTTGCAGTGGACAGGGCCCTTGGTCGCTGTCATACCACCACCTCCTTCCTGGATCCTTGCCCGGCCTGGCTCATCAAAGCAGCCAGGCTGGTGACTACCGAATGGGCCACTGCAATAATTAATGGATCTCTCCAAAAGAGACCAGTCCCTCTCAGCCTAATGAGTGTCTCTCAAAGAGATACTCATTAGGCCCATTCAAAAGAAAATAAATGGACCAGCGGACCAAATTGACAACTATAGGCCTGTCACTTATATTCCATTTATGTGCAAGGTAGTGGAGAGGGTCATGGCTGACCAACTCCAGGGGCTTCTGGATGAGACTGATGCTCTTGATCCATTCCAGTTGGGGTTCAGGCCGCACCATAGTATAATATCGGCACTGGTCGCCCTGCATGACAACCCTCTGAGGGCGCCTGACAAGGTGAAATCATCTTTGTTAGTCCTCCTCAATCTTTGAGACCGTCGACCTGGGGAGGCTCTGTGAGTTGGGGATTGGAGGCACTGCTTTACAGTGGTTCTGCTCCTTCTTGGAGGACCAACCCCATCTCGGGGAGATGACTTCCACCCCTTTGTGCCTCAATTGTGGAGTGCCGCAGGGGTCGATCATCTATCCTATGCTCTTTAATATCTATATGAGGCCGCTGGGAGAGGTTGTCTGGAGGTATGGAGTTTTGTGCCATCAGTATGCTGATGACACCCAGTTCTGTATCTCCTTTTGTCCATCTGCAGTGGATGCCATTTCGTCCCTATATTGCTGTCTGGATGCTTTTCTGGGATGGATGAGAGTGAACAAACTGAGATTGAACCCAGGCAAGATGGAAGTCCTTTGGGTGGGAGCGCCTGCTGTTGGGGGATTGGGAAGCTCCCTCAGCTTTGGGGGGGGGGAGACTGTTCCTGCCCAGCTGGAGGTGCGCAGTCTGGGTGTCCTTCCGGACCCAGCACTCTCCATGGAGACACAGGTGGTGTTGGTTGTTCAGTTCGCTCAATTTCAGCTGCAGTGGATTGCCCAGTTGCGTGCTTTCCTTGATCTGGGGCCCCTCACCATGTTGGTCCATGTACTTGTAGTCTCAAGATTAGACTACTGTAGCGCTTACTACATGGGGCTGCCTTTGAAGTTAATGCGGAGGCTCCAGCTAGTGCAGATACAGTGGCCAGATTGATTATGGGTATAAAAAGAAACTAACATATTACCCCAACTCGGGCCACACTGCACTGGCTGTCAATTCAATTCTGCATTGACTTCAAGGTTCTTATATTGACACACAAAGCCCTAAACAGTTTGGGGTGTTGTTATTTGTTAGAACGGCTCCTGCCACAGAGTACTTCCCATAAAACTTGCTCCACTCAGGCGGGCCACTTGTAGGTGCCGACTCCAAGGGAAACTCGGAAAACCTCTACTATGAACCGAGCTTTCTCTGTGGTCACACACCGGCTGTGGAAACAGCTGCCCCCCCTCCCCCAAGTTTGGTTTGGCCCCCACGTTACAAGTTTTTAAAAAGCAGCTTAAAACCTGGCTGTATAGATGCACTTTCCCTAACCACTGTTTGTCATCTTGCCCATCTCACTGATCTGGATTATATTTTAGTCCGCCTTTGTTTGTTTTTGTATGTATTTGTTTTATTATTTTTGCTTCATTGTCAGATTTAATTATGTTTGATTGGTTAGTTTTTATTTCAGTTTATACATTGTATATGGTTTAATTTATTATTCATTGTATTGTATATGTCCTAATTTTTGTAAATAACGCAGAGTGACCATTGGCCAGATGATGTGGTATAAAAATCAAATAAATAAATAAAATAGAAACGTGCAGACAGGTTCTGTTCTTGTCTGGGTTTAACCTCAGTCTGTTTACTTTCATCCATCCCAGGACTTCATTCAGGCAGCACTCTAGGGATGGAACGACATCCATTGCAGCTTGAAAAAAAGAGATATGGATCTGGGTGTCATCAGCATACTGATGACACAAAACTCCATACCTCCTGACAACCTCACCCAACAGCCTCATATACATATTAAAGAGCAAGGGGGAAATGACGACCCCTATGGAACCCCACACTAGATTGACCAAGGGGTGGAAGTCATCTCCCCCAGCTGGAGCCCTCCAAGAAGGAGTCCTCCAAGAAGGAGTGAAACCACTGCAAAGCAGTGCCTCCAATCCCCACTCCAGAGATACCATGGTCAACGGTATCAAAGGCCGCTGAGAGACTGAGGACCAACAAGGATGATTTTGCCCTTGCTGGCTGCCCTCACGAGGTCATCATGCAGGATGACCAATGCCAACTCTGTACCATGGTGCAGCCTGAACCCCAACTGGAAGAGATAAAGAACCTTAGGAATGAATAACCTCCAAAATGTCCTCTCCTCAATAGCCACACTAACCTGTTGTAACTCTAGGTTGTGGGCTCTTTAGAGAGTCTATCTATCTCATATTTAGTCTTTCTCTTTTCATGCTGCCTTCAACCTTTCTCAGCATCATTGTCTTTTCCAGAAAATCTTAACTTCTCATTGTATGCCCAAAGGATGGTAGCCTCAGTTTTGTAATTTTTGCTTTAAGAGAAAGTTCAGGCTTATTTGTTATAGCATCCACGTGTTTGTCTTTCTGGTGTTCCAGGGTATTCACAAAGCTCTCCTCCAGCACCATATTTCAAACGAATCAACTATTTCCCTGTCAACTTTATTTAATGTCCAGCTTTCACAGTGATACATGGTGACAAAAATACAAGAATGTGGATGATCTTGGTCTTAGTCTCCGGTGACACATCTTCATACTTGATGATCTTTTTGAATTCCTTCTTTTTTACCCTTCTGAGTCAGGCTCCCCCCCCCCCTGATTTCTTGACTGCAGTATCCACTTGGAGTGAGTCTATGCTGTGTGTGTCAGAATTACAACCAAGTAGAAAGCAGTTCTCTGCAATGGAGAATAAGGACTCTCTTAAATCTTTTATTGTTTTGCCTTAAAATGGAAAAAGAGATCATTTGGAAGTTCTAAAGAGGTAACTGTGTTTGTAATGTTTGTGTGCTGGCAAAAGATAAAAGGGGGGGGGGAGAGAAAAAAGAAAATATTGTAGCACTCCAACAATTTTATTTCAGGATGTTTTTTAGAAGAGGAAGCCATGTTTGTTTGTGCTAGCATATAAGTTAAGAGCAGGGGGGAAACAGACAAAAACATAGTGGAAACTTAAAGACTCACTGCTATAATTTAATATGAACTTTTGTGGACAAGTCCACTACATGGGAAATATTTATACATTTATACTTGTTCCAAAACCAGGGACTGCATTTGGGCACAAATTGTTGACCCAGCCGCAACATTTTGCCTGTTTAAGGATTGGTTTTTGTGGATCAAAGTACATTTTCTTAGATACTGGAGTACAAATACATACATTTTAGGTTTAGATTAGAGATGGGGACAAAACAAACTGGTAATTTGTCATGATTTGTGATTCATCATGGCTGACAAATTAACAAATTTACGAATTTCCAGTGATAAATTGATAAACCAATTCATCTCCCATTTTAAATGCTATCAAAAGACTCCCCTGGCATCTTGAGGCCCATAACTATAAACACAGAATACAATATGCTACTAGAGCTGTTTTGTGTTCAGTTGGTAGCAATGAAAAACTGGAAAGAAATTGTTTCTGTAATAATATGAAATTACCTCTTGTTTTCATTTAGCGCTCCCAGATTTCAGATCTCTGTTAAGCTATGAGTGAGCACATGTCTTGCCTCTGTATAAAAGACATACCACTGAGCTCTTACTTTTTGATCAACAACTAGTATCTACCTGTTGCTCCCAGGGAGCAAACACATTAGCCTTTGCTCATCCTAGTGTCAGTCAATAACCATCACACAAATTTTAAAAACCAGCCCATGCAGAAATAATGACAAAGTGGATGAGATTTTTATTTTGTAATTTCAAAATACCAGAATTTACATTGCAAAACATAGTGTTCGAAAAGATTTATAGCTATTTCTGTAGTGTTTTGGTTGTAATTATACCAGTTAATCCTTCTTTATGCAGATACAGTTATAAATCAAGTATTTAAGATTAAAATGAAAGGGATATAGCAGTAAACCCTAACTCTCTCTGAATAATTACTATATGAATGTTATTCTGAAGTTACAAAAACTACACATTTAGATATGAATATGGCCTGAAACAATTTTAGATGGGATAAACAAGAAAGCCTACCATTCAGAATTCTAGTAGTCTGAATGTGTAGAGTACTCCTTCTGAGAGTAAAACAGGTGTGGCTTTAGAAGAATTTATATCTTGGGGCAAAGTAGTAAGAATTTGCCATAAATATTGTACTTCCTGTGCCCACAGTTTAATAAGATTGTCAAAAAGGAGCCCTGAGCAACTTCTTAAAAAGGGTAAAAGGTTTATACTGTCAGTTTTGTCAGTGCCACTGCTAGGTAATTTCAGAACTCGGATGTCATGGGCTCATGTGGCCACCCCTTTAGAAGATCACATGTGTATTCAGCTGTGAAGACCCACCACCATCCCAGCTATACAAATGCTTATCCTTACAGATTACAGCAGGCATGTCCAAACTTCGGCCCTCCAGATGTTTTGGACTGTGACTCCCACAGTCCTTTGCAATTGGCAGTCTAAGCTTAGAATTCTGGGAGTTGTGGTCCAAAACATCAGGAGGGCCAACGTTTGGACATGCCTGGATTACAGCAAAGAGCTTGCTATGACTGATAAAAGGAAAGAATGTACACTGTGAGCAAATGTAATTTTTGGTTCTAAAATTATTTAAATCATAACACCCTCATTGCTACAGGAATAAAATGAGGTTAGCTTCTGCTGCCCTGATCCTTAACCTGCTTATTTGAGAACCAATAGAATTTTGTTGTAGAAGAGGATCATGTATTTTTCATAATCATCATAAAATGATCAACGGTCATATGATGTAATATGATTAAAAATATTTTAAAAATATTTTTAAATGCCCATCCACATAGGCTTCTTTGTCTGCGCTCTCATTACATGGTGCTCTCCATGTGCCATTTACCCCTTGGTGATAAATAACTTATGAGAAATGTCTATATTGATTGGTTGGTTGTTGACCAATGGGAGAGTTTCAGGGAGGAGCCTGAGTGATTTTAAGACTCATCCCAGCACTGAGTTCAGATAAGAGACTGACTGAGTGTCAGATAGGGACTTGCACCATCTGAGAGAGGGTCAGATAGGCGTACACTGATTGAGAGACTGATAAGAGTCTGAGAGAGAGTCAGGTAGGGTCTGACTGCGAGAGTTAAGGACTAGAGAGAGAAGAGAGAGGATTTTAGAACTTCTGTGAAGAAAACTAAGTGTTGAGTGTTTGTAAACTTAAGAACTGGGTGTGCAGATGATCAACAATATGGTGGAATCATTCCATCAATAAGTAACCTCAAATGTACAAACAGTACAAGAATTGCATGGTACCAAAAATTAAAAAAAAAAAAAAAAAAAGAATATGGAAGCAAGATCAGATTATACTCCTCATACCAATTGCAACAATTCAATTCTCCACAGTTATTATCACTTGCACGCTGAATCATACACCAGAATTCCAAGGCAAGAATATTTTAGCCAATCTGTTAATAGGAATGTAAACTAAATAAATATATGATGTTAGTGTTTTTATATTATCGTTCAGTAACAAAATTATTTTCAAATAACCAGAATTTTTGCACAGACTAACACAACTACCTTATAAGTACACTTATAAAATATGAATCTTTTCTATATGTTTTTGAACATCTTAAGATCTTAAAGCTGATGTTGCTGTAAGCATAACCTTTTGCATGTAATTATTTTTATTTATTTATTTATTTTAGAGTATTTTTACCACACCTTTCTCCTTGGAAAAAAATCCAAGGCGGCTGACAGTAATGAGGGATAATGTATAGTCCAGTACAATTAAAGACTCCTGGCTCGAAAAAGTATGTTTTCTTATGTATGTTAAATAGAAATATAGATCTTATGGAACATGACAATATATATTATATATTTGAAGTCATATTGCACTGCAAAATATCTATATCTGCCTTAATAATTTCTCAGTGATTTGGTTTCTCAGTTGTTTGAATTCTGTTTTGTTTAGTGTAGACAGCCAATCTCATTATTGAAGAATGTGGTCTACATATATTTCTACATAATGTTTCTGGGCATAGTTCCAAGTGTTGTTCACAATTTTCTTGTTCTTTACTGATCAGGCATCACTAAAGAGTTGACACTTTTATTAAAGTGTCTGTTCTGTAGGTTTGTCCTTCCTGTAAAAGTGCAGTGGATGCCCTTTTGAACTGTCAGCAGCTGAAAGCTGGAACACACTACAAAAGGATTTAAAACTAACAACTTTAATATTGCTTGATCCTTGCTGTCGTACATAGGATTAGCCACTACCCAATAAAAGTAGGTGGTATTCATCATGTTATGTCTTTTCTATGGCATTTGAACTTTGTAGGAATTGATAGTCATTGTTTTGTTCATATCAAAAGAGTTTTCCCCACTGAGAAATCCATGATTTTAGTTATATTATGTTAGATGACATAAGCTTTCATTCAATGAATGTTTTAAGTCTTAAATTTCAAGGGAAGCTTGTAGACTTACTCCATGGTTATATATTATAATCAATGATGGCAACAGGAGATAGGAACAATCAGCTGCTTATCAGATGTATGGTAGAACGGAGGCACTTAAGAATGTTATTATTTGAGGATACCCCAGTTCATGTATTAGCCACAAACATACCAGGTCGTTTTAAGCAATCCATTATTTATTATGGATTTTTACTCTATCCTTCATCGGGTTCCAAGGACAGCTTGCAAACACACCCATTCTCAATAATAGCCCACCACTACCAGTTTCTGCTCTGTAAAAAAATATACCGTATTTTCCTGTCTACAAGGCCCCCATGTATAAGACGACCCTCACTTTTCCAATCCAAAATTACAGTTTCACAACCACATGGTTCTCTCCTTGGCTGACTTCGGTGTATACGACGATCCCCAATTTTTAGTCTCACAATTTTAGACAAAAATATAGTTTTATACATGAACAAATACTGTAACTGGGTCTGGTACTTGGAAATATTCCTAGAGTTTGAATCTCATCAATTCCACATAAATATGAAAGCCCTTTCCAGACATTATGCACCTTGCTTAAGCAAATACTGTATATAAAATGCAAGCATCTAGGTCTGTGTAGCTCTAGTGCTTCTTTCTTTACATGGAAAGCAGCAGTGCTGCAGAGGAGGTATTTGTTCATCCATCCCAGAAATAAAGAGTCAAGACACGATTGTGGGATTGAATTGGGCCACAATTTATTGTCTTATTCAGTATGTCACTGGTGCTCTTTTCTCCCACAAAGGGGCCTGAAAGTGCAAGGGGCTACGTGGTGTTCACATAGTTATTGTTGAGAGGGCCCTGGCAGCTCCTCCCACTTGAATGTGAACTTGAACATGAACTTGCACTTGAACTTAAACTTAGAGTTAAACGGACTGGGCAGCCCTCATCAATCACTTGGCATGTTAGTAATCACCCTGGGCTGTCATATATACTATCCTAATCTATTCCTAATTATCGTTAAGGGCTGCCAATCTGATAGGTCATATTTTGCTACTCTTAATGTGATGTCATTTTGCCACTTGCACTGACCGCTAATTGTGACCTGATATATAAAGAGTCTCCACTGTGCACAAGAGAATGGGATGGGCGAAAACATGCTGCCACTTACGGCCAATCAGAGTGGCAACCAAAAATTCCCATCCGGACCTTCCGTGACCAGCTATTCTCATTCTCTTACTGGGTGGCAGAGTGGGCAGATGGCTGGCAATCAAAGAGGCTGTCTGTCTAGCAGTGAGTCCTTAAATACCCTCGGCTCATAGTCAAACACGTGCCCCACTATCCCAGAGTGGCCTTGGTCCCTCTGGACGATGTGACCACTGGTCAAACCTGTCTCCCCAGTCAGGTGGACAAAGCAGCTCCACCCACCACAGGGCTGTATCAGAGCATCCCTTCTGTTTGTTTGGCTCCATGTAAGCAAGAACACTGATGTTTCAGGGTTCTTGTTCAAGTGAACACCTACAGTACATAAATAAGACATTTCCTCTTCAGACTTGTCATTTTCTACATGAAGAAAGCTAAGATGAGGGTTAGGACTAGGCACTGCTCTGCTCATGTCTTGAATAAAGTAGTTTTTCTAACAGCTGGATGGGATTGACATTTACTATCATTTCTTCTATGATGCACTAGATATTGCTAGATATTATTCAGCATAGGGATGCAGCCACTGAAGTTATCAAGTATCCTTCTACCACGGGATGGGGAACCTTGAGACCTCCAGATATTTTCATAGAATCATAGAATGATAGAGTTGGAAGAGACCTCAAGGGCCATCTAGTCTAACCCCCTGCCATGCAGGAACCCCATCACAATATTTCCGACATTTGGCCATCCAGCCTCTGCTTAAAAACCTCCAAAGAAGGAGAGGGACTCCACCACCCTCCGTTGCAGCATATTCCACTGCAGAACAGCCCTGTCATGAAGTTCTTCCTAATGTTCAAATGGAATCTCTTTTCCTGTAGTTTCACATCATTGAACTGCAACTCCCAGAATTCCAGGTCTATAAAGGACTGTGGGAGTTGCAGTCCAAAACAGAAGGTTCCCGACCCTGTTTCTGGCAAGTGATATTTCTGAAGCAGAACTGCCTTTTGCATTTCATCAAAAAGATGAAAAACCAGAATTGTATGCTTATAATTGTTCATTAGTTAGGTTCTGGGTTAGGGATATTTTTTGAAGACAAGGGGTATGATATGTTATTTCTTGTCATGTGCCGTCAAATTGGAACAATCTTATAGTAAACTTAATAGGGCTTTCACAGAAAGTGAGATATTTAAGGAGTGGTTTTACCAGTTACACACATGCATCATGAGTTTCCATGGCCAAGTAGGGATTTGAACCCGGACCTCCTGAGTTCTAGCCCATCACTCTATCCACTAAGTCACAAACATCAGTTGCATTTCAACTCCAATAAAGTTTATGGGTTTTTTTTAGTGCTCATCCACACTGAGAACCAATGACCCATGGATCTTGTTGCTCTTCTAGAAAGTTGGAGCTTATAGCTTGTTCTGGGGATGACCCAATTCGGATAAGGGGGGAGAAAGTGCTCATTGTTAACTGGAAGGCAGCAACCACCTGCACCTTATCTCTGTGAGAATGGAAGCTCCATGGTTAGACTAAGCTCATTCTTTGGTACAAAGTTAATTAGGAGGAATAGTTTCAGCTGAATGAGAGAAGGGAGGGGAAAGTTCCTCTGTTTTTTGTGAACATTCAGGAAAATCAGTGCCTGATTGGCAGATTTTTGGAAGGATCTGGAAACTGGAACGTTGGGTATAAAAACAGGGAGAGAAATTACTTAGTTTAGTTTAATCTCTTAGTAGAATGCTATGCTCATCTGGTGCTCTGATATTCGAATTGCACTCTGGAATTATAGTAGGAAGGTAAGGATATAAGTGTTAGTTCCCAAATGTGTCCCAAATGTTACTCTCCGATTAGAGTTAGGCCTCCTGAAAGTGGAGGCTAGAGCTTGGGTGGCTATTCTTACCTATTGGATTAGACTGCATTTCTTCCCTAAGGGTTTAGCCCCCCTTATTAGAAAAGATGACTTTAAATCCAAATGGGAAGGGGCTATAATATCTAAAATCCTATCCTTAGGTCTGTCACAAGACATCCTTTTTACCATGAAGTATGATCAGGCCAAAGCAGTTATTAAGCAGCGGGTTACCGACTCAGAACGACAACTGGATCTAGCTAGCTCCCCTGCCTTTATTGTTAATGACTCCTGCAGGTATCTATCTTTCCCAATGAGATACTTAGCCAAGCTTGAGATACCCACCCACCGGAGGGCCTTTACCTTGGCCCGATGTCATGCCCTCCCTTCTGCTGTTCTTGACGGACGATATCGGAGATCTCCCTATTCGGAGAGGCTATGTCCCTGTGACTCTGGCGATATTGAGTCAACAGAACATGTACTTCTTCACTGTTCCTTTTATAAAGACACCCGGGCTAAGCTTATATCTCCAATAATCTATAAATATCCAGGACGCTCTGGTCATTATTATACTCAATTACTTCTATCAGATATGAATTTTTCTATAACATATAGTGTGGCCAGGTTCTGCGCCGCAGCGATCAAAATCCGCAGGACAATGACCAGCGTCATCAATTAACTAAAAGTACCACTTACGATACATAGCCCCTAAGTATCAACAACTCTTGATTAAGAAACAAATGTGGGATGTCTTATGTGTATGGAACAGTATGTATATATGTACTCTGATGTCTTTTGTATATATCTATCTTGATCTTCCTCTATGGCTCGTTGACATCACTAATTCCTCAGATACTAATAAGGTATAGCTTTGTGATGGGCAGGATGGATTTGTGGGCAGTTTTTATATTATATTATATATTATATATTTTATATTTTATATATAATATATTTTATATTCTATATTTTATATCTTATCTATTTTACTACTATTTATATACCGTATCCTACTGCTGGTCACTGACCGTAATAAAGTTTGATTTGATTTGAAGTGTTAGCATAGGTTAGTTAGCCTTATCATTTTCTTGTGGGGTTGCTCTTGAATTTTCTTGCCTCAAAACTTTGGGTGGCCTATTTCTGCTCCACAGCTCCTAGACGGTCCTGTAATGGTTGAAACAGCTTTTGAAATTTGCAATTTTTGAGTTTTTCACCACCTCACTAAAATACAAAAAAATGACTGTTTGGATATTTTTAAGTAAGAGTGTAGGTGGTAGTAAAATACAGCATTGCACCAGTTGCTGACAAGACACGTGAAGCCCAACTATGTTGTTATGGACACGTCTTGCGTGCCAATGGAGAAACTCTGGCAAAAAAGGGTCTTACACTGGAGGTCAGCAAATCTGAACCCAGAGGAGATAATGAACAGCACTGGATAAACACCCTCGACAACGACATAAAGTTACCCCAGGTGCACTGAGACCTAGCCCATGACCATGCCAAATGGAAGGCAAAATCAAGAACATTGGACCCCACTGCCAAGTGGGACAAATGCTAAGAAAAAGAAGAGTGTAGGTGGTAGTAAAATCAAGCTTGCCTCAACCATCTACTGGAAGCCTATGTGTTTTGTTCTTATTTTTGATATTCCTATTTTTCAGTGTTGGTATGGGCCTTTCTGGCCTGGGTAATCTTGCAATCTTTTTCTTTTGTGTGATATTTCTAATTTTAGAATACAGATTGATTTTCTTCATAAAAGGGGGGTTGGATGATGGCAAGGGAGAGGAGAGGGGGAGCAAGGATTTCTCAAAGTAAAAAAGGTAGGATAATATTAAAAGATCTGGGACTTATTGTGCTAACACATCAGCATTAAGATTGCACACTGAGTACTTTGTGTCTATTATTGTTACTCTCACTTAGCATCGACACAATTCCATGAGCTATAGAGAACTCAGACATCATACTGAATACTTTTAAATAAAAAACAAAAAAGCTACACTAACCCACACAAATAAGAGTCTCTCTCTCTCACACACACACACTGGCTGAACTCCTATTGATCTTTTACACATAGAAGGTAAAAGGCATAATATTCAATAGTAATATTCAGATGCCAGTCACTGGGATTCTCAGTGGCTTGAACAACTGCTGACTTGGTGTGCATGGAAGAATCCTGGGGGGGGGTGTTAACTGTTGACTGGGAAAGACTGAATATGACACCTTTTGTGTAAGAAGGCAACAGGATTCATGGAAAAAAACTCTTCTTTAATTTCAGCCACCATCTAGGGAGTTGGTGTCCATGAAGTGAATGGGTTTAGGTGGGAAACTGAAGTCTAGTATACACAGAGGAACAAAGACTGAGAAATCCTGCACTGAAAGACTAGAAGCAGACATTATGGAATTAATACAAAGGTACAGAGATATAGGGTAATCTGGTAGCAGTGTTGTAACATTTGGTGCATCTGCTACTTCATGCCAAAGTGGGGAGGAAGAAGAACTTGAAGCAGGAGATCTAGCTTGTTTGGTAAAAAAAATGTACAGGTTTCAAGTACAGAGCACAACATGGCAAGATATGAAGAGATCAGAGAGACCAAGATGAAACAGATAAACGGATGTAAGGAACAAATGAAGTCTGCAAAGAAAAAACAAACAGTAAAATGCACAGAGTTGGAAAAGTTGGAAGTAGGACTGGAAGCAGAGTAACAGTGAGTCAGCAACAAGAATAAAATGAGTAAAGCTGTACAGGGTGGGATGCTTTGAAAAGAGAAGTGAGAAGAGTAAAATATTGATGGCTAGGCACATGCCTAGGAATGCAACCATCACTTGTTAATGAGCACCACAATTGACATTATTTCAGTTGTGCAATCATAAATCATCAATTGGATTATGGTTAATATAATAAATGCAACATATGAGAAGATCATCATGGTCAAAAGAGTTTAGTAGTAGAAAGGAAAAGTCCAGCTTTCATATGTTAAATAATTATTGTGTGGGTAAAATAAAGCTTGATAGCAACTATTAAACAGTAGTTTCACAGTTTGAGAATTCATATGTACTTTAACTTTTTTTGCATGTTTGTAAGACTGCAATTCTGTGTTTACTTAATTGAGCACAAGCCCCACAGAACTCAGTGAAACTTGCTTCTTTGAAAAGAGTATATCGAAGGACTTGCATGGGAACAAGGAAGGGGAAAGCTGAATTTTAAAGAAGGATAAAGAAGAGGGCAACGGATTTACATATAAATAAATACAACATATATAATTACTTTCTCAGAAGTACAATATTTTCAATATATTCTTTTGAAGCCTGCTTAGTTAAGAAAGTTTATCTTAGTACGTGCATCTTTGTAATTAGATGGAATAAGCTAGATGATTAGAGCTGTACATTAGAAAGCATTAAAAGGTTCATGGAATTTCTTTTTGTACAATTAGAAAGGAATTTTCCTAACTCACAAAAGAAAAATGTATTTGTAAGATTTAACATAAAATTTAAATATTAAGATCAAACTAGCAGGGCAAGTAGCTTAATAGGATAAATGATATTAACCACTAGTGTCAAAGCTTAATGTATACATGATGTCTTCATTATGATGTCTTGTTCTGCAAATGTGACTCAAATGTTTTCCCTTTTGTTTTTCTTTTGTTTTTCCTTTCCTTTAAAAAACACACAAATGAAATCTCCTACAGTCTTCCAATAGTAGCTTCTACCTTCTAGCACAGAAGGATTCATGGTAAAATGATGCCCTTTAGACCTATCTTAGCAAGGCTTTCCAAAAAACTATGTGGTTGATTATATCAAAGTTACAAAGAGCTCTTAGTTCAACATCTAGTTCAACACCTAATTCGTTATCTGCATGAAAAATTGAGAACATTCTTAGTCCTGAAACCAATCCAGAATCCAGATTGAAAACTATCGCAGAAGGTATTTGCTTACCAAATGTGATCTGCAAGGCTACAGGAATATGAGTATATTCACCCTGAACAATGCTACTCATGGATCCTATCTGGGCTCCCAATTTCCATGGGACACTGAAACTGTATATCTGTAAGGGAGGCGAGAAATATCCCAACAGCATCATCAGCATTCAAGAACTACTTGCAGAACTCTTTGAGAGGAAGTCACACAAGGTAATCTGGGGCCAAACTAATAAATAAAGTCATGTAGATCAAGGCTGTCCAACTTTGAACAGGCCGAGGTCTACTTTTTCCAGCCCAAAGTGCCTGAGGGCTACTACACTAAATTCTCTACTTACAAATTTTATCCATTCCTTCCGAGCACATGGTCATAAGTAAAAATTTGTAAGTAGAGCAGTGGTTTCCCATAGGAATGCAGTGAAAATCAATTAATCCATTATGGAGGGAATTCTCCAGGGGGGAAGAAGACGGGAGATGTCACTGGCATGCACAAAGGAGATGGGCACACCTGCAACCCCACCTCTCATCCCTCTCCTCCCTCCACTCCACACCAGCGACTCAACTGGTCAAAAAACAGTGGCACGCCAATCATCTGGCCGGTGGGGGGAACAGGGGACTGCACCATGGCCTTGAACTGCCCCACTCAGCTGAGATAATGGGCTGGCAGACCCAGAATTGTGCTGGGGCAGTGGTGGTCCTTGGGATGGGGAAGGGAAGAGTGGAGAACTTATCCCCTCACTTTTTAAATTGATAGCTGGCGGGCTACTTTTGAACCCTTCGCGGGCTACTAGTAGCCCCCGGTCTATATGTTGGGCAGCCCTGATGTAGATAACATGTCTACTTCTACTGGGATCTGCTTCAGCTGATAGGTGGGGCTGTATTCCTGCCAATAGAAGGAACTTAGAATAGCTGTCCTAGAAGGCATATTATACCTTTGTCAAAACACTGTTGTATGGAGAGCATTGCAGAGTGCTTTTACTGCTCTGTTGGGCAGTCTCATCCCAAAAATACTCGCACAGAGCGACAATAGACACTGCTGCAAAACTGAAAAATTCACAGGTAAAGAATTTGGGTTGTTTATTTGTTAAGGCAGAAAATATACATCACCTATCAGGTTAACTAAAGTGCTAATTTTTTTCTGCTACAAATACTGTAGCATCAGGCTGTTGATCTCATGTTTACTGGATCATAACTACCATCAACACTTGTGAGTAAAGGTAAAGTGTTAGTTGTGTCTGACATCTCCATATTCAAGCTGAAGAGCCAGTGTTGTGCAAGTCCATGGCCACGTGGCCAGCATGGCTACAATGAAACACGGTTTCACCTTGCTGCTTTTTATGGTGGTACCTACCTGCATTTACATGCCCTCAAACTGCTAGGCTGGCCAGAGCTGGGGTTATCAGTGCAAGCAAGATCCACTGCATGGCACCCAGGATTTGAACCACCGAGCTGCCAACTTTACTGCCGACAGTTTTCTGAAGCCTTAGTCCACTGAGCCACCACTTATTTGTGAGTAAGTGATGCTAAAAAAGGCACTACAGTCCCCCTTCTTTTTTAGACATAGACTTTTATCAGTATGCATCACATACCATATAACATCAGAGGCAATTCATAAAATTTGCTTGGATTATGAACAATTTATTTTTTATATGTAAACCAAAACTGACACAATTCATTCTATGCTATGATAATACAGAAAATGGTAATACAGAGTAACTCACCATAAATAAATCACGGGCACCAATGTTGACAGCAAGCAGAAAGGCTTTCTCAAATCTTTCATATCTGCAACATGAGGAGAAACAAGCAGGATCAACTACTGTGTCTGGACTATATGAAACTTGACACATATTAATGGCCTGACAGCCAATTTTGAGGGGAGAAACTGATTTCTGGCAGGGGCAATCAGCTGAAGAGACGTTGTAGGAGGAGGGAAATTAACATATTCCCTGCCTACAGTTGTCTCACACCAAATTGTTGCCCACCCAGAAACTTTCTCCCTGTTGGACGTGAAATGCATATGCGTAGAATATGCAATTGAAAGATGCAGCACAGAAACATGTGTCAAATATTGTAACAGACATGAACAAGTAATATGTTTGTTTTTAGCAAAAGTTGGGAATAGGTAGTAAAGCACAATTGTGAACACTTGAATCCAGTGGTGAACTTTCTGCCCTACCAACTGGTAACACTGGGAAAGAAAAGACACATCACCTCACATTTAGCTGGAAAATCAATGGGTCTTTCCCCCTCTGAGGCAAAGCCTTCTGCTTGCTTTGTTTATCAGTTCTGGCAGCTTGTAGAAAGATCTAATCAAATTGAAGACCAAATATATTTGGATTTGTATTCCTGCATCAAGAGGGTGTGTGTGTGAACGGGCCCTTCCAACTTCACTCTTCTATGATTCTATGACCTTTAACCTCATATTTGGTTTCTGCTTCACATCTGAGATTGCTCACAAGTGTAGGAGGAGATTTTGGCTTGTGGGACTCAAGGGTTTTTTAGCTTTCAGGGAGCCCCTACAATGCAGGAATGTCTTGAGCTTTTATTTGGTGTAATTTATCTCTAGCATGCATTCACTAAGGCTATAAAAATTAAGCTATATCATGGTTAAGCACATATACTGATTGATTTTCTGTTCACTATCTTTCCATGTAAGAGGACCAAGCTTCAGGTTGAGGCAATTGTTTCCTTCCTGGTATTAAATACAGGACATGCAGAAGGCATCTGGCATAAGGAGCCAAGACATGCACTCTCAAAAGAATTTCCTTTCATCAGATGGGCAAGGGACATTTCTAAGCAACAAACGGTATGCAGCAGTGTATTGTAACCAAGCAGAATGCTTTATTTGTAAAATCCAATGGGAACTGTTACTTAATTCTTAGCATATATTTAAAAGCACATTACAATAGCACCTCCGTATCCATTGATTCTGCGAATTCAGTTATCCATAGTTGGCAAACAGTGGGGGTGGGGTGCTGGGGGTGAAAGGTGCATTGCAGGGGCGGCCCTTTGCCTGCCCAGGTGGCACAGTGCCGCTGCTTTTGTCCCCGGCAGCCCACCATCCCGAAATGCAAAGCAGCACTGTGCCCAGGCCAGAGCCCGTCGGAGCAGCGTGCTTGGCGCTGTCATGAAGCATGATTGGTTCTGCTCCACGGGAGGCCAGCACCTGTGCCCAACAAAGAGGCCCTGCTGCCTGAGAGCAAGAGCCGTGTGTGCCCCGGAGGGAGGACAAGGAACAGGAGGAAGAAGAAGAATCATTAAAATTATAGAATCAAAGAATTGGAAGAGACCTCAAGGGCCATTCAGTCCAACCCCTTGCTATGCAGGAACACGCATCAAAGTACTCCCGACAGATGCCCATCCAGCCTCTGCTTAAAAACTTCCAAAGAACGAGACTCCACCACCTTCCATGGCAGCATATTTCACTGATGAACATCTGGGTATTTTTTTTTCTTTTGTCTGTTCTCACTATCCCAGCCCTCAATTTGAGTGGATGTCCCCTAGTTCTGGTATTTTGTGAGAGGGAGAAGAGCTTCCCTCTATCCACTTTACTCATGCCCTGCATTATTTTGTACGTCTCAATCATATCCCCCCTCAGGCGCTTTTCCAGACTAAAGAGCGCCACATGTTTAAGCCTTTCCTCATAAGGGAGGTCCCCCAGCCCAGTAATCATTTTAGTCACTCTCTTCTGCACCTTCTCCAGTTCCACTATGTCTTTTTTGAGATGCAGTGACCAGAATTGTACACAATACTCCAGGTGCGGCTGAACTATCGTCTGGTACAATGGCATGATAATGTTGACTGTTTTATTTTCAATCCCCTTTTTGATAAACCCTAGCATGGAATTGGCCTTCTTCACCACTGCCACACACTGGATAGACACCTTCATTGAGCTGTCCACCAACACACCAAGATCTCTTTCCTCATCTGTCACAGATAGCTCAGAGCGCATGAGTTGATAAAGTTTTGATTTTTTTTGCCCCAATATGCATTACTTTATATTTTCCTACATTGAAACGCATTTGCCATTTCGCAGCCCATTCCCTCAGTTTGGAGAGATCCTTCTGGAGCTCTCAACAATCTCCTCTGGTTTTTACCACCTGGAAAAGTTTCGTGTCATCAGCAAACTTGGCTACCTCACTGCTTATCCCTGTCTCCAGGTCATTTATGAACAGATTGAAAAGCACCAGTCCCAGGACAGATCCCTCTGGCATACCACTTTTCACCTCTCTCCATTGTGAAAATTGCCCATTGATACCTACTGTGGCCTGTTCCAGCAAGGCTGTTCTTATGTTATTACCCTTCTTACTTGTTCTTTATATTGGGAGTTGTGTAACAAGTAAATTTCCTTGATGTGGGATTAATAAAGATTTAATGTATCATTGGCCAAGGTAGTTGTGGTTGTGATGGCAGTGACCCTGTGATTCCACATACTCCTGTATGACACTTGAACTATGAACCTTTCTAGTTCTCTTGGATGTTTTGGAGGTTCTCAGTACTATCTGTTTAGATGAGTACCAGAGTTTTTTAAACTGAGGTTTTATTGGTACAATATAGACATTTATTTTATTGGTACAATAGACATTTATTTTATCACATAACATTTTATATGATTTGGTGGTTTTGAAATCTTTTATATGTATAGGCTGAGTGTCACTTGTCTGTGTTGTTGTGCATGGTATCTAAAAGGGTTTGTAGACCTCTTCAATGAACTGATTGATTTACCATTGTATCATGTTGGACTGTCTGGTGAGTTGAGTGTTGTGTTGCAGTAGTTTCAAATCTTTCCTGTCAGAACATATTCAGGAGTTGGGACTGGGGGAGCACTGTTTGATAGGTCATTGGAAGGTTGGAGTGAGCTGCCAACAAGATGCTCATCACACTCAACTATTACTCCTTGTCAACTAACACTAAGGGAACAGTCAAGACTACTGAACACAGCTTGAACTTGACAATGGATAAGAAACTGAAATTAAATCCTAAGAAGTCAGGGATTGAAATTCAGTCTCTTCTAAGAAGGAATTGGCTCCCCCAGTGTTTCAGGTTCAGATTCTGAAATGAATCTGTGCTGTTCCTTGAGTCTAGGATTGCTGTGGCAGCAACAACAAAGAATGCCTTGACACAACCTTCAGTCATCCACACCTTAGTTACAAAGCAAAGCAAAGCATTTCACTTATAAACTTATAGCACTTATAGCACTCTCTGGGTGGTTTACAATTTAATTATGCAGGGTTCACATTGCCTCCAGCGAGCTGGGTAATCATGTTACCATCCTTGGAAGGAATGAAGGGAATCAACTCTGAGCATTCTAGCTGGGAATGAATCCCCAGTTATGAGCAGAGTTTAGACTGCAGTAGTCCTGCAATTTTTAATGCCAAGAGGATCATCACAATATATCTTGATTACTCCAAGGCAATTTATATAAAGGTATATTTGAAAAGAATCAAGGATGCTCAACTGTTGCAGTATGGAGCAGCTAACTGCTAACTGGTGGATGATATCAAGATCTCTCTCTCTCTCTCTCTCTCTCTCTCTCTCTCTCTCTCTCTCTCTCTCTCTCTCTCTCTCTCTCTCTCTCTCTGTGTGTGTGTGTGTGTGTGTGTGAGAGAGAGAGAGAGAGAGAGGGGGGGGAATCAATCACAAGGGATTGGGCAAACTTTCTGTTGGCTTTCTTGCTTCTTAAAAACCCGTCTGCAGGCTGCTGCCTGTGTCAAGTTGCTCTTGTTTGTGCCCTATTCTGACACTGCCCAGCTCAGGGGCACCATGGGAATAAGGCTTCTTGAATAACAGGGTGGGAATTTTTAAACTATGCTTTTGTATCAGATGGCTGGTAGAAGCTCGGTATTACTCATTTCAATGTCACTCCTCCCCAATTTGCCTTGTCTGACCTTGGTTACCAAAAGACTCTTGCTCTGGACAGTAAAAAGGCCTTTCTTTTCTCCCTGCCTCTGATCTTCAAACTCATTGTTCTCCAGGAGAAGGACTACTCCATTTTCTTTGTTATTCATTGAGTTAATTTACTTACCCTTTTGTATTCTCTTAAAGGAGTATATGGGGGGTTGCACTGATCTTAATTATTTTTGCGCTATTGTCTGCATTTGGAGTAAAATAAACTGTTATCTGCTTTGCCCTTGCTGTTTTTGATGGGTCTTTGAGGCTTTTTGGATAACTAGTGCAAGAAAAATAATAATGGGAACAAATCAAAATGGCACAAGCTGGTCCATTTTGAGTTTAACAAAAGGTAGAAAACCAGGGAACCCAAAATGAACGAAAAACAAACAGATTAAAATCATGTTGATTTGCAATAGATGAACAGTCCCAAGGATTAAGGATGCACAAAAACCACAAGATTTTGTAGTTGTAGTTGTAGTTGTTGTAATTTATTTTGTATATTCTGTTTTGTTATTTTATTTTATTTTCACTTTTACTTTTCTCATTTTGAATGACTATTAAATTATATGGGATTTATTTCTACTAATGTATGTTTTGCATAATTTTCTTGAATAGAATAAAAAATTGTGCACATCTCTAGTAACACCTGTTTTCCTTCAGTTGAGATTCTTAATTTTTTTAATACTCTATAGCAGCTTTCTGTTTAAAAACACAGAAATGTCTTCCTATTTCCAGTGAAAATTGCTCTTCAAAAACCAAAATAGCTGTGTCTGTGTTTGGGGTTGGGGAATCCATGATCTTTTTTGAACAAGCCACAATGTTTTACCAGAGACCTTCTGCCTTTAGGAACCATATCATACGGGGGGTGGGGTGGGGACAGCCAAAGTGAATAAATAAGAACAAAAGAAAATAAAAGAAAATGACAAAATAACACAAAAAAATCTAAAAATAGAAATAAAACAAATAATTGTTGGGAGACTGTGCACAAAATTTCATTTGCTTACTTCTAGTTACCTTGTAGGGGGAAATTGTAATAAATCAGAAAAATAACTTTAGTCAGTACCTACAATCAACATGCTATCTTAGTCATGCTCATTGACCATCATGTGAGTATATTCCTGGTGCTGAGCTGATAAAACCAGTGCATTTTCTCCCCCCATCTTCAATAAGAATTCACAATGTTAGAAAATAATCTGTAGCAGGAGGGCTGTGCCACAATTCTAATTTATAAACCTCTCCTTACAAATGAAGAAGTCTCAGAACTTCATCAAGAAGTCCAGTGAAGGATGATGTGTGATATGCAAATAAGAATTTAAAATTGTTCCAAAGGAAGACAATAGGGGTAATGAATATTGGAAACAATTTGCATGTAATCAAATCCAAATGAAATGAAGTTTTAATTTGTTTAAATTCTGAAATGCATATGCAAATTCTGTAAGTATTTAGAATATCATTGGAGCATTTACATCTAGCAATTGTATGAACTGATGATGAAAATAGGTTAAATCAACTACAGCTATGAAACATTTTTGGAGCTTGTATGAGCATTTTTAATTCAGTTATTTCATTTAATATTTCAATTTAATAATTTACTTTTCCATTCATTTTCTAGGCAGCTTGCCCATTTCCCAAGGCCTATTATTAATTATTCATAAGAAACAATTTCCTCATAAATTCTCCTCATAGCAATTTTTGATAAAGAAATGACAAGTCCAAAAGAAAAACAATGCAGCCTTATCTGTACTGTGTAATATTTTAAAAACCATGTTTAAAACTTGAAAAAAGTGAAAAGGGAGAATGGTTTTAACATGTATAAACTAATCTGTTATAATTCAGCAGCATCACTGTTTACAGAAAATGCAAGAGACCTTAAAGACTCCTGGAACAACATTGCTTCCATTAATATTGTTTAAAAATATTTTTAAAAGTGCATTTTAGAAAGGAGAGTCAACAGCAACCTGTTCTCATATTTACAGGGTCTGAGTTCCCTTTTCAAAAGTGAGTACCGTATATACTCGAGTATAAGTCAACCCGAGTATAAGCCGGGGCCCCTAATTTAAACCCCCAAAACTGGGAAAATTTATTGACTCAAGTATAAGCCTAGGGTGGGAAATGCAGCAGGGCCTGGCAACTCCTCCTTTGTGAGCTCTGTGTGTGTGTGATGTTTAAAATGACTTTTAGCCACTGAGTCAAGTGCTTGAGTTGGTGGCTAAAAGTCATTTTAAACATTGTTTTAAAATGACTTTTTAAAAAGTCATTTTAAACATGGGGGGTCAGGAGAAGTGGCGCAGAATGTTTAAAATGACTTTTAGCCACTGACACAAACTTGCGTCAGTGGCTAAAAGTATTGACCCGAATATAAGCCGAGGACCTCTTTTTTCAGCCCAAAATTAGGGCTGAAAAACTAGGCTTATACTCGAGTATATACAGTATTTTGTAATGATTTACATTATGTGTATGTACAAAGAGAAAAAGCATATCTAATAGAAGTATGTATTTTATTGACTAAACAATAATTGGAATTCTTCTGAGTGACTCTAAATAAGAATTGCGGGATAGCTCAGTGATTTAGGTATTTGCCTGGAGAGTCAGAGGTTGGGAATTTGATTCCCCACTGTGCCTCCTTAATAGGGATTAGACTCGATCGGTAATGTCTTTTTTAGCTTCAGTTCCATGATGATGATGATGATGATGATGATCATCATCATCATCATCATCATCATCGTCATCATCGTCATCTATTGATCGATTAATCAGTCAGTAAGTTGGTCAGTTGGTCGGTCGGTCAATTGGTCGATCAGCTAGCTAGCTAGCTATCCCATGTCACAGGGCTCTGCTCTGCTCATGCAGATTACTGCAATGCAAACCATGTGTGACCTGCGTCTGTCTAATTCAGTGGCTGGATTGTGCCACAGGAGGCACAAGGAAACGGGAAAATCTTTGAGTATAATGCAGGCCATTAACAATTTAATCTGAAGCTATACAATTGAAAATATATTAACAGTAAAATGTGCTCATGTGAGATTAAAGTAATTTAATTCAGTAAAATGGAAGCTCCCTTCATGAACACAGGCCTTGACGAGGTGGTAGGGCTTGCGTGCGTCAATGAAACTGAGAGCTATGCTGGCAGTAGCATTGCTACTCAATGGAGAGACCAGACTAATAGTGTCCACTCCCACAAAGCATTTGATCCAGAGTGGGTGGCTTCAAACAGCGCCTGATCCATAATGGGTGACATAATGGTCAGTAATGGCAGTGAAGAAGGCAATGGGAAACCACTTCAGTTAAGCTAACTTTCCCAGGCAAATCTTTAGCATGTCTGGAAGACCTAAACCCATGGCCCCAGTCCCTGGTAGCCTTTCAGAGGGCAGGAGGTGCTAAAAATCTCCAGGACAGGCATGAGAAGGATAGCCAACTGGAATGTTTGCAGCTTATTTCAAAATGGAAAAACCCACAATGCCATCAGGGAAATGGAGAGGCTTAATATTGATATCCTTGATATTAGTGAGATGCATTGGCCTAATTCAGGAAAGTGTGTAGTAGAGAGATGTCAATTGTACTATGCTTGTAACAATGAACCTCATCACTTTAACAGAGTGGGATTCATAGTCCATCCAAACATCAGTAAGACTGTCAGAAAGTTTGTACCAGTATCAGACAGAGTCGTTTTTCTCCAACTTAATGCACAACTTAACTTGCTAAATCTTATCCAGGTGTATGCACCAACATGTGATGCATCAGATGATGATACAGAAGAATTTATACTCAATTAAAGACTGTTTTACCAAATCAATGGAATTTACCATAGTAATAGGTGATTTGATGCATAAGTCATCAAAGGTAAAGAAAGAGTTTTGATTATTAACATCTATGTACCAAATTCTAATCAGACGGTATTTTTTGAAAAGTTATACAGAAATGTGAACCTAAGATAATATGATGAATGCTGTATAGTAGGTGACTTCAATGCAGTTTTTGATAGAGAAATGGACTCTAGTAAACTAACAAAAAAAGAAAATCGTTCTTTGTTACCTAAAACCATTTATCATGTTGGCTGAGGAATTAACTCTCATAGATGCATGGAGAACAAGCTACCCGAAAGTTAGAGATTATACCTTCTTCTCAGATAGGCACCAGTCCTGGTCAAAAATTGATGTGTGTTGGATTCCCAGAACATGGATGAAAAACTTGAAAGAGGCACAAATCCTTCCTAGACTAATATCAGACCATTGTATAGTAACGTTGGAATTACAAACATACAAACCACCAACACAATGGAGATTAAATACAAATATTTTTAGAAATGAAGATACAGTCAAGATAATAAGAGATGAGAGACTAGTTTCAAAGAAATTCAACACAAGGTATGTCTGCACAAACAATTTGGGAAGCCAGTAAAACAGTATTCCATGATATAGCAATGAGAAGGAGCAGCAAGGAAAGAAAGGAACAAAAAATATACAGAACTTGAATTTCACTTAAAGAAAGCTGAGATGAACTTGAAAGAAAATCCAACGGCTGTACAACTAAAACAGAATATCCAAATGGTGCAGCATAAATTGAATATGTTATTAACAGAAGATATTGCCATTAAATTAAAATATATTAGGCAAATATACTTTGAAAAGGCCAATGAAGTTGGAAGATGGTTTCTTAAGAGAAAACCAAAAAATTCATATTAAGGCTGAAAAACCAAAATGGAGAAACTGTTGTGAAACTGAAGGAGATGAAAAGAATAGTAAAGAACTTTTACACACACCTTTACAGCAAAAAAGGTGTACCCAAAGAGGAACAGAAAAATATATCCAAAGGAAGAACCATATTAAACTAACTAAACATCAACAGAAAATTTTGAATCAGCCGTATTCTATGCAAAAAGTTCTAGATGCATTTGCAAAACAGAAAATGAGGAAATCACCAGGGAATTATGGCATTTCTGGTGAATATTACAGACAACTTCAATACTTGTTGGCAACACTATTTGAGAAAATGATCAATGAAATCCAGCAAGAGGGGAAGATACCAAAAACATGGAGGGAAGCAGTGATTACAATTATACATAAAGAAGACCCAGACCCAGAAGAAATCCAAAATTACAGACCAATATCTCTCTTAAATGTGGACTATAAAATATTTGCAACAATTTTGGCAACAAGATTAAAGAAAGTATTGGTTGATATCCATGAAGATCAGGCGGGATTCCTTCCCCAGAGATATTTAAGATCAAATGTTAGAAATCTCATCAATTCCCTAGTATACTATGAGGATGATCCCGAAAAGCCAATGACTGTGTTTTTTATCGATGCGGAGAAAGCGTTTGACAATGTAAATTGGAATTTCATGATAACACAACTAGAAACTATGGAAGCAGGACGGAGTTTTGTTGAGACTATCAAGGCAATCTATTCCCAACAAACTGCTAAAATTAGAGTAAATGGAGATTGAACACAAGAAATTCAGATACAAAAAGGCACAAGGCAAGGGTGCCCATTGTCAGCACTGCTCTTCCTGATAGTGATTGAAATGCTAATGCAGCAGATAAGAAGCTCTGAGAAAATTAAAGGTCTTAAATTGAGAGGGGAATCATACAAAATACAGGCCTTTGCAGATGACTTACTTATAGCCAGTTCAGGCTACTGATTGCCAATGTTCTACAAGGACATGGCACTTGAAGAAGGAGAAAATGGAAGAACCAAATAGTGAAGTGTTTTCTATTTATCCTCCAGGCCTTTTATGATTTTTAGCCAAAATGGGAAGCAGGGGCAGATTTGCTTCTTATTAACACAACTAAAATGGTTAGAGCTCAAAGTTTTTTCCTTTATCCATAGGAAGGTTTCTGTAGAGCCCCTCCTCCTTCTGCTGGTTATGGCCCTATTATGCACTAAAACTGGTATTTCTAGATCTACAGAGACTATGATATTCAAATGCTGTTTCTGTCTCTTTGGCTTGTTCAGACCAGGGAACACAAAAGAGTTTTTCTAGTCACTTTATGGGGTGATGTAAGTGTGGCTTGCCATGTGGATACGGGAGCTTTCTACATGGGAGCTTGCCTTTTATATTAAAAATATTCTGCACACTGTGCGCACACACAAGCAGGAATGTATCTGGGCAAAATCCTGTCAACAAGACAGATTGTTATAGATTACCATATCAACATATTTAATACAGAACACCATTTTAAAGTACCCTTCAGTTTAATGTGCTTGAGCTGTAACTCCACACTGAATGGAAGAGCTTTCCTTTCCTTTTATGTCATTGGGAAGAAGGGCTGTGAGGGAGGTCATGCAACCTCCATCCTTTTAATTTCTGCATGGTTCTGAGGTGCTTAAAGAGATTGAATAAGTACATAATAACATTATAAATTTATTTGCATTATTCCAACAGGAATGTTGTGGCTGCTTTTCACGTGTATCTCACATCATTTGTTTTTATTAGAATCTTTCTCCCTTTGAATTTTCCATGCTGTTAATCATTCCCATTTTTCTTTGAGAGAAAATGTTTTGTTGCCATTGTGATATCTTATAGAGACATTGCTAACATTGCTTCCCTTCAGATTTATCAAGGCTGCAACCACCCTCATTGAATACAGCTCCTCCAGACCCCTTGGTTTCCCCAGTCTCTTGCTTTTTAGCAACTCCTCAACAGCCTACCTTTATCTTTAAATACAGACACACTCCAGCATACTCTTCCCAAGTACTCTGGGCTGAAAACAGATGTTAATTAAAAATGCTGATAAGAGCTGATGACACCTGTTGTTTCACACTTATTTTGCTCAACCGTGCCTGTTAAATTCCAGCTTTTATTACATTAATTCTCTTCGGCTTTTCTTCTGTTTCAGCTTTAGCCCTCTCAATCTGGTGATCATGTAAATTTAATAGTATGTCTTAAAAGCTACATTTTATTGAGCAAACATATCAGCATGTCCGCACACCAAAAAACAGCTGTATAGCAGAGGCAACTGTAGTTCAGGATGAATTGTGGCTTCTACTTTAAATCCCCAAAGTGATAATGTGATATCTCAGCAGTTTTTAAAAATGCAGGAGATGAGAATGGTTGGTAGATGTTTTAAAGAGTTAGGTGCAATTTATTTGGAGCTGTGGCTCCAGCTTACACTTCAGGCTATGTTAATTGCTGCATCTAGGTAAAAAGAATGAATTGCACAGATATAGGATGGGAGATACCTGGCTGGACAATAGTATCTGTGAAAGGGATCTGGGAGTCTTGGTGGACCACAAACTGAGTATGAGTCAGCAGTGTGAAGTGGCGGCTAGGAAAGCCAATGTGATTCTTGGTTGCATCACATTGGTCCTTCAAGCAGAACCATAGTGTCTAGATCAAGGGAAGTGATAGTACCACTCTATTCTGCTCTGGTCAGACGCCACCTGGAGTACTGTGTCCAGTTCTGTGCGCCACAATTTAAAAAGAATGTTGACAACCTCGAGCGGGTGCAGAGGAGGGCGACCAGGATGGTTGAAGGTCTGGAAGAAATGTCATATGAGGATCAGCTTAGGGAGCTGGGAATGTTTAGCCTTTCAAAAAGAAGGCTGAGGGGGGATATGATAGCTGTGTTTAAATATTTGAAAAGATCTCATATTGAAGAGGGAACATGTTTGTTTTCCATGGCTTCAGAGACTAGGACTCAGGGAAATGGTTTCAAACTACAGGAAAAGAGATTCCATTTGAACATCAGGAAGAACTTCATGACAGTTAGAGCTGTTCGGCAGTGGAATATGTTGCCACAAAGGGTGGTGGAGTCTCCTCTTTGGAGGTTTTTAAGCAGAGGCTGGATGGCCATCTGTCGGAAATACTGTGATGGGGGTTCCTGCATGGCAGGGCGTTGGACTGGATGGCCCTTGAGGTCTCTTCCAACTCTATGATTCTATGGTTCCAAAGCCAACTCAGAGTTTGGAGAAATTGCTTTTTAAAGACTATTGCTGAAATCCTGTTTCTTAGTTTAATAAGTCACATAAGAGTAGGCCCACTGGATCAGTGACAAACTGGATGAGTCAACTCTATTGATTTAATGGATTTGAATAGATCTACTCAGAGTTGCTTTATAGTAAATTATAGTTCGAGTAGGCCCACTTGAATCACTGGACTTTGCAAAAGTGGTGACACGCCAAATCCCTGTTTTTTCAGCAGTCCTCGTTTGGTGCAATTTACTGTGTTAAACAAGAGGGTCTGAGCCAATATTTAGAGCACGTGCAAACTGATTGTCTCTCAGCAATAAAAATGAACATTAATCAGGAGTCCTGTGATGGGAGTTCCTGCATGGCAGGGGGTTGGACTAGATGGCCCTTGAGGTCTCTTTCAACTCTATGATTCTAGGATTCTATGAATATTCAGCTCTCACATTTCTTGATGTCAGGATCGGGGCCACTTGACTCTGCCTCTCTGCAGAACCAGGTCCCACTCAGGCTGAGGCAATCAGGAAGTGCAGCTGGTGGGCTTGCTACTGGCATAAAGCTAGCAGCCAGCACTCTCTATTCCTTGCTTTAGCAATGTGAGACCTTGGACCCATGAAGCTTTGGCCCTGTTACCTTGATCCTTCCGGGAACTCTGCTGCCCTGTAAGTCTGCCTGTTTGGCATCCCCCTCCCTGTTGGACTGTGTTTGTGTATGACACTTGACCTTGGACTGGTTGATGACCCTCTCTGTGATTCTTGACCTCAGACTGGCTGACCACACTCTTGGCTTCTGAGAACACACTGATCCTGGCCTCCTTGCAGATATCCAAGTTGCTGCCCATGCACTGGCCATTACACTAGCATTATATGACACAGCTGATGAGTAACCTGAAAACAACTCTGAAAGGGGATCAATTTTCTGGTGTTTGTGTGTCTATTTTACCCTTCATATGAACATATCAAGTCAGACCATATGTCTACAGTGGTGGACACTAGCTCTTTGCGTAACTCCGACAGAAGGCTTTGCTGGTCTCACATGGATGTGCTAGAGATAAAATCTAGGATCTCCAACACAACTGAGTATGTGTTTTACCAGGAGAATGAACTGTAATGCACTGCTAGGAACAGGTGAAAGTTGCAGCTGTAAGTCTTGAGTTAAGGATAGACACAATGGGAAACATTTCTATTAGTATTGCCTTTTAGAATTTTAAATAGGGAATTACACAATTTTATTGTTCTTTTCATAGAATCATAGAGTTGGAAGAGACCTCAAGGGCCATCTAGTCCCATCACAATATTTCGGCCATCCAGCCTTTGCTTAAAAACCTCCAAAGAAGGAGACTCCACCACACGTTGTGGCAGCATATTCCACTGCCAAACAGGTCTAACTGTCACGAAGTTCTTCCTAATGTTCAAATGGAATCTCTTTTCCTGTAGTTTGAAACCATTGGTTTGTTGTTTTACTTACATTGTGATCTGCATGAGAAACTTAAATCGAAGCATATGAGTGAAATTGAAACTTGTTGTGGAATGGGCTTTAATTTATAAAAAACAATTTGCTGTGCTACAGAGTGAAAGGTGATCTAACATTTTAGTGGGTCAAACATTTAACCTTTTTAAACTGGAAAATTAAAAACTGCTTAAGTGAAAACAGTCCATTCTCGTGTACAGCAAGTGAATAACTGTAGCTGAGGGAGTCTTTTCATGTGCTGTTTCGATCCCAGAAACTGAAATTTACATTTACAAGCAAGACATGAATACCTTTTGATCAGCTTTACAAGACAAACTTTAACCTGAAATACTGTCCCTTCAGTAAAGGATGCTTGTCGAGTTTTTAGAGGACTGTGGTTAAATCTTTTCCCCTTAAATAATTTTCTGTGCTTTACAACATCTCAGACAATTCAATTAATTTTAAGGTTTGAGGGCATAATTCAAGAACATGAATTATTGCTGTGTAGGTCGTAAAAGACATTAATATTTAGGACACTTTTCTAAAATTGCATTCACACAGCTGTATGTTTCATGTGGTGCACAGAGTTGCAGTGTATTCAGTACAGTGGTCCCCCACCCTTTCACGGTTCATATACTGCGGTCCCACTATAGGGAGGGGGGAAGGTTTTGGGGCTTTGTAAATCTCCCCCCCTTTCCCCAAGCTCCAGCTGATTGGTGCTGGGGTGAGGAAACAAATGTTTTTTCTCCCCCACCCCAGCGCCAATCAGCTGGAGCCCGGGGCTCGCCTCCATGGAGTATTGCACGCTGCTTCTCCCCATCCCTTTGGGTGCTGGGAAGCAGTGCACAATGTTTAAAGGACTCTCAGCCACAGAGCCAAGCACTTGGCTCTGTGGCTGAAAGCCCTTTAAACATCACACGCTGCTCACCAGCACCTCCGTGAGGGTGAGCGGTGCATGATCTTTAAAAAGGACTCTTGGCCACAGAGCCAACTGCTTGGCTCTGCAGCCAAGAGTCCTTCAAACATTGTGCACCACTTCCCAGCACCCCCAGGGGTAGAGAGAAGCAGTGCACGATGCTTCGTGGAGGCAAGTTCCGGGCTCCAGCTGATTGGCACTGGGGTGGGGGAGAAAAACCTTTTGTTTCCCCACCCCAGCACTAATCAGCTGGAGCCCAGTGCTTGGGGAAAGAGTCCTTTTTAAAGATTGCGTGCTGCTTGCCCACACTTGGCTTCGTGGCTGAGAGTCCTTTGTAAACATCGTTTGCTGGTTCCCCATACCCGATGTTTAAAATTGTGCTCCCCACCCGACCTGCATCTGCATATCATGGATTTTCAATGACTGTGGGTCAGGTGGGTCCCTAACCCCCGCGATAGACGGAGGTTACTGTATTAAAGTTCATCACATATATTAGTGCAACTGGAACGTTAGCTGAAGAAAAGGCAGCCCTTATAATAATTTCCCCTTTGGAAGAGCTTGGTCAAAGAGTGGGATGGTTGCCAAGCTATTCCTCATCCCTTATCCAAAGTAATGTCCAATGTGTTCTCATCTAAGAAAGTAAAAAAAGTTATAGGCTGTTGTGTAAAAAGGAAGTGAAGTGTTTCTTGTTAGTGGCCAAAGCATATCCAACCTCACTCACATAACTTCTCAGTGGGTGGGTGTTTTGCTTTATATATACTCACTGCTCTGAAAATATATAGACATCCCTGTTCTCCAATACAGAACCATGTATCTATACTTTACTACTACTACTAAGCCGAAGAAAAAGCTGCTGCCGCCGCCACCACCACCATTCAGATACTTTCTGGTGAAGCCCTTGAAGTTTCCTGATTTTGTTTCTTTTACAAAATTCAATTTCATGTAAGCAGAAAAAGCCTGAATTTCTCTAAACACTACTTTCTATCATTCTATGTTGGCTAGTTTGTTTTCTGTTGCATTATGATTATAAAAATCAATATGTTCTGAAGGTATACATACACTGTTTGGAACTACAGGAAGGAAGACCAAGATGTAAAACAGGTCCAGGTAGACAGGCATGATTTTGCCGGCAGGGGCCAGAAGGCAAGAAGTTACTCTACAGAGAAAAGCTAAATGATAATAACACCCCAGTGGCTCCGCATTTGCAATTGGTAGTTCCTAGGCACTACCGAGAAGTTTTGAAGATGACATATGATTCTGTTTCAGGACACGTGGGGATTAAGAAGAGTCAAATTAAGATCACTAACCATTTGTTTTGGCCACATACCTCCAAAGATGTGGGGGGGGGAAAGTTTATCCTGTGATGCTTGTCAGAGAGTAGGTTATCCAACTGATACTACAAAAGCAAACATGGAAGAATTTCCTTTGACAGGAACCCCTTTTTCCACTCTAGAAATAGATATTTAGGGGGCTCTGCCAGAGAGTAGTACAGGCAAAAAGTACTTGATCTGTTTCACTTGTCCAGTCTCCAAGTGGGTAGAAGTAGTCGCTACTTCATCAACTACAGCAAAACAAGTTGCTAAAGCTTTTCTAGAGGTGGTTCTGCGCACTGGTTGGCCTAATGTGTTAGTTTCAAATCAAGCCAAAACTTGGCTGGAACGTGTCAGAATTGTACTACAGCATTTACAGGACGCGGGGTTAGCTGTTAAAGCTTCAAAATTGTCAATGGTTGAAAGGGAAAGTTGTATATTTGGCTCATTGGGTTGGTAGTTGAACGATTGAAGCTTTGCAAGTTAAAATTGAATGTGTTAAAAATTGCCCAATTCCTGAAAACAAAAAGCAAGTTCAACCATTCCTTGATTTGGTTCCTTATTACAGGACGTTCATTCCTCATTTCAGTCAAGTGGTAACTCATTTGACTGAAAAAAGGTAAAGGTTCTTCCCGCACACGTGTGCTAGTCGTGTCCGCCTCTAGGGGCAGTGCTCATCTCCATATTCAAGTTGAAAGAGCCAGTGTTGTGGAAGTCCATGGCCACGTGACTGGCATGGCTACAAGGAAACACTTTTACATTCCCGCTTTTTATGGTGCTACCCATTTATCAACTTGCATTTACATGCTATCGAAATGCTAGGTTGGCAGGAGCTGGGGTTAACAGCAAGAGCTCGCTCTGCTGTGTGGCCCCTGTGGTTCCAACCGCTGAGCTGTCAACTTTGCAGCCAACAGTTTTCAGAGCCTTAGTCTGCTAAGCCACCACACCCCCTACCCTTTGACTGAACTGACACGTAAAAGAAAGCCTGTTAAAGTAGTATGGACACATGAATGTCAATATGCTTTTGATGCTTTGAAAAATTGCTTAATTCTATATCCTATATTGATTCCACATGATTTTGATAAGCCTTTTGTTGTGCAAACTGATGCTTCCGAGTTTTGTCTAGGTTGTGTTCTCTTGCAGGAAAGAAAAGGTCTATTTCATCCAGTATCTTTCTTCAGAAATAACTTACTGCTCAGAGAAAGAAACTACTCCATGCCTGAGAAAGAGTGCCTCAGTGTTGTGTGGACTCTAAACAAGTTGTGAACATACCTTTGGGGAAGAAACTTTGTTCTACAAACAGATAACCAAGCTTTGAAGTAGTTAAACCATCTCAAAGCAAGTAACCAACGTCTTCTTAGATGGAGTTTAGCGCTATAAGATTTTGAGTTTGAGGTTCAATATAGTCCAGGCTCTAGGACTATTTTAGCTGATAGCCTTTCTAGAATGTATTTTGGTGCTGTAAATTTGCCTGAAGAAGAAGATACCATTGTTTCAGAGTAGAGTATTATTTCCTGTTATGTCTGTTACTCAGTATAACAATTGTGTTTCTTATTCTATGCATATGTGATAAGTACTAATTTTTCTCTATATCTGTTTTTCAGAAGTTTCAAGCCTGCAAGCATTCAAGTTAATCAGTTTTATTGCTATGTCTACATGTTGAGTGCATATATTCATCATTAGTACTACCTCTTTTAATTGCTTTCTATTGCACATGCTATAATTTCTTTTGCACTTTGATTTTCTTTCACCTCTTTCTTATTGTTAAGTAATATTGTTTACATTTATTCTCATTGTAGTTTAAAAATGCTAGGTTTTAATCTAGAATTTTTAGTCTTCATAGAGGGGCATGTAACAGATTTTAGAAGTAGGGAGTCCTTTATCTAGGTCAAATGTAAACAATGCCAATATAAAGTGCAGTTTCATTTCAAGCAGCAAAGGCTTATCTCAGTGCATATGTAAACATCAGCCAGAGTCACATTCCAGCCAGAAGCAAGTGAAACCTGATTGGTCCAAGAAGCAACATGTGACTGTTTTCCCAGGCTGTGAGCAGTCTGTGAGAGGGAGAAGACAGGACTTTTTTTGAATGGATTTTACACTTGCAACATGGGCTGATGGACTAATGCTTAGCAATGTAGTTTAGAAATTAGATAACAAGGCTTTTTGCTTCACAGTTAGGAAAGGAACCATGCTTTGTTATTTTGAAATAAGATTTATATTCCTGTGTAACTCCTATTATTAAAATAAATACTTTAATTATTATTCAAGTGGAAGTGCTTGATTAATTTTGGAGCTCTCAGCAATAGAAAGGTTGGAGAAGATACTCATTTGATATAATCACGGACCCATGATTTTTTTGGAAAGTCTCTTGGCTCCTGCAATGAATCAGCTGTGATTGTTTTGCAGGGGAAAGCTGATGAGGCCAGAAATCAACCCGGTTGCAGAGGCTGAGGCCCTGGAATTCTAAAAATATTTAGTTCTTTATGCCTCTCAAAATTATAACAGAAAATTACACATCCCATAAATTGAACAATGATGTCTGTGAAACACTTCTCTTTATTTTAGATATGTTTGCTTTTGTTGCTTGGTTTCTCAGATAAACAAAATAATTGTTAAGCAAATATGCTGTTTTAACCTAAATAGGCAAAGGAGAGAAATGAAAGAGAAACAATGTTACTTGCTCTGGTTCAAAATCATACAGAGACACAGATTACCAATTTGCATTTTTACCATTCGGTTAAGCAGAGATTCCTGTCTGTTCAGCCCCCCCCCCAGCAGTTCCGATTTTTAGTCTAAGAAAAAAGCAGACTTATGGAATCAATCAATTCCCCATAAAACTGAAACAGAGTCCAAGTTTGAAAAAGGGGCTGACAACAGAAGTAAAATCAGTACCTTATATACATATATTATGAAAGGATGCTTTGAAAGAAAAATGACAATGAAAACCTATTTTTACCACGGTGGTCTTTCAGAACAACATGTTAAATACATTAGAAGTGTAAAGCTATTGATATGTGTAACTAATTTAAAGTTAATAAAAGTCAAACCTGTCAGTCACCTGAGCAGATGGTGGAAAAATCTTCTTGCATATTGGCTGATCTGCTCCCTGTATTCCAACACCGTTGTCTGAGAGAGAGGCCTCGTGGGTGCATAGAAGGTTCCAAGGCTTGCCTCAAGCTGAGCTGTGGAGTTCAAACATGGCAGCTGTGACACAAGTAGATCAGCCGCAATTCAAGAAATTGCTCATGTTTTCAGGCAGTCTGTTTTTTCATGCATAGACAAAACGTGAACTGGGAAGATGAAATAAGAACTTGACAGCTGAGACAAAAACAGACCTGTATAAAAGAAGAATATTATACCTATGGTGCCTATGATGATTTAGAGCGACAGAAGAAAAGCTGTAAAAATGTGAAAAAACCCACCCTCTGATTATTATCACCCTGTAAGAATATCAATATGAACAAATTCTGCCTAGCATTCCACTTGGGGGGGGGGAGGTGTGCTTTCAACCATGAGACAGCAATACACTTGGCTTCTAAGAGGTACTCCATTGTGCATCAGGTCAACAGGTGAAGAGCTTTTCCTCGGATGGTCCGTTGCGGAAAGGAATTTGTCTCCATACCTATTTTACCACCTTTACAGGGAATAGTGTCAAGGAAGAACTCAGTTCCACATTCAGAATTATTGAGATAGGGTTGCTTACACAGATACCAGAACAACAATTTCCTAATAATATAGTGATACTATGTATCATGATAGTAACATAAGAACATAAGAAGAGCCATGCTGGATCAGGCCAAAGGCCCATCTAGTCCAGCTTCCTGTATCTCACAGCGACCCCACCAGATGCGTTTGGGAGCGCATGAGACTAGATATCTGTTTCCTGATACCACTCCCCTACATCTGGCCCGTGAAGTCCCATGGTTTTAAGCCTGGAGATTACACATCTCCATCATGGTTTGTAACCTGTGATGGACTTTTCCTCCAGGAATCTGTCCAATCCCCTTTTGAAGGCATCCAGGCCAGATGCCATCACCACATCCTGTGGCAGGGAGTTCCATAGACTAACAACGCGCTGGGTGAAAAAATATTTTCTTTTGTCTGTTCTTACTCTCCCAGCCGTCAATTTGAGTGTATGTCCCCTAGTTCTGGTATTTTGTGAGAGGGAGAAGAGCTTCCCTCTATCCACTTTACCCATGCCCTGCATTATTTTGTATGTCTCAATCATATCCCCCCTCAAGCACCTTTTTTCCAGACTAAAGAGGCCCAAATGTTTTAGCCTTTCCTCATAAGGGAGGTGCCCCAGCCCAGTAATCATTTTAGTCGCTCTCTTCTGCACCTTTTCCAGTTCCACTATGTCTTTCTTGAGATGCGGTGACCAGAATTGTACACAATACTCCAGGTGCGGCCTTACTATTGTTTTGTATAATGGCATTATAATGTTGGCTGTTTTATTTTCAATCCCCTTTTTGATAACCCCTAGCATGGAATTGGCCTTCTTCACCACTGCTACACATTGGGGAGACACCTTCATGGAGCTGTCCACCAACACACCAAGATCTCTTTCCTGATCTGTCACGGATAACTCAGAGCCCATACAAATGGTTAATTGTATGGTGGTTGAGTATGGTTAAAGATGGGTTTGAGTTAGTTTATATTAATGCTTTTTTCATGTGTTTTTTGTTATGTTTAACAGGACCACAAAAATATGGAACATAAAGGGGGCTACTTTAAATGTGAAAGGCCTAGGGTTGGTTATAAGAATAGAACTTTTATTGAAGAAGAGCAAAGTGGACATTATTTTTCAGCAGACTCATCAACTGAGAGACGGGGTCAATGAACTCAAGCTACAGAACATTAATATTTATGAGAAAGGGTACGGGACTTCAAAATCTAAAGGAGTTGCAATTCCAAATTCTAAGCATTGTAAATTTGTGGTAAAAGAAGTAGTAAAGGGTGGCAATGGTGGATATTTAATAATGCAGGGTTTATTGGGAGAAGACGACTATACCCTAGTAAATGTTTATGTGCCTAATGTACAGCAAGCGGTTTTTATGACTATTTTTAAAGAACTAGAAAAGGTGAAAAAAGGGTATGTTAGTATGGCAGATTTTAATATGGTTTTGGATAAAGTGAAAGATAAATCTGTTATTAAAAAGATATGAGTAACAGAATTACTGTTTTGAGTAAATCAGTGAAAACAGTGGGTTTAAGGGATATTTGGGGAGAATTAAAGGGGGGGTGAAAGGAGATATACATATTATTTTTTCTGTTTATAAGAGCTATTCTAGAATCATAGAATCATAGAGTTGGAAGAGACCTCAAGAGGCATCTAGTCCAACCCCCTGCCATGCAGGAACCCCATCACAATATTTCCGACAGATGGCCATCCAGCCTTTGCTTAAAAACCTCCACAGAAGGAGACCCCACCACCCTTTGTGGCAGCATATTCCACTGCCGAACAGCTCTAACTGTCATGAAGTTCTTCCTAATGTTCAAATGGAATCTCTTTTCCTGTAGTTTGAAACCATTGCCCTGAGTCCTAGTCTCTGAAGCCATGGAAAACAAACCTGTTCCCTCTTCAATATGGCATCCTTTCAAATATTTAAGCATAGCTATCATATCCCCCCTCAGCCTTCTTTTAGAGAGGCTAAACATTCCCAGTTCCCTAAGCCGTTCCTCATAAGATATTTCCTCCAGACCCTCAACCATCCTGGTCGCCCTCCTCTGCAACCACTCGAGGTTGTCAACATCCTTTTTAAACTGAGGCGCACAGAACTGGACACAGTACTCCAGGTGGGGTCTAACCAGAGCAGAATAAAGTGGTACTATCACTTCCCTTGATCTAGACACTATGGTTCTGTTGATGCAAACAAGAATTGCATTGGCTTTCCTGGCCACCGCAGGACATCTAGAAGAGATTTCATATTTGTATCTCATAATTTGCTTTCTAAAGTAGTTGAAACAGATATTAATATTATAAAAGTAACAGGTCATGCTTTGGTGATGATGGAAATGAACGTTAAAAAAGATTATAGAGAGGCAAGAAGATGGAGAATGAATTCTAGTATTTTTCAAAATGTAGATGTAATGGAAAGGGTAAAAAAGGAATGGTTGGAAATATGGTCAATAAATGAAGCAGCTGAGAATAGAACAACAGTGGTACGGGACACCATGAAGGCAGTTATGAGAGGAATCAGAGAATATAAAACAGTTAAAGCAATAAAGAAGAGAATAAATATTTTATAAATAGAGATAATAAAATAAAGCTAGAACTTCAAGCTAAAAGAGGAGAACTAGATAGTATAGAATTAGATAAAGTTCAGAGATATTTGATGCATGTGCAGAATAATTTTTTAAAATTTAGTAATAAAAACTCCAAGCTTTTAACACGGTTATCTCAAGTCAGAAGAGCAGGCGTGATTAAGAGTAGATGTGAATAACGATGAACCAGGAAAAGAATGTAGCTTGATGAAAGCAAAATTGCAAGTATTTCAAGAGTTTTATAAATAATTATATAAAGGAGGCAATATATTGAAGGATGATATAGAAGGTTATGTTAAGGAAACTGTCAAGGGAAAACTTTAAGAGATAGATAAAGGGGAATTAGAAAAAACAATTCAGGAGGGTCTCCTATCAGTAAGTGATTAACAGGTAAGTGTGATGATGAAGTTCCCACTCATGAGAAGTGGCATTCAGTCTGCAGAGGTGATCCACCTGGGTGTTCTCAGAGCCAGAGAGGTGAATCGCGATGGCGTAGATTACCATTCCCAGAAGGCCACAGACAGACAAATGAGTACAGCCCTGTTTCTTGATGTAGTATACGGTGGTTGTGTTGTCAGTTACCACCTGTACTACATTGCCGGATAGGATATGGAGGAAGCACAACACACTTTGAAGACAGCCAGGAGCTACACCTTGTCGACGTGAAGCTGATTGCAATGGGACAATAGATTGTGAATAGAGTGGTCCAGGCAGAGGCCTCCCCAGCCTTCCAGACTTGTGTCTGAGGTC
Source organism: Phrynocephalus guinanensis (assembly GCA_037367245.1). Classification (NCBI taxonomy): domain Eukaryota; kingdom Metazoa; phylum Chordata; class Lepidosauria; order Squamata; family Agamidae; genus Phrynocephalus; species Phrynocephalus guinanensis. Next base: position 571,075 of record CM074732.1, on the reverse strand, counting down.
ACTTGCAGAATAGGCAGGAGAGGCTAGAAGGGCCTGCCCTTGGTGATGTTATCATCAGATAAGCTGGTCACTGCTCTAAAACAAAACAAAACAAATCAAAAAAGTAAAAAGAGCACCAACCGGCCCCAGGAGCCGTGCTCAAAACAAAACAAAACAAACCCCTGAAGCGCTGGCCCCAAGCCAGCGCCTCAAAAAGCCCCTGACTGGGGGCTTTTACAAATAAAATAAAATAAAATAAAAAATGAGCGCCGACACAGCCCCAGGGGCCGCACAGTCGGTGTTCAAAAACAAAACAAAACAAAACAAAACATTTTTAAAAAGAGTGCTGACCCAGCCCCAGGGGTTGCATGGTCGGCACTCTAAAATAAAAAATAAAATAAAATAAAATACACTGATCATCGACCCGGCTCCAGGAGCTGTGCGGTCAGCGCTGTAAAACAAAATAATAATTATAATCATAATAACCAAGGTGCTGGCCCGAAGCCAGTGCCTCAAAAAGCCCCTGCTGCGTCCACCGCCAGTAAGTCAGACTCCAACCAGTTTGGCGGGGTTCGGGTTCTTACAATTTAAAAAAAATAATCCTACAAACCCGAACCGAACCAAACCAAGGGTGGGCCCGTCGGTTTTCTGTTTCCTGCCAACCTCTAGTGAACTGCTTCTCTACCCAGAAACATATCTTCACTTAGAAAAAGATAAAACAATGCCATCCCCAACGGAAAGTTTCAGTAACAGCAGTTCCTTCAACTATTCCTGCCTCTCTCCTATATTCTGAATGGGTGGAATTCCCCTTTCCATTAGTCAGAGGATGTTCCAGATCTTCATAGGCAAGAGATCAGGAAGGAGGAGCAAGGAACTATTCCAGGTCCATTTTTGTCAGAGAACCCTCCCCGACAGGTTAAAAGAGAGGATGTTAAAAGAAAGGATGTTTTAGGACTAATTGATAAATTGAAGATCAACAAGTCACCAGGCCCAGATGGCATCCACCCAAGGGTTATTAGGGAACTGAGAAATGAAATTGCAGATATCTTAACGATAATATGCAACTTGTCTCTTAAAACAGCCACAGTGCCTGAGGACTGGAGGATAGCGGATGTCACACCAATTTTTAAAAAAGGAAGGAGGGGGGACCTGGGAAACTACAGGCCGGTTAGCCTTACGTCTGTCCCAGGGAAGATGGCGGAAAGTCTCATCCAAGAGAAAATCTTAAAACAAATAGAAGAACAAACCTTGCTGAGAGAAAATCAGCATGGCTTCTGTAAGGGTAAGTCTTGTCTGACAAATCTTTTAGAATTTTTTGAAAAGGTCAACAGGCATGTGGATTTGGGTGAACCAGTGGATATAGTCTATCCGGATTTTCAAAAGGCTTTTGACACAGTCCCTCACCAAAGGCTGCTGAGAAAATTGCACAGTCAGGGGATAAGAGGGCAGGTCCTGTTATGGATTGAGAACTGGTTGAGATCCAGGAAACAAAGAGTAGGTGTCAATGGGAAATTTTCACAATGGAGAGAAGTGAAAAGCGGTGTGCCCCAGGGCTCTGTCCTGGGACCGGTACTTTTCAATCTGTTCATAAATGACCTGGAGACAGGGATAAGCAGTGAGGTGGCCAAGTTTGCAGATGACACAAAAGTTTTCCGTGTGGTAAAAAGAGAAGATTGTGAAGAGCTCCAGAAGGATCTCTTCAAACTGGGGGAATGGGCTGCGAAATGGCAAATGCATTTTAATGTAGGCAAATGTAAAGTAATGCATATTGGGGCAAAAAAATTCAAAACTTTATCTATCGACTCATGGGCTCAGAGTTACCCGTGATGGATCAGGAAAGAGATCTTGGTATGTTGGTCGACAGCTCCATGAAAGTGTCTACCCAATGTGTAGCAGTGGTGAAGAAGGCCAATTCCATGCTAGGGATTATCAAAAAGGGGATTGAAAATAAAACAGCCAACATTATAGTGCCATTCAACAAAACAATAGTAAGGCCGCACCTGCAGTATTGTGTACAATTCTGGTCACCACATCTCAAGAAAGACATAGTGGAACTGGAAAAGGTGCAAAAGAGAGCGACTAAAATGATTACTGGGCTGGGGCACCTCCCTTATGAGGAAAGGCTAAAACATTTGGGGCTCTTTAGTCTGGAAAAAATGTGCCTGAGGGGGGATATGATTGAGACGTACAAAATAATGCAGGGCATGAGTAAAGTGGATAGAGGGAAGCTCTTCTCCCTCTCACAAAATATCAGAACTAGGGGACATATACTCAAATTGAGGGCTGGGAGAGTAAGAACAGACAAAAGAAAATATTTTTTCACCCAGTGTGGTGTTAGTCTGTGGAACTCCCTGCCACAGAATGTGGTGACGGCATCTGGCCTGGATGCTTTCAAAGGGGGATTGGACAGATTCCTGTAGGAAAAGTCCATCACAGGTTCCAAACCATAATGCAGATGTGTAATCTCCAGGCTTAAAACCGGGGTACATCAAGGGCCTGATGCAGGGGAGTGGTATCAGGAGACAGATATCTAGTCTCATGCGCTCCCAGACGCATCTGGTGTGACCACTGTGAGATACAGGAAGATGGACTAGATGGGCCTTTGGCCTGATCCAGCATGGCTCTTGTTATGTTCTTATGTCAAAAAAAAAAGTGAATTGAAGAGAACTCTGTAATGTGCAATATACACAAAACTATATGAGATCATAATGTTCCCTGTTATTACCAGAGATGTACCTTTAGCATACAGTGATACAGGACAATATCATTGTAACACTGCACAAGAGTGCCTCAAGGTGAACTGGTTTTCCACATCTGAAGTTGAGTCCATGCCAATGACATTTCACATGTGAGCGAAGTGCAAGTAGTAGAATTCCCTCCATCTTCCTTTAAAGTGCAGATACAATCTGATGTGAGATACAGATGCTGCTTTCATGGTAGACAATCAAATAGAATTTTTGTTAATCAAAGTTTTAAAAGTGCTTCAAAGAAGGGAGAGGTTTGACCTATAGACAAAAATATCTCTCCTGTGCACCTATTAATATCTGATTGAACTAGCCATTTCTGTAGCAATAATTATCACTTAGCATTAAACAAAGCTACTCTTCTATTTTATTGGACTTGATAGCACTTTATTTCATAAGATCTGAATGTTTTAACAGCCCAAGGGTCTGAGCACTAGCAGTCTTTCAGCCACACGGAGAAGTTGTGTGAAAGTGTGTATGTGAGCCCTGACATGTTGTTTGAAAGACTGGGACAATAAAAACACCACCCTTTACTTAGATGCAGCCTCAGAACATCTAAGCTCTAGGCCTCAACTAAGAAAGTACCTGGCATATTTTCCATCTTGCCAAGGACTTTATATCTCAGATATAACTCCTGGCAGCTTTATATTTTGCCATGTTTTAACCTGTTGGTACAGCTCTAAAGAAGAGGTATTTTGCCCTCAAAATATTAGCAACTTTTTGTTATTTTTCTAGTAGCCTAAAACTATCATCGGCTCTACTTTTATATTTGGTTTTTGTAATGGCTATACGGCTCCTCAACTTGTTTTGTTTCAATCAGTAGATTAGGTTTTCCAGTATCTTCAAACTAGTTGCTGCTATAAGCTGAAATTTCAAGGCATAAATCTATTTTGATCAAACTTTAAAGCAACAAGGTTACAGGAAAAATAAGCCACACTCTCTTCCTACTGCTGTTTTTCTTACAGCACATTTTGGGGTTCTAAAATGCTCCAGCCTACATGGAATAGCAGCAGCTTTACAGATTCATTAGACAGGCTAGCTTGATGTTGACGGCAGAAATGAAGATGTCACAGATAAACCAGTACCTCTTTCCAAATGAAAAGACTGTCTGGATTGCTCTAATAAAAAGAAAACAAATTACCATGACAGATTTGTTTGACTTGTATAGAATAAATCCCAGATGGCATAAGGCCCTTGTCTATTGTAAAGCAGCATTAGCCAGGTTCCATGTGGGGACCAATACAGAAGACTATTTATAATACATGTATTTTAAAACAAAGTTTTATTAAAAGCCTCCCTTCTGTCTTCCACTTTTCCACTATGCATATTCAGGAGTTTTCTGAGAAACCATTTTGACCTTGTCTAATGGTATTATAGAGGTTATAATAATCAAGTTTGCTTCTCACCCTCTAGCGTAGGGACTGTCTGCTTGGCTTTATGGCCTGGGGGCATGTTTGGACAGCAAGCAATTTTTCTAAGATCTGCTGTTCACCATATCCTCTATCACACTACCTTCTTCCTAGAAAACGAAGGGCTTGGTGCCCAGCTGCACCTCCATGCTGAGACATGGCATGAAGCTTTCCTGCTTAATCTAAATCCTGGGAATAGCTCAGTTCTAACACCCAGCTTTTCATTGGAGACTCATCCCACCAGCATCCAGCAGAGATGAGCCTGAGCCTTGAATTATCTGTTAATGTAAGGAGGTTTCAGATGTCAATGAAGGCAACAGGGGACAAAGATACAGTAAGATGTGGAAAGAGTTTTAGGGCATACAACAGGAAACATGTGAAGTTGATGATGGTTGGGAGGGGGGATCCAGCTAAAACTAGACAGTTTTTTTTAACAAAAAGGGACATCCTTGTTTAGTTCCTTATTTCAATAACTTGAAAATAAAAACTGTATTCTGTGCTTCTCTTTTGCACCCATATACACTTACACAATTAAACAGAAAAACCCTACTATTATTATAAACCCTGCTTAGTTCAATTTAGTTTTGTGCTCCTTTATTAAACAAAGCTACAATGAGAATATGTAGCATTAGGTTCAGTGATAAATGTACAATCATAATATCTGTTTATGTCCTACCAGATGATGTTAGCATAAGGACAGATATAATCCCGAATATACTTTTAAGTATAATTTTTTCTGTAATACAGGTGAAACTCGAAAAATTAGAATATCATGCAAATGTTCATTTATTTCAGTAAGTTAACTCAAAAGCTGAAACTAATATATGAGGTAGACTCATTACATGCAAAGCGAGATATGTCAAGCCTTACTTTGGTATAATTGGGATGATTCTAGCGTACAACTTATGAAAACCCCAAATTCAGTCTCAGAAAATTAGAACATTACGTGACATCAACAACACAAGGATTGGAAATAGAACAATATCGGACCTCTGAAAAGTATAAGCATGCATATGTACTCAGTACTTGGTTTGGGCCTCAACTGGATGCTCAGTCTGGCGTGACATGGATGCTATCAGCCTGTGGCACTACTGAGGTATTATGGAAGACCAGGATGCTTCAATAGCAGCCTTCAGCTCTGCTGCATTGTTCGGTCTCATGTTCCTCATCTTTCTCTTGGCAATGCCCCATAGATTCTCTATGGGATTCAGGTCAGGCCAGTTTGCTGGCTAATCAGGCACAGTAATCCCATGGTCATTGAACCAGGTTTTGGTACTTCTGGCAGTGTGGGCAGGTGCCAAGTCCTGCTGGAAAATGAAGTCAGCATAAAACTCATCTGCAGAAGGAAGCATGGAGTGCTCCAAAATATCCTGGTAAATGGCTGTGTTGATGCTGGACTTAATGAAGCACAGTGGACCAACACCATGACATGGCTCCCCAAATCAACACAGACTGTGGAAACTTCACACTGGACTTCAAGCATCGTGCATTGTGTGCCTCTCCATTCTTCCTCCAGTCTCTGGGTCCTTGGTTTCCAAATGAGATGCAAAAGTTGCTCTCATCAGAAAAGAGGACTTTGGACTACTGAGCAACAGTGTTCAGGAGTAGAGATGGGCACGACTTGAAAAAAAAATTTTTCGAGTTGTCGTTAGTCGGGCCAGTCCCATTTCGGGTCGTTTCTGGTTTTTGCGAAAATTCGCAAAAATTAGTCGGTTCGTTTTTTTGTTGTCGTTAGTACTGGTTTTTTTTGGGGGGGGAGCGGGCTCCTGGAGGCACCTCTGTGGGGTGGGTGCCTCCTCTGGCCCGCTATAAAGGGAAAGTGGGCTCCTGGAGGCACCCGTGGGTGCCTCCTGCCACTAGGAAGGGGAAGCAGGCTCCAAGAGAGACCCCTCTACATGGGGGTCTCCCCTCCTCACCTGCTGCTGCTGCAAAATGCTATGCAATAGCCATATGGATATTGCATAACATAATGTGCAGACAGTGAGACCAGTGTGAGAGTGATAGCGTCATGCCCGCCCTTCACAAGGCTCTGGCACCACCATGTCTCACACAGAAGGGAATTGTACTTGCTGCGTGTAGTGCAATGCAAGCAAGTAGATCTGGCTTTAAGGTGGCTTCGTGCAAGAGCTAGGATTAGGCTAGTGACGGGTAAGGTTACGGTGGGCTAGTGGGTTGCACCTCTGGGTGCCTCTCTGACCCACTAAGAAGACAGTCTGTGACGTATGGGTACGGAGTCAAGGGTTAGGGTTAGGGCTAGGGCAGGTTTTAGGGGGCTTTTTGGCACATCCCAGAAGTCTCCATGGCCAAGTGGCCATGCGACTGGTGGGATGGCTCCAAAAATTTGCATGGTTGTCCACTCCCACATGGCTGGCCACTCGGCCAGCCCATCATTGCGCAGGTGTAAATAAAATAAAATAAAATAAAATCAATGGAGGACAGAGGAGGGGAGGAGAGACATTTTGTTGCAAGAAAAAACCCACTGCTACTGTGAAAAATCTGGCAGTTTATAAATTTTCGCGTGTTTCTGTTGTGCTTGTGTGTTTTTGGACCACGATTTCAAAAACAATATTGCGTTTGCCGCCCCATTTTGGATCCCCCGCCCGCACCGCATGGCATGGCGATGGCGATGGCGACTGTGGGAGTTGTGGTCCAAAACATCTGGAGAGCCGAAGTTTGGACATGCCTGATTTAAAGGCTCAGGATCCCTTTACAGGTGTTATGGATTCATTAGCTGATTAGAGTGAGACACTTTGAGCCTAGAATATTGAACCTTTTCACACTATTCTAATTTTCTGAGATTGTGAATTTGGGGATTTCATAAACTGTATGCCAGAATCATCACAATTATACCAAAGTAAGGCTTGTCATATCTCGCTTTGCATGTAATGAGTCTATCTCATATATAAGTTTCACCCTTTGACTTGACTTGCTGAATAAATGAATATTTGCATGATATTCTAATTTTTTGAGTTTCACCTGTATTTGTACTATTATCTTCATGATTCAATGATTAGTTTAGATAAATAAAATAAAACTTAACAAACCTTCTCTTGTAGGTGTCAGTTTCTGTCTGAGCAGGTAGTTGACTACAGTGCTTAGGCTTACATAGCACTGATGACCCATTGTGTTCCAGTTCATGCCACTCAAAATATTAATTGCCTCATAGATTTCATCCTGATGAATATATTCCTGGATTACTTCCACATGGGCAAGCTGGCCTCTTGAGATGACACCTATTATAGGGAACAACACATAAAATTTTAAGCACATACAGTACACCGTTCTTCAAAGAATCAAATGCTTCATTTCTATTCACATTACATAAAGCAGTGGTTCCCAGCCTTGAGTTCCCAGATGTTCTTGGGCTAGAAATCCCAGAAGCCTTTTCTCCACCAGCTGTGCTGGCCAGGAATTTGGGGAGCTGTAGTCCAAGAACCTCTGGGCCAAGATTGGGTGCCACTGACATAAAGGAGTGTTTAAAACATGGGCTGATATAGTAGGCTCTTCATTAATTACATTAGATAGCAGGTCTAGAGATCTTTTTATCCTAATGAAAGCTCCAATTGTGGGCTTAATTCTGCAGGTGCTGAATACTTCAACGTGATGTGTCTTCTTCCAAGTGATGGTTTTAACATGATCTGGTTAATTACTGCCCCTGCACTCATATGTAAGTCTCTCTGAGCTGATACAATGCCTCAGAAACTAAAGCTGTACCTTATTAAAGCTTGTTCTTCAACTGAAGGAGTTCTCCAATAGCTCTTGTTGCCTGTATGCTAGTGGATGCTTCCTGCCTCAGAAACAACCCAATACAATTATTCAAAGACATGCCAAGAACAGCCCCTACATTTTAAATCCTTTGGGGCTTACTAGGCCATGATGTAGCCAGTGTAGATCTGTGGTCTTATGTGAGAGTGAAAAGACTGGAGGAAAGACTGTGATGGTGTGGTGGTTTAGTGGTGCAGTAACAATAATGTACTGACTTCTAAGAACTTGCTGTTTGTGGTATCCGAGGTGAATTTTATATGATTTATGTTGAGACACATTTGAACATTCTTAAAAATAAATTAAAACATTTACTGTACACTTATGAATTTATGTTCACAACATTAATATACAGTCTGTGAAGATTCTCAGTCATCCAGGTGAGTTTATCTGGAAATTGAGTCATGGCTACTGGACTTCTTTTTTGAGAGAGAGAAACGTTTCACTGCTCATCCAAACAGCTTCATCAGTCTGAATACTGCTGATCAGCCACTTCTGTTGAGGGAGGGGTACACCTCCATTTGAAGGACAAAGGGCACTCTTTCAAAGATGAGGATGTACACATATTAGACAGAGAAGAGAGGTGGTTTGAGAGAGGAGTAAGGGAAGCCATTCATGTGAGCATCGAAACCCCCTCCCTCAACAGAGGTGGCGGCCTCAGGCATAGTCTATCTGCTACTTATCAGGGTGTGCTTTCCAAAGTACCCAGACAAATCAAAAAGCCTTCACCACCAAGGCCATAGCTAACAAACCATTCTTGATAGGTTCCAGCACCTCAGGCCATTGTTCACCTTAAGGCTATGGATACTATTGTCTCCCTAACGAGCCTATTCAGGCCATTGTTCATCTTATGAGCCTAATTCAGACCAAGGTGACAAGAGGTCAAAGCTGACTGACTATAAGATGGAGGACTCACACTAGCTATATTCAGATTGATGAAGCTGTTTGGATGAGCAGTGTAACGTTTTTACCTCTCAAGAAGTCCAGTAGCCATGACTCAACTTCCAGATTAATATACAGTATTACTTGTTAAAGGCAGAAGACCATGGATAAATGTTAGAGTGATCCAAAGGCCATATGCCTAATCATTACTAATTTTTCTGGATAATTAAACAAATTTAATTATACTCCAAATAGCCGAGTGTGCTTTTTATATCACACTAGAACGCAAGTTAAAATTAGATTACAGTGGACCCTCATATAACAAACAGTTTGTATAACATAAAATCTGTACAACATAAAAACAATCCAAAGATGGGGGATATTTGCTTAACAGAATCACCTATGGGGCAAATCCATACAACATAAAAACGGTCGCGATTAGAGATTACTCTATTTTCAATACATTCCTATGGGAAATTTGTATAAAGGAAAATTTGCTTAACAGAATTTTATTTGGAACAAATTAATTCCTTTATACAAGGCACCACTGTACTTGACTCTTCTTAAAAGCCCTATTTTGCAGCAGTGCTGCTGTAGATTGCTTATTAGCTTAATATGCTACTATACTATAGGGTCCTGGTTTAATAAAGGTCCGTAGGTTCTACTTAAATATACTATTTGACTATCCAGCCTGCAGTTGTTCAATCCAAACAAAATATAAAGTAGCACTTTATTAAGAATGATGTTTTGTCCCATTTTAGCGAAGCTTCATGGTAAACAAGGGGCCGGCTATCCTTCCTTAAAGGTGCTCAGAGATGGCATGGAAACTGCATTGCTGGTCCCATGGGCTTCTCCCAGTTTTACAGTGAAATAAATTTTAATGTAAGTAAATGCTTTCCCCCTTAATTCTCTTTCCAGAAATGAAAGCTCTGGAATCAATTTCGATGTTTAAGGATGCATGTGGTTGGTACGAGGAGAAGAAGGCTATACCCCTTTCTGCTGGGGCCAAAGGAAATATAATGCTCCAAGCTCTTCACTGCAGCATTTATTTATTTATTTATTTATTTATTTATTTATTTATTTGCTCAAAACAGCTTGCCCACAGCAGGTTTTTCCTGTGGCCAAATTTCTTGTTCAATGAGAGTTGCCATCAGCAGTGGCAGAGCACATATGACTTGCTCCTTAGCAGAAGAAATGTGGTATCAGCTATGCCTTTTCATCCAAAATAAAATGCTGTTGCTGACCTATGTTCAATGCAATGCATTATTTCACTCTACTTTGGATCTTTGCAAGGGAGGAGAACACTAGATACAGCGGTCTCTCCCTATAGTGGCCTTACCCTGAGGTGCCAGGCAGCAAACAGAATCCTATTGCCAATTTATATTGGTGTAAGAGAAATACTGGGGGAAAGGAAGACTGAATACAAGATGGATTGACTCCCTAATGGAAGCCACAGGGTTGTGTTTTCAAGAGATGTGCAGGCCATGTGCCAAGAAATACAACTAGCACTTTGCTGAGGAGTGGCAATTTGCTGCCAAACCTTTTGTAATTTCCTCTGAGCATGCATAAATTGGCAATAGGACCCTCACCTCAGTATTTAACCATGTGGAGAATATTAGGACCCCCCCAAATAAACAATGATTCCCTTCCAATATATTTTTATACTTGAATAGTAATTTACCTAATGAGTACACAACCAATCCTTAGAAAATACACACAACAAAATTCTTAAAATATAACTTTCAACCATTGGAGGTCAACAACTTCTCATTCAGGTGCTTGACTTCTCTTGGGTGGTGTGTTTCCAAGTGACCTACTTTGGTAAGAGAGGTGACAGCCAACTCATTGCCTAATTGATTTAGGAACAGTGCCCAGGGAGACAGTCCAATTAAGTTTACAAGCTGGCAATTAGCAGAAAGGCCTCTAAATCCCTGCACTGAGAGCCTATTTGTCTCAGTAAGAACATAAATGTGCTAGAGATAGGAAAGGAAAGTTGTGCTTTATGGAAAGCTACTGTGAGTAGAAGCCACAAGGGAAAATTGAAGAAAAGCAAACTAGATGTAGGCAGAGTGCTTTCTGTGGACAGGTAACCAGGTAATTTAGAGGCATTTAAAATAGGCATGTGAGAATACATCAAATAACTGTTTTAATCAGCATTCCATGCAGATGTTCTACAGCTGTTAAAACACACTACTGGGCAAGATTAAACTCATTTGACTCATTATAATGATTACCTACAAGCATTTGTCTTTTTAAAGCAATTTGCTGGGTAAAAAGAACAGTTTCTAAACAATATAACTGTGAGTAAAACTACAGCTATGCTTGTAAACCATATGGTTAGTATGGTCCAGTTCTGTGTACCTCAATTTAAAAAGGATGTTGACAATCTTGAACAGGTTCAGAGGAGGGCGAACAAGATGACTGAGGGTCTGGAAGAAATGTTTTATGAGGAGCGGCTTAGGGAGCTGGGAATGTTTAGCCTTACAAAAAGAAGACTGAGAGGGGATATGATTTAAATATTTTAAAAGTTGTCATATTGAAGAAGGGACTAGTTTATTTTCCATGGCTTCAGAGACTAGGTCACGGGGCAATGGTCTCAAGCCACAGGAAAAGAGATTCAATTTAAACATTAGGAAGAATTTCATGACAGAGTTGTTTGGCAGTGGAATATGCTGCCATGGAGGGTGGTGAAGTCTTCTTCTTTGGAGGTTTTTAAGCAGAGGTTGGATGGCCATATGTTGGGAGTACTGTGATGGGGGTTTCTGCATGCCAGGGGGTTGGACTAGATGGCCCTTGAGGTCTCTTCCAACTCTATGATTCTATGATTCTATGAAGCTGGAATGTGTCCAACTCCAGTTGCAATACAGAGTAATTTTGAAACAGAAAAATCATTATTTAACAAATATTTTCCACTGCTAATATAGCTCTTTCCAGTAACACTTCAGTGGTCCATTCCAACAGAAGGGGTAGACAACTGTGGATCTGTTGCTGTTTTTGGAGTCCCATAAGCCCTCATCATTTGATACAAAGGGGAGTGTATGCTGAATAAATAAACGGGAAAGCCACAGTTGTTCACCATATTATAGGGTACAAATTTAATCCAGTAAATATTTAGAGCAGCACAATGCTCAATATTCCTGATTCTTCCCTTTTAAAAAAGTCTTATTTTTTCTCCATGCTAATATAGAATTGTGTGCCGTTGTTTTTTAAAAAAAAACCAGTCAGTTCAAACCAGCTCCAGTTCCTTATAGAAATGAAAAGCTTCTTCCATCAGCCTTGTGGCACAGTGTTTATACTGCACTATGTCCAGACTGCTCAAGAGACCTGACTTCGAGCTTGGGCCCTGGTGGCTGGCTTGAGGCTGACTCAACCTTTGATCCTTTTATTTATTTATTTATTTATTTATTTATATAGCTTGTATGCCGCCCACTACCCAAAGGTCTCTGGGCCGCTCACAATCAGAATGAACAATTAAAACATCAAGATACAATAAAATTTTGAGGTTGGTAAATTGAGCATTCAGCTCCTTAGGGACAGGACAATTTGTAGCCTGCATAATGAAACTGTAAACCACCCAGAGGGTGTTTTAAGCATTATGGGATGGTATGAGAAGCAGCACACTTGGCTTTGCTTAATGTTATCTACTTACCCATTTTAAAATGAAGTACACCGATAGGTCCTTTGTCAAATCTCAATAATAGAAGGTCATGGATATCGGTATCAGCCATGGATCGGGTGGAAGCCTGAGGGGCAGCCCACTGGATCTGGGAGAGGCTGCTTGAGACGTTGAAGTGCTCACTGAATTGCAGAGTTGGTTTAGGTGACAGGTCTTCAGCTAGGAGCTGCATTTTAACTGGAGACAGTGCCATGTCAAACATCTGTATCTCCCCTTGTGTATTACCAACCACTACTACGGCTCCTCTGGGGTGGCAACACATTAATTCAGGCACTAGTTCTGCTTGTGCTAACAAAGTAACTTGGCGGTAAGTGTCATATAAAACAAGAGAAGAATCCTCACATCCCACAACAAGGTTGTCTTCAGTAATGTTTCTGCAACAGCTGATAGCCTTTGATATTAGTGGTATTTTGGTTATGGCTACACACTGAACTTTATTTCCCACACATTCATAGATACAGATGTCAGCTATAGGCTCTTGATCTTCAGTTAAATATTGTTCTACGCTGTGTATCTGATAAGGATGAGACGCACTGAAAGTGACATCAAGTGGATCCCCCGTAGTACGTACATGGCTCAGAACCTGAAAAACAATCCCAAAATAGCCACATAGTCCAACAAATTCTGCAAAACAAAATTATGTTTGCTTTATAATTCACTTAATAACACAGTAAAAGAAAACAGGAAAATCACGTAATAGTAATCTTTTATTGTCATTGCCCCCTTGCAGGAACAACAAAATTTCATCTTTTGTTTATGCTAATTCTTCTTTTTCTTAGAGCCAAACTTTCAGAAGTCTACAAAAAAATGCAACCCGATGCATCTGGAAGACCACAGAATCAGAGGCTGAATCCCTGTTGTGTAGTATGGCAAAATTATATTTATCCATGAATTGACAAAGGATGCCTTTATTCAGAGATGACTTGCGTCTGCTGATGATGTCATTCTTATTGTGCAACAGGATTTCAGCCATAAACTCACAGAAGTGTAGAGCTGGAATGGTGCTGAGTGTTGCTGTGACAATTCCCAACCAAGCAGGAAATGTGGTAAGACCCATAAGTTCCTTTTTGGGGGTTACGGTATCCACAGTTGCCAGGGCAGCATTATTACTATGGCTTCATTACTTTCTGTGCACTGCTTAGAGGCAGATCTAGAAACAGATTTCAGCTATTTGCAAACCATTTTGGACGCCAAAGATTTCCAACATTACGACATTTGCCGAAGGCCTTTGTTTTATGCAACTGTATTAAATCTGGTTAAATTGACTCATTACATGGAAAGGATGGTTTCTAGCAGAACAATTAGCCAAAATGTGTGCAGGTTTTGCCTTATATCTTGGCCCTGTAAGAGATAGAGACTCACTCCCCAAAAACACAGAATTTAAACCAGGTGATGGAATAAGTGGGCACTGGACACCGTGTGTAAAAACCAGGTAATCCTAATCTGTATTACTGTTTCAATACATGGCTTTCAGTTTTGTTCAAATGACACCGAAGAGTAAATCCATGGCTGCGTTTTGAGTCACCTGATTCTACCATGTAGTAAGCAGAAAGCTGTTGCGAAATATACAGTATACAAGAACATCAATGGTATTAAAAATAATGGTAGTGCTTTATAATAATAAAAATATTTTGTTCTTTAATTGGAGTAATGTTCTAATAAGTGAGATAGTATTACAACTGTTGTGCAGCTCAACTTTAGTAGGGGGAATCAAGAAAAGGCTAGCCAATCAAGAAAAGGCACTGTCTATATAACCTTAGTCCACACAAAAAGAAAACAGAAAAACATATACCACATTAGAAGCCTAACTAATCTTTGCAATTAGAGCACTTGCTAGCTCATGTGCACTCTTTGTATCATTATATGTGGAATGCAAAATAATAAGCCTCACTTTTATTTCAATGGATACTTCTCTGTACACTTTAAAGCACATAAATAATTGCATCATTTTGCATACAAGTACAGAAGGGTAAAGCTCACATAATGAAAGAAGTAAGAGTTTTAAACCGTAGATTTTAAGCAGAAAATTGGCTTACCAGGAAGATAAAAAGGAAATTAAAGAGAACACAAAATAAGCTGTCTGTGACGGAATTGTCTGTCTTTAAGATGCGAAAACTGTTTGATTTCCTTTATAGGCATTAGAAAACTGCTAGTTTAATTTCACACTATGAAACTGCAAAAACACACAAAAACTACTTACATATTATAAGTGGCAAATTCAGTGCAAGAAAGATGGTATATCATTTTTGAACATTCAAACATTTTACCTAGCATGTTGTTGTTTGTTTTCTTAATTTGTTATTATTCTAACCTCCTTGAAATTCATGCTGTAGTTATTTACAGTATTTGCAGCATCGAGTATGCTTTGTTCTAAAGTTCCATTAAGACATTCCGTCAGCTACAGAACCCATATTTCCCTCTCTGTTAGGATAGAGAGGGTACTTCCCACTACCACTAGGATCAAGACTTTTATCAGGTGAAAAATAAGTCAGGTATTGTATATTCCTGTGGAAATCTTTCCATTTAAGAGAATAAATTTCAGTTATTAAGCAAAAATATACTATGATAACATACTGTTTTATTTAAAAATAAATGATGGTAACATACTGTTTTATTTAATTGTGTTCTACAGAGGCCTCATATTACTCTGTTCTATTTTCAGGAACACAATCGAAGCTATTCAAGCACACTTTCCCTTCTCTTATTATCTTATTATCTTAGTCTTTGTATGATAAAGAATGAAACATCACAGAAATTGTCATGACAAAAATTTGTTCTCCTTTTGAATAGAAAAAATGATAAGAAATAAGACAACAACAAATATTCTACTTCCCCTTCCTGTCTTCTTTTTCTGGAAGGAAACTTTCATTTTTCAATTTTCCCACCTAAAGGATACAGTGCATCAGCACCGAACTAATAAGATTTTGTTTTAAAAAAAACAACCTTTGCTTCCTCCCTCTTCTACCCCATGTTTTAATTTCCCAAGAGCATTAAGTCATCTGCTAAACTACTTAATGATATTGGGTTATTGAAAACAGCAAGCTCTACTTTGGTTCAGTCCCAGGCAGTGCTCCTTTTGAAACTGAACTAATGGAGAGATGCTATTTCCACTGAAACAAGAGTAGCCCCTGGCAAGGATCCAGAAAAGTGTGGCTAGTAGTGTTCCAGGCTGGTTCTTGCTTATGTTGTGTGGGGCTACTTATAAAAGGAGTGGACTAGCTCAGTGCTTTAGGTATTTGGCCACACAGCCAGAGGCTGGGAATTCAATTCCTTATTGGGTCTCCTTGAAAGGAGATGGACTCAATGACCCATAGGGTCCAACGTTCCCTCTAATTTTCTGCTAGCACCCAGCAGGCATCCTGGCTACACTTCTGGGGTTCTGGCCGCAACCGGCTGCAAATGGGCAGCAACACTCACTCGGATGCACATGAACGATGCAGCACTGCACAAGGGTACAGCTTAGAAGGAATGTTGGTAGGGACCATTCTACTTCTGCAGTTCTATAATGATAACGATTATGATGATGTCCAGAACTGACGAAGTCATGGAACAAATCCTTGTATAATCACACCCCAAATCTGCTTCGGCAATGACACAAACCAAATTATTGGAGCTGCTTTAAGTCAGATCAATTTAGTTCAGAATGAGCTTTCAGATACCAGGATGGGGCACTTCAGACACAAAGATACCCAGAATTTTATTTGAATTGTCTGAAGACATCTTACCTAGACTATTTAATATTTTAGAAAGACAACAGCAGGGACAGCAGTAACAAATACTTGCTAGATTATTCATTTTGATTAAACACCTCAGCAAGGAATTTTTAAGCCACGTGAGACTTCCAGGCAACAGCTAGACAAGAAGTACTGTACTTACTTTCCATCAAGATCTCTGTAATTCACATGTACTATCAAAAATAAAAATAGTGTCCTTTCCATTGCAGAGGAAAACAGAGAAAGAGATAAACACAGAACAACAATGCAAGCAGCCTTTCTGATGTCCCTAACACTTAGCACCCAGCACACGAAAGCAGCCACCGTGACCAATTTGCTGTACTAAAACATTATTTTTGTTTAAAGTTTTTGTTTTGCTGTGTGGATGTGTAGTCCTCCTTTTCCTTTTCTGTCAAGAGTGCAATAAATCATCTTGTTGAAAAATGCAACTACTTTTGCAGTTCCTTGGTTTCCTCTTTGAGGAAATGATCACTAGAACGCTGTCGTATTTTTTTCTCTTCTTCTTCTTCACCAATCATTTCCCCTCTGTACCTTTCCACTGCCTTCTCTCCCGTACTGCATTACTCCTAGAGAAATTTTTTCATTACTATGCAAGTGAGCTTAGGGGGGGGGAATCCATTTGTGGCAACAAAAGATGTCCCTTTATCCTGACCATGTTGGGGAAACTCTCTCCCTCCCTCCCTCCCTCCCTCCCCTCTCTCTCTCTCTCTCTCTCTCTCTCTCTCTCTCTCTCTCTCTCTGTGTGTGTGTGTGTGTGTGTGTAGAATTCAACCCTTCTCTTCTCAACTATGATCCTTTCTCCAAAACCTTCCTTTACCTTTTTCTAAAAATTAATTTTATTATAAAACCAATCACCAACACGCCAGACAAAAACAGTGACCCCCAGGCATCTGATACATTGGATATACATTGATAATAAAACAAATTCAAATTAACAATATGTACAACTCTATATAAATTAACAATTAACAATCCGCAAGGTTTACTTAGCTTTTAACGTTCTAATTACCCCAAATTGGTCAAACATACTCATATAATTCAGTAGCTTCTCAAACCATTCCTCCTCTTTCTCATTGACCTTAAACCCTTTCATTCTGCGTATCTTCATAGTTAGGTATTCTAAAATTATAATATTATTTAATTTTTTCCTCCATTGATTCACCCCTAGCTCTTCTGCATTTTTCCAATTACCCGCTATACCCTATCTAGCTGCAATTACCATCAGGTTTACCCATTTACATTCCTCTTTTGTTTTTATCTCTGTGCTACCCAGGCTAATGAGAACCATTAATTTAGATATTTCCACTTTCCTTCCAACAATTTTCGATATTTCTTTACCAATCTGTCTCCAAAAATTATTAACTAGAGGACAATCCCACCACATATGACTGTAGGTTCCCGTTACTCCACACTTCCTCCAGCAATTTTTGCTTCCTAACTTTGTAATATAATACAACCTTACTGGTGTGTAATACCATTTTTGTATCAGCTTCAACCCCTGCTCCTGGATTATCCTAGAGGTCGTAACAAAGGGCGGTTGTTGAAAAATTCTATCCCACTCTTCATCTAAAATTTGTTCCTGAATATCTATCTCCCAATATTCTTTTAAACTTTCCTTTAGTGATTTCCCCATATTTAATAAAACCTTATACAATTTTGAAACTATTTTGGTCCTATCTATCCTGTATCCTTTCACTATTTCCTCGAAGGGGGTAATATTTCTTTTACCACAATTTTTCACTTCTCCTTCAGCAAGGAGGAGATTTGTTTTTTTTTTTTGTAACCAATTAATCCTATTCCAAATTCCACTTTCCTGTTCCATCGTTTTTTCTGTTTCCCAGATTTTATCCATATTCTGGATTGAAATCTCATTTAATTTATCCCCTACCTATTTTGGGATGAACTTCCTTAATGGGGCAAATTTATCATAATGCCATATTTTTGTAAGTGGAGAGAGGTCAGGGAAAAGCTTTTTTTTCCCCCTCACTTCTCCCATACCAAAAGAGGCCCCGTAAATGTTGATAATTTTTCTTTTTCTTTTTCTTTTCTTTATCCTCCTTTCGAAAATTCTTATTTTCCCTCCTACTGCTTCCAAATTCTCCCGCTCTATACATCCCAAATCTTCCCCCTGTTCTCCCTCCAACCAAATCATAAGATGTCTCAGCTGATAAGCTTCATAATATAAAATCAAATTGGGAATCCCCCATCTTCCATCTTGGATCCTATAGTACCTATATCTACCAGCTGTCCTTGGTTTCTTGGATGCAAAAACAAATCTATCTATTGACCTTTGCCACCCCTTCAGAATCCGTTCCGGTATGTGCCAAGGCAACACATAAAAAAGGTAAGTTAATCTGGGTAGCAAAAACATTTTAACTAAAGCAATTCTTGTGCTGATTGAGTCCTTCCTTTTCTCCCATGTTCTCAGCTTTGATTGAATACTACTCCAATTTTTTTATAATTATGTTCAAATATTTTCTTCACATTTTTAGTTATCATTACCCCTAAATACTTTACCTTCTTATTTGCTATAGGAATACCCAATGATTTAGAGGCTTCTAACTGAGTTTTAGGTTTCACATTTAAGCACATCATTGATGATTTAGAAAAATTAACTTTTAACCCTGATACTTTTTCAAATCCTTGCAAAATTTCTTTTAACGGCACAATTGCAGTCCCCAGGTCCCTAACTGTCACCATCATGTCATCTGCATACATTGTAAGAAGCTCCCCTTCTGCTCTCCCTTTCCCTGGTGTTTCAAATCCCTTTAATCTTACTATTCTTTTTAAGTTTAATTGCTAATGGTTCTAATGCTAAAATAAAAAGCATGGGAGAAAGTGGACAACCTTGCTTTGTACCACTTAACACTTGGGCACACCCCCTTTCTGACCCACCAGTTCCTATCATTGCTTTGGACTCTGTATATATTGCCTCAATTATATTTTGATTTTTTTCTCCAAATTTATATTTTTTAAATATATATTTCAAATAATTTCAATCCACCGAATCAAATGCTTTATAAATACCCAATGACAGGAGAGTAAGAGGCAAATCCTTATTTTTTGCTAAATATACCATACCCATTACCTTCCTAACTGCATCCACCAGGTACTTCTGGGGTATAAACCCATATTGATCTTCTCCCACTAATTGTGCAATACATTTTTTTAACCTTGTTGCCATAACTTTAGCAAATATTCTATAATCCATATTAGTAACAGATATTGGCCTATAGGAGTCTGGCAGGGTTTGATCTTTTCCCGGTTTGGGAATCAATACCAACCTTGATTCCAACCAGGTAGGTGGAGTTAAAGCTCCATTCAAAATACTTTGGTACAGTACAGTCATATGTGGCACCAATATATCTTTAAAATGCTTATAATACACCGCATTAAACCCATCCAGTCCGGGTGCCGATTGCACATTCATAGAATCAATTGCTGTCCTAACTTCCTCCTCTGTTATATCTTTATCTAGTTCCCTTTATCTAGTTCCCTTTCGAGAGCTCTTCATTCTTTTGTTTTATTGTTTTGCCTATTTTGTATTTTGTATTGTTACTTTTATATTGTGTTTGCCGTTGTACTTCTTATTTTTGTATTTTATTTGCGTTTGTATTATTTATTATTCTGGTTTGGGCCCCTGACCACTGGAGAACCTATGGAGCCTGCTGGGTGCCCTATTAAGGTGGTCTCGGGCCGCGGGAGACACGCTGTGGGCTGGCGGGTCGATCGGATAAGGAGAACTCAGGATAGGCATCTATTGCCTGTCCCCCGTTCTGACCCGTCGGCTAACCACCAAATGGCTGGGATCCAATCCGTCTGTCCCCCCGACCTGTCCTGTCTGCTTATTAATGCCAGGTCGGTACATAATAAGACCCCACTCGTCCACGACTTGATCGTGGACGAGCGTGCCGACCTGGCTTTTATCACAGAAACCTGGGTGGGCAAGGGGGGTGGGGCTTTCCTCACCCTCCTCTGCCCCCAGGGTTACCGTGTACAGCAGCTGGGCAGGTCGGAGGGGCGGGGGGGCGGGGGGGCTATGGTCTTTAGGGACTCTTTTTATGTCAGTAGATCCGCGACGTTGGTGAGTCCAGGTTTGGAATGTCTTCACCTTACGGTGGGTCACAGGGACAGGTTTGGGGTAGTGCTCGTGTACCGTGCTCCCTGCAACCCTGCACTCTCCCTGCCAGAGCTCTCCGAGTTCATCTCGGCGGCACTTTTGAGGTCCCCTCGCCTATTGGTTGTGGGGGATTTCAACGTGCACGCCGAGGCTGGGTTGTCTGGAGTAGCTCTGGAATTCATGGAGTCCATGGCCTCCATGAACCTGTCCCAATTAGTCATCGGGCCTACTGATAAGGGTGGACACACCTTGGACTTGGTTTTTGCCTCCACTTCGCGGGGTTTTGATCGAGGTTGTTGGCCCGGCCCGTGTCATGGTCAGATCATTATCTGCTGACCTTCTCTCTTGCGGTAGCCACCCCGCCCCGCGGGGAGCGGGGCCCTATCATTTGGGCCCGCCCCCGGGGGCTCCTGGACCCTGTGCGGTTCTCGGAGGCCCTCGGGGATGTACCAGATGGTTTGGATGACGATCCGGCCGACTCCCTGGTCCAACGGTGGTTTGAGGAGGTGGCTGGGGTAGTTGACCGGATCGCCCCCAAGCGCCTGATCTGATGCCGAGCCCGCTCGTCTCCTTGGTTTACCGAGGAGCTGCGGACGATGAAGCAAGAGCGGAGAAGGCTAGAGAGCAGATGGCGGAATGCTCGGACGGCTCAGAATTGGGCTGCGGTTAAGGCGTCGACCGGTCGCTATTCTCGTGCGATAAGGGCGGCTAGGAGATCTTTTGTCGCCCTGAGAATTGATGAGGCCTCGAATCATCAAGCAGAATTGTTCCGTGTGGTTCGAGACCTCACCAATCCCGGTCCGCCGGGGCCTCCTCCTAGTGATTTCACTAGTGAGTCATTCGCAGCCTATTTTAAATCTAAGATAGAGGCCATCCGTTCCGAGCTGGACTCCGGTTGCCCTGATCCGGCCCCTGTCATGGCTAGTGTCGGGCCACCTCGGTTGCCTCGGTTTGTTGAGTTTGGGCCTGTTACATCTGGGGATGCCTCCAGGGCTCTGGGACACTGCAGGCCTGCGGCCTCTCCATTCGACCCTTGCCCTTCCTGGCTGATTAAGATCGCAGGGGGGAGCATGCCAAAATGGGCTTCACTGATCGCTTCGGCCTCCTTCAGAGACGGAATCTTTCCCAGTCCTCTGAAGGAGACGGTGGTGAAGCCCATTATTAAAAGACCCGGCTTGGCTGTGGACGATTTGTCCAACTATCGTCCCATAGCCAATGTTCCCTTTTTGGGCAAGGTGATTGAGCGAGTCGCCGCCCTGCGTCTCCAGTCGTTCCTGGAGGAGAACCATGTCCTTGATCCTTTCCAGTCCGGGTTCAGGCTGCGTCACGGGACCGAAACGGCTCTGGTCGCGCTGCACGATGATCTGTTGAGGAGGGCTGACAGGGGTTGCTCTACCCTGCTGGTCCTTATCGACCTGTCAGTGGCTTTTGATACCGTCGACCATGGTATCCTGCTGGAGCAGCTCTCGGAGGTGGGGATTGGGGGCCAGGACTTGTGCTGGCTCCGGTCCTTCCTGGAGGGCCGCACCCAGCGAGTGAGCTTGGGTGGTGAGTTGTCGGCTCCCTGGACACTCTCTTGTGGGGTGCCTCAGGGGTCGTCGCTCTCCCCAATGCTCTTTAACATCTATATGAAGCCGCTGGCTGAGATCATCCGGAGTTATGGAGTCTGCTGTCATCAGTACGCTGATGACACGCAGCTCTATCTCTCCTTTTCCACCAGTGCAGTGGAGGCCGTCCGGACCCTTGATCGTTGCCTGGCTGCAGTTCTGGACTGGAACAGGACTCACAGACTCAGGCTCAACCCAGGCAAGACCGGGGTTATGTTCTTCGGGGGCTCGTCGGAGGGGTACTGTGGCCCTCTTCTCCAGCTGACGCAAAGAGTGAGGAATCTGGGCGTCATCCTGGACCCGGATCTGACCCTGGAACCTCAGGTGTCAGCTGTGGTCAGGTCGGCCTTTTACCATCTAAGGCTTATCGCCCAGATTCGCCCGTACCTCGATGAGGGCTCCTTGAGGACTGTGGTACAGGCACTGGTCATGTCAAGGCTGGATTACTGCAACACTCTCTACATGGGGCTCCCCTTGAACCTTGTTCGGCGACTGCAGTGGGTCCAGAATACGGCGGCCAGGCTGGTGGCTGGTGCGCGCCGCTATGACCGCGCCACCCCTATCCTGGTTCGCCTACACTGGTTACCCGTTGCCTCCCGAATAAGGTTCAAGGTGTTGGTTTTGGTCTACAAAACCCTCCATGGCTTGGCCCCGGCTTATTTGGTGGAGCGTCTCCCCCGACAACTTGATCTGGCCCGACCCACCCGCTCTTCGGTGGCCCTTTCGCTGTGAACTGTCACCCCGAGGGAGGCCCGGAAAGCGAGCACTCGCGGACGGGCCTTCTCGGTGGTGGCACCATCTATCTGGAATAAACTCCCCGGCGAATTACGGCAGGCTCCCTCGCTGGCGGCGTTCAAGAAGAACCTTAAGACCTTTCTCTTTCGGGATGCCTATGGCGATGTTTAGGGGCTCCGTCTGTCTTTTTTTTTTTAACCCGCCTATCTATGCTCGGAAATTGCTGTCTTAGCTACTTCGCTGTTTTTATTTGTTCTCATTTTAATGCTGTGAACCGCCCTGAGTCCCCTTTGTGGGAATAGGGCGGTATACAAGTGTGAATAATAAATAAATAAATAAATAAATAAATAAATAAATAAATAAATAAATAAATAAATAAAATTCTATTTTCTTCACTTATTTTGGGGAGCTCCAATCCCTCACAGAATTGATCAACCTCTTCTTCCTTAATTCCTTTATTTTCATACAGTCTATTATAAAATCCTAAGAAGGTCTCCAATATCTTCTTAGGATCTGTTTCCAATCCCCCCTTATTATCTCTGACAGCCCTAATATTTTTCCTCACCTGATAATTCCTAATTTTATTTGCTAATATTTTCCCTCCTTTTCCTTCAAATTCATAATATTTTTGTTTGCTATACCACATCTTTAATGTGGTTCTATTAATATCTAAAACTTTCAACTCTTCTCTTTTTTGGTCTAATTTTTCCTTATCCTTCTTTTGCTTAGATTTCCTGATTTTTTCTTCCAATAACCTAACTTCTTCTTCTACCTCCTTAATCCTCCCATCTTTTCTTTTTCTTAAAATTGCCAGACTCTGAATGCATTCTCCCCTAATCACAGCCTTCATTGCTTCCCATTTTATTGTTAATGGGATATCTGGGTCTTGATTCTCCTCAAAATACCTTTCTACTGCTGTTTTAATTTTTAACTTACTCTGTTCATCTGCAACCAACCAAGGGTTAAACCTCCAAGAGTAAGACCTATTAATATGACCTATTTGAAGATAAGCAGATATGGGGGCATGGTCAGTAATATTAATCCTTCCAATATCCATCCCCTTCACCCAATTCCTAGCCTCTTGCGATATTAAGATACCACCCAATCTTGAAAATGTTCCATGTGG
Source organism: Phrynocephalus guinanensis (assembly GCA_037367245.1). Lineage (NCBI taxonomy): Eukaryota > Metazoa > Chordata > Lepidosauria > Squamata > Agamidae > Phrynocephalus > Phrynocephalus guinanensis. Next base: position 547,301 of record CM074732.1, on the reverse strand, counting down.
GCTAGAGTAAAATGAGTATGAATAATCCTTAGGGAACAACTCCATCCATAGTTCCAATAATCCAAATTTCCCACATTGTTTTTTAAACTTCACAACCTTATTCTTTTTGGTACTGTTCCCCCCTTGCAAATTTACATTAAAATCTCCCCCAACAACTTTTGTATAAGGTGAGAATTTCTCAAGCTTCTGTAAACACTTATAAAGAAAATCCAGCTGGTGCTTGTTTGGGAGGTAAATTGATGCTAATGCTACCGGTTCTCCCTCCAAGCAACCTTGAACAAAAATAAACCTTCCGTTCTTATCTCTAAACACTTTATTCTCAGCAAAGTCCACCTTGGAGTTAATTACTATTCCCACCCCTCTACTTTTTGACGTTCCGGGAGCCATACATTTTTTTCTTTTTTCCAAAGCCAGGAAAATTTACCTCCCCTCCCCCCCCCCTCCATTATATGATTCTTACAGAAAAACAACATCAGCCTTCAGTTCTTGAATATACTTCCCAATTCTCACTCACTTCACCTGATTACCCAAACCTCTAACATTAAGAGTTGTACATATAATATTCACATTTTTCATTATATCTTTCCCAACCATCTCACTTCTCTGTTTCCCTCCATTTGTACAATACCAGCCTGGAGATAAACCCAACCCCAACCACCTTCCCAATCAACTCTACTGTGAACCCTATGCTTCCATCTCAACACAGAAGTCCAGGCAAAAATAACAAGAGAAAAAGTGTATGCCACATTGCTGGGCATACCTCTTGCACCTGGAGCACAACCCAATATGCTTCCATGCATTCTCACACTTACTCCTCCAACCGCTCCTCTCCTCTGTCTTCTTACTACTTTCAGACCATCCATATCCACACACACACAGAGCACATCCTAAACATATTCATTGCTCTCCATTCACCCCCACTCACTCTCCTACCCACCCCCAACAACATAACATACCACACCAAAACTTTTCCACAATCACTCATCCAACCAACACTCACTCCCGTATTGGGGGGCGGGGTTTAAGATGGAAGGGAGCTTGCAAATTCCCCTAAACCTGAGGAAAGGGGGGGAAACAGCCCAGCTGAGCTGCCCCAGTTCTCCTTCTTCCTATTTTCCTTCTTCTTTCTTCTTTAATTCTTCACTTCTTATATTTAGCCCTGTCTCTAAGGTCCCAGGATTTTTTCTCAATCTGTTTTTCTTTCTTCTTTTTCTTCTGCCTCTGAACTTGTTCAATCTCTTCTCTTAAGTCATTTTCTTCCTCGGAGTTAGGAGTCTCCTTAAAATCCTTTGGCAACTGCAATCGCACATGGTTAAATAAGACCACCATCTGCTGTTGATCTTTGGCAATCAATGTCTCTCCTTTATACTGCATTCTCAAAGCAAATGGTGCTATTCTCCAATTGTATTTAATGTCCTTCTCTTGCAGCACCTTAGTAAATGCCCGTATATTCTTTTTCCTTTTAATTGTTTCCTGAGACAGGTCATCATAAACCATCACTTTCTTGCCATTATACACCAATTGATCAAGTCTATCCAAAGCTTTCAGTGCTTTGAAAACCTGCTCTCTCTGTGTATATCTTCCAAAGCACATGACAACATCTCTTGGCCAAACTGCCTTATTTCTTTGCTTCCCAACTCTATGTATACGGTCAAGGGAGTCTTTGGAAATTCCGAGGTCCGTTGGAAATTCCCAGGTCCGGCAACAAGTTAGCCATCCACTCAATAACTTTGTCCATATCTTCTGACTCTGGAACATTTTTTAAACGTAAATTAAACCGTCTGGCTCTATTTTCTAAGTCCATTAACTTATCAGTAACATACTTATTGTGCATTTCCAATTTCCTGGTCTGCTCTTGCAATGCTTTAATTTTCTGTTCATTTGCCTGTGCTATTTCCCATGTATTATTAAGAGTCTCTGCAATAAGTTCCACTGTATTGGCTAACTTAGAAAGTTTGTGTTCAACAACATTTGTAATTGCCTCAATAATGCTGTTTTTTACTTCTTCCACTGCTTTTTTAATTTCTTTTTGAACGTCTTTAAGGTTAAATACCTCCATCTCACATTCAGCCTCCGAGTCTGTAGCTGCCATTGCTTTCACTTCCAAGCAGCAAACAGAAGCAAATATTTCTCTTACTCCAACTCTTATCAGTATTCAAGACGCTTCCTCCTCTTCTCTAGCAGACCAGGTCATAAACTTATCAGGGCTTTGTTAGTTTTCCAACCTTATCATCAAAAGGAAGAAGTTTCTTTATCCTTTTCTTCACATTTCACCGGGAGCTCAGCAGAGAGGCGTCTTCCCTCTCAGCCAAGCATGCCACACCCCCTCTTCCTTCCTTTAACAATATGCAAAGAAAAACCTTTCACTGGCACCAATGGAAGGGTGTTTGTTTGTTTGTTTGTGTGTTTGTTTGTTTGTTTGTTTGTTTGTTTGTTTGTTTGTTTGTTTTTGCCCTAAGCTTAACTGCCATGCAAGAACAACTGGAGGGTGGTGGATTACAGCATATGGAGGAAGGAGCCTTAACCTCCCAGCCCCTCAGCTGCAATGCATTTGACAATTGCCATCCAAATTAATCTGGGGGGGGGGGGGGGGATAACAATGGAAATTCAGAGCCTTGTAAAACAGATTTGGAACATATAGCAGCACTGACACAAGCCTAGAAACACAGCAGACCACTATAAACAAAAAGCTATGAATGTGGGGCAGGGGTTGGGAGATTCACAAGACCGGAAGCAATAATGGAATATAATGCATTGTAAGTCTCTGCATAGCTCTGGAGACCAGTTTCTGTTCCCCCTGGATCTGCAGTAGCCTACACTCACCTGCTGCCATAGTATAATTCCATGACCAAGAAACAAGCACGAAATACTTGCTTTGAGCTATTATTCCCAAAAGTAAGAAAACTCATTTTCTGCATGCTTTAATGGCTTCTGCTTTGCCTGAAACTGGTCGTATGATTCTGGTTCCTACAAAAATGACCACGTGGGACACATGTGGTCACCAGGGCACATGCAGGCTATGCCTAAGGTGAATTTCTTCTAAATACTATAGAATACGTTATATTATTTCTGTTATTTTTTTAAATTAAATATACATGCTCTTCTCCATCAAAAAGACCAGGTGAACGTGGAAGGCCATCCTCTGCCAAACCCTAAACAATAGCAGAGTACTTCTGTTCAACAACAACAACAATGTTGCTGTTGTTGTTGTTGTTGAGTACTTCTGTTCATCAGAAACCCAAACTATGCATTATAAGAGCCCTGCATGTTAAAAAAAAAAGGTCTCACTTGAGATTCCTTTTCCTCTTTCCTTCCTCTCCTTCTGCTCTTTTGTGTTTGGTCTTCCGAATGTAGGCCAATGGGCAGAAAGTGTCTTATTTGTTGGAAATTTGCAAGCCACACCAGAAATATTTTCAGCTTGAAACAAATAACAAATAAATCAAAGCCACCACAGTCCAACTCCCCCAAAAGAGCATTGTAAATGTGAGACTTAAGAGGATTCAGCTTAATACATCACCTCCAAGTTGCCATGTTCAAATTTCAGGAAGAGCAAATTTGCTCTCTCTTGTTCACTGGAGATAGGAGTCCAAGGCCACACGTCCTCCTCCTCCTTTACTGCTGACCACCAGCAAACAACCCTGTCTTCTCCACTATTTATTGCCAGATGTTTTTTCTGTCTTCTGCTTCCAAGTCCTGGCATGTCAACATAGGAGATCTGAGGGAGAAAATAATACAAGGCATGTTTGAACGTAGGAAAGCAATACTTTCAGATTTTTGTACAGCAAAATGAAGTTATGAAGTGACTGAATACACATATGCTCTGAAGCTCCATGGTCTCACACTTGACTATAATGAGGGCACTGTAAATTCTATCATGCTCAACAGCTGCAGTCTAATATCCAAGGTGAATTCCATCTCCTTGGTTTCAGCTGAAACCACAGCTGAGTTAACAAGGCTAGTATAAATCTACTGCAGTATAGTCTACTGTGGACCTGCATCTAAGACAGGTTGAATACAAATTTGATAATCACTGATTCTTGGTCTCCATCTGTGAAAGAAAAAGAGTAACAGGTGGTTTGTCAGTTCTGTTCTAAAAAGATATTAAGCAAGACAAGTTCTGGAAAACAGAAGTGTTAACAAAAGCAGAATCTGTGAAACCAATATATTGGCAATTGCAATTGCTTAAGAACATTCTGTCATTAGGATAATGGAAAAATTGGGACTCATGTGTGGAAACAAGTTTAACAGAATCAAATACCACCAAGTCTTAAACAGTTTAATACTGTAATACAATGTACTCTAGGTTATTTGGAAAGACCAACTGTGTGCATATTCATTGCCAGGGATCATTTTCAAATTAGGCAACTCTTGGCAACATTTCTCTGTTGATGAATGGAAGAACTTAAAAGTGGATGTTCCCTTTACATAAGGAATGTGATATTATATCTTCATGTTTGATTGCCTTGATTCAGATCAAGCTCTGAGGCAATTTTAACTCAATGTCTAGATTCCTGCTGGTGTTTGCATAAGGCTTATAAAACTAACTGACCAGGTGATGGGGTACATCTCAGTTAGTTACATGAACAGTGTCAATTGGCCACTGTTAGCCTCAGCAAGTTATACAAACTTTGCACAAACTTCAATAATATTCTGGTAAATCTGTTTCAAAACTATATTAAAGCATTGAATGAATGAATGAATGAATGAATGAATGAATGAATGAATGAATGAATGAATGAATGCTTTATTGCAATCAATGACGAAATCCAAAGTACATATATAAAAAATAGTACCAGTTACAGCAAAACAAGGAAGAACAAGGGAGGGGGGATACCATATAAATTGAGCCAGCCTAAATTGTAAATTTAGTAAATTTATTATGAATTTACCATTGTGAGTGCTTCAGCAATTGTTGAAACCATCAGAGCACAAATTATGCTGCCGCACAGAATTTAGCTACATTAGACAGCATGCTTGAAGTAGGACATTCTACAGTGTATATATTTTGCCCTAACAACAGGAGATGGGTATAAAATGCCTCTGGCCATCCAGGGAATTGCTTTAAATAAGGAGCAACAACTTCTTCCCTAATTCCATCATATAAGGGGCAGTGCAGGAATACATGTGCCAATGTTTCAATTCTATCTGTCCTGCAGAGACACGACGAGAATAGGGAATCTTTTGGAACTTTCCCTCTTGTATTGCTGATGGCAGAGCATTCATCCAGTAAGTGTAAAAGCGTTGTTAAATGAGCAAAGAAATAGCTGGTTTGAAGGGGATCAGTGCTGGATCAATTGATATGTTATTAGAGGTAGCCCCCAAATCACGATGTCTCTCTACCTCCAAAATGTGTTGCTTGACGATTTGCTTAGCCATCTCATAGCCTGCCTGTATAAGGCACTCCATTGAGAGAACATAAGTTTTAAGTTTAAGGGATAGGGCTCTCTTCCATGTTGAGTGGTAATTATCTACAAATAGTAAAGAGGTAAGGGTTCTTGGGAGAAAAATTAATTTCAGCCAAAAACTGAAGATGGCTAGCCAAGCCCTAACTTCCACTTTCATGAATCCCACTTCTAACCTCAGGGCTGCATTAAACACCCAACAGGGTACTTGTAAGATAGATCTCAAAATTTTTGATTGAACTACTTCCAAGGATGTAAAAGAAGGATAAGGGCCCAATTGTGCTCCATAAAGAAGTTGACTGAGCAGTTTAGCTTGAAATAGTTTCAAAGCTGCTGGAATGTTTTGCCCCCCCTCTGGTATAGAAAAATTTTATTAATGCAGAGGAAGCTCGCTTAGCTGATTGCGCGACATATGCTGCATACTCCTTACAGGATACATTGCATTGAAGGACCACTCCCAGATATTTAAAGGTCCTTATCTGTTCAATGTTATGGTTATCAATCAACCATTTATAGGTCTTTGGTCTTTTAGCAAAAACCATAACTTTTGTTTTTTCATAATTTATTAGGATATTTTCTTCATGGCAGTAACACGCAAGGGCCCCTAATGCCCTCTTTAAGCCGACAGGAGTCTGAGAGAGTATAGCAGCATCGTCGGCATACAGTAGCACTGAAATATGTCTGCCTCCTAGCTTGGGGGTGGTGGTGAAAATCTAGTTGAGAAAGTGTTGGGACCATGGAGTTAATATAAAAATTAAATAACAATGGGGCAAGTATGCAGCCTTGCTTAACACCCTTGCAAGTATGTACTAACTTTGAAAGCTGACTGTCTGGATTGCACCTTAATTTTAAAGATGTATTTTCATGCAGTTTATACATAAGCAGCAATAAGTGGCGTCAATAGTGGAGTCCTTAAATTTGTGCCACAGTTTATCTCTAGAGATTGAATCAAAGGCTGCTTTGAGATCAATGAAGGCTGCAAATAGCTGTCCTTTTGGTTCACCAGTGTATTTTTCTGCCAGATGCTGCAGAATCAAGACCGGGTCCATGGGAGATCTTCCTGCTCTAAAGCCCACCTGCTCATCTGCAAGAATGTTTTCGTTGTCCATCCAGTCTAGTAATTTCCAGTATAGATGTCTAGCATACAGTTTACTGATTATTGACAGTAAACTGACTGGGCGGTAATTGGAGGGATTAGCCTTTGGCCCTTTCTTATAGATAAGGATGACTATGGCTGTGTTCCAATCTGAGGGTATGTGGGCAGTTTGATCTATATATGTAAAGAGCTTGGCTAGTATTGGAGCCCACCAATCTATATTTGCCTTGATCAGCTCGGGTGGAATGCCATCAATGGCAGGTGCCTTACATGGCTTGAGCTGGGATATGAGATCACCTATCTCAGAAATTGAAACTGGTGGCCAATCTGTCAAATTTTCTGTGGCATGGTTCAGTTGGAAGGAGGAAATACCCTTGTTACTATATAGCTCCTGAAAGAAACTTTCCCATATATTAGAGGAGATTAAACAATTTGCCCGTGCCACATTATTATTTAGAGCTGGAGAAGTAAGACACCAAAAATGCTCATAATTACAGGTCTTGTCTTTTGCATAATTACAGGTCTTGTCTTTTGAGCACCATACATGGTGGAAGAGCACCATACATGGTGGAAGAGAAAAAGCTTACTGGGGGGCTGAGGTGGAAAGCAGCAAAGAGGGCAGCATCATTTGCCCCCAGTCTCGCGTTAAAATCTCCTCCAATAAATACTTGTGGGTAAGAGCAGGATATTAAAAGATCCTCTATGTAAGCTCCAAACCCTTGCCACATTAAAGCATTAACATTTTTAAAAATCCTAGACTAATGGAGTTGCAAGAGGCCTATAAAGTCATGAAACCCTTATAAGCCATCAAGTCCACACCCCTGCTCAGTGCAGGAATCCAAATTAGAGTACAGTATGTCTGATAGATAGCTGTCTTCTTTAATGCCTCTAGGGTTGGAGAGCTCACTACCTTGTGACTTAATTAGATCCATAGTCATACTGCTCCAACAGTTAGGAGGTTTTCCTGATATTTTACCAAAATCTGGCTTCCTATAACTTCAGCCCATTGTTATGTGTCCTGCACTCTGGAATGACAGAGAAACAGATCCTGCTATTTTTCTGTATGGCAGCCTTTCAAATATTTGAAAAGTGCTGTCCTATTTCCTCTAACTCTTCTTTTCCCATTGGTAAACATGCCCAGTTATTTCAGTCTTTTGTTGCAGGACTTGTATGTGAAGATTCTCAGTCACCCAGGTGAGGTTATCCAGAAGCTGAGCCATGGCAACTGGACTTTTTCCAGTCTGAGAAAAACTGGTGGGTGGTGGTGGGGGCTTACAATTTATAGTTCACCTTGGTTTCATCCCACTCTGGTCTGACTAGGCTCATTAGGTGGACAATGGCCTGTGGTGTGTGAAAGACACACCTATGCAACCCTTCCCAATACCCATTAAATATGGATGATCAGTATACCTGATGGAGGTATGAAGTGGTTCTGATTCGGCTGGTGATGAATGAAAGGGCAGCGATCCCTTAGCCTATTCAAACCAGGGTGGGATGAAACCAAGGTGAACCATAAACTGGAAGTCTCCCACCAACTTTTCTCAGACTGATGAAGCTACTTGGATGAGTAGCGAAATGTTTTGATCCCACAAGAAAAGAACTCATAGCGCTTGGTTTCTCTAACACATTATTTTTCATTCCCCTTCTGAATCTGTTCCAGTTTTTCTGCCTCCTTCTTAAAGTGTGGTGTCGAGAACTGGAACAGTACTCAAGAGGAGGCTTAACCAGTGCTGAATAGAGGGGAACTAGTATTTCATGTAATTTGGAACGTAAATCATAGAACCATAGACCCATCAAGTTATTTAGTTTTAAATAACTGCTGCCAGCACCTTCCGAGTTCTTTTTTGCAGAGCAGCAGAAAGAGAGGAGTGTTTAGAGAACAATAGAGCAAGCATACGGTTGATGGGGAGGAGCTTCTGACAACTTCCTGTGGCTAACTGCTTCAGGAGGTGGAGTTTTAGCTTTAAATGACTGCTGCCAGCAGCATGCGACAAAAGCTTTTTTAAAAGGCCATTCTATCATACTAATTTCCACAGATTTTGTGTCAGGGTGTCTTCTCAAGCAGAACTGCTGCTGAGGAGAGCTAAACAAATAGGAGGAAGTGAGCACTGGTAAGTTTCTGGGGTACATGCAGTTGGAGTAGAGCTGCTTTAAAAAATTCAAATAAACAACAAAGGAAGAAAAGATTCTTACTAGATAGAAAGGTAGTAAAAGTGTAATTTCTTGAGGCCCAGAATACTGCACTCATTAAAATGGATTCTGAGGGAGCAGCTGTAGTTACCTGAAGCACTTGTGCTATGTATGTCATCCTGCCAAAGCTGGTGGAGAACTACACTTGCAGCAAGAAGGTCCAGCAGCTAGAGCATCTACCTCCTGAGTTAGTGAACTGACTTCTTCGTCAGAACCTGTCTCTTCTTTGTCCAGGATAGTCTGCTCCACTCTGTCCAAGAAAAGCTCAAGCTCCTTAATTTGCTGTTGATTAATTATGCAGGCCTCTAGCTGCTGGACCTTCTCTTTTAGTAGTGCAGCCAGCTTGCACTTGCTGCAAGTGTAGTTATCCATGAGTTCTCAAGGAACTTAAAAATGGAATTGCTGATGTCCTAGCCAAAATATATCATATTTCCTTCAAATCAGGCTTTGTGCCGAATGACTGGAAGATAGCGAATATAACACCAATCTTCAAAAAAGGATCCAGAGGTGATCCAGGAAATTACCAAATGGTCAGTTTGACAAATGTACCAGATAAAGTGACAGAAACCATCGTAAAAGATAAAATTAATAGGCACATAGAAGAGATGGCACTGCTGAAAAAGAGCCAACATGGCTTTTACAAGAGAAAATCATGCCTCACTGATCTGTTGGAATTTTGTAAGAGTGTCAACAAGCATTTGGATTAAGGATCCAGTTGACATTGTTTATCTGGACTTTCAGAAGGCTTTTGATAAGGTCCCAAACCAAAGACTCTTTGTTGCTAGATCTCAAACAAATAAGAGAAAGTACTTTTTCACCCAGAAGATTACTGGTCTGTGGAACTCCCTGCCAGAAGTAGTGATAGCTGTCAGCCTTGACAGCTTTAAGAAAGGATTAGACAAGTTCGTGGAGAACAATTGTACCAATTGCTATCATTATGGATGCCTAGGGACAAAAAAACCCAATTGCATTTATAAACTGATGGGGTCTGAACTATCTGCAACAAACCAGGAATAGGACTTTAATGTCCTGGTGGACAGCTCAATGAATGTGTCAACCCAGTGTGCTGCAGCAGTGAAAAAAGCAAACTCAATGCTAGGGATCCTTAGGAAGGGTATAGAATACAGTGGAACCTTGACTTACATCATTAATCCGTTCCAGTGGTCTAGACTTAAGTCTAACATGACTTAAGTCAAATGAACGTTTCCCATAGAAAGTAATGGGAAAGCGGATTAATCCGTTCCAGATGATGAAAAAGACCCCCGAAAACAGCAATTTAACACAAATTTGACTGGGATAGGAGATTCCTTCTGGGGATGTAAATGAAATGTCTCTTCAAAGAGAGGAGGAGGCAGTGGAATTATAGTCCACAAGTTATATGCCTCCACTTTTTAATGTTCATAGCAACAATGTCTAACATTTAAGATTTGCTGATTTTTAACCTGACGTTCCAAGTTCTGAACAACTCTATGCTTAGCATTAGAGTCCCACAACTTTACAGCTCCCCAACTAAAATGCTTCCATTATGGACCAGACTTCTGCAGCCAGATTTTTTTACAAGACTGAGCCGACTGTCTAACCAGCGAGGCCAGCCCCGAGCTCCCGGCCCTTCTTCTCCTCCGGCAGCAGCGGCGGCTTTGGTGAGGCCGAGGACCAGCTCCAGGTGCTCTGAGCTAGCCTTGCCGAAGCTGCCGCTGCCGGAGGAGAGGAAGAAGGCAGGAGCAGTTTGGAGGCGGCAGCCGCGATACTGGGTTGTGGCTGCCGCCCAATTCCGGTGCCTTGCGCCGGGGCTCTGAGATGTAAGTCAAAGCCTGCGACTCAAGTCAAACAGGCCCCTTCTTGCTGCAAGTCAAATATGATGCAAGTCAAGCAGTATGTAAGTCAAGGTTCCACTGTATAAGTCATCAAGTGTCATTTTGCCTCTTTTGCCTCTATGATGAGGCCCCATCTGGAGTACTGTGTACATTTCTGTCCACTATACCTCCAGATTGAAAAAAGTGCAGAGGAGGGAAGCCAGAATGATTAGGGGACTGGAACACCTTCTTTACTATCTGAGGTTGCAACGGCTAGGCCTCTTCACCCTTGAACAATGGTATCTAAGAGGTAGCCTGATTGAAGTTTATAAAATCATACACGGTGTGGACGAAGTGAATAAGGAAAAACTGTTTTCCCTATCGCACAACACTAGAACTAGGGGTCACTCCATGAAACTTTGGGGTGCTAGATCTCAAACAAATAAGAGAAAATACTTTTTCACCCAGAGGATCACTGGTATGTGGAACTCCCTGCCAGAAGAAGTGGTGACAGCTGTTAGCCTTGACAGCTTTAAGAAAGGATTGGATAAGTTCATGGAGAACAAGGGTATCAATGGCTATCATAACCGCTTTCCCAAGAGCCATTAATCTGGGGGCTTTCATATCAGATGGTCACAATGCCAGGGCTCCTGCTGCCCCAAGAATTTTGAAAAACGTAGAGGAGGGAGAAAGCTTTGAGGGAGATGTTATATGCAAAGGCCCCAGTCTTAGCTATACGAGCTGGGTTGACATGGTCTGCTGTCCATACTGTGTTTGCCAGCTGGTGCCAACCAATGTATGTTGTCTTCCAGGAAGTCCCTTTTTGCCCTGAGAGCAGGCGAGGATGTGGAGATGGATGATGTAATGTGAGAGTGTGTGTTTTTTTCCACTGAAATCAATGAGATTTGCAGTACAGCAGACCCTTGTATAACAAACTGTTTATATAACATAAAATCTGTACAACATAAAAAAATCTGGAGATAGGGGACATTTGCTTAACAGAATCGCCTATGGGGTCAATCTGTACAACATAAAAATTAGGGATTACTCTGTTTTCAATGCATTCCTATAGGAAAATTGTATAAAGGAAAATTTGCTTAACATAATTTCATTTGGAACAAATTAATTCCTTTATACAAGGCACCACTGTATTTGTCTTTTGGTGGTTTATATCCCCAAATCAATATTTAAATGTAAGCTTAATTTTGAAAACCTCTGGAATTAGCTTGACAAGTATGATACCTAGTCCATATCTTTCCACCCTATATGTAAATATATAGAAAATGCATTAGAGTCCTACCATTAATACATGGAAGCACTTATGCTCCTAGCTGTGTTTTGATAGGAAGCCTTCAGGTCAAGAAGGAATTTGCTACTGTAGTTTCAATCAATAAAAAAAAAATGTATAGTCATGGTTCCTTGACAGCATCGACCTACATGTGAGGATTTAAGACTCCTCAAATACTAAGTTCTGCAATACTGGCCAAAAGGATAAGGCTATTCTTTTCAGATGCAGCAATAAACATGAAAAGGTCATTTACAATGTTAGAATGGAATGCATATTTTTCTTCTGGATTAAGAATGCCAAATGCTGTAAGGGAGAATATACTTTTCTTCAAGTAATATGGATGAGCTGCAGCATCATGCATAAAGTTTATGTAGCTTTTGAGAATTGTGTGCTTCTATTCCTCCAAAAGGATTTGTGGAATTTATTATTCAGACTATTTTATTTTAGAGCATGGTTATTTGAAAACATGAACAGTATACCATCTGGGTGACACTTGCCAAGGAAATAAAGATTGCACCACATTTCTGCTTAAGGAATTAATGGAAGGTTGATAGCAGGGGTGGGTGGGTGGGGGAGATGGTGGGGGGGAAACCTATCTTGCTATTGCTGGTCAGCAATAATCGAACCACTTTCTGGGGATTAAGCGCATGGCTAAGCCTACTGGACCAGACACTAGCAAAGGGCAGGGGGTCTTCTTATCACAGAAATGCTTCTGGAGCCAGTCTCACTACATGACAGATTGCTTTCATATTCCTGTCTGCAAGGCAACAAAGGATGGCAGTAATGCGATAATGCCAGAGTGCAATGGGTGTTAAGAACCGGTTGCATTTATGTATTGTACTTAGTAAATAATCAGGCTCATCCAAATTGTGATCTCACTACTCAACCAAGGCCCATTAAAAATCAAGGTTAATGCTTTAATAATCCTTTGCTGTTTTTGCGGCCAAACAGAAGCCCTTTCTATTTGCATGGTCATAATATTATTGACCTCTTTATCCCTGAATATACATCAAAAGGAACTGAAATCGAAGTAATTACCACTGTTGTTCTCTCACAGTAAACATTAACTCCTTTTTCTTTTCACTGTTCAGTAAATTGAAATGGATTAAATGGTTGTAGAAATGGAAAACTTGCAAAAGGTCAGTGGTTTCAGAAGATCTATACAGGAATTTTAAAGATGATGGGAATTTAGAAGAGTAATAGGTGTAGCATAGGTGTCAACTCTGAAAAACAGTGGCCAAATGCTGTTGGTGGTTTACAGATATGTAAGTCAATTGGTAGAACTCATCTTGGTGAACTGCTGCTAACCTAAAGAGACACTGACCATATTATTGCTAAGCACATACCTGTTGCTCTATTGTCCTTGCACTTCATAGCACAACTGGGACCTTGTTAGCTAGCAACAATTTGTTGCAATGAGTTACACAATTTAACTTATGCATGATAATCACCAACAGGATTCTAGCAATTTTGAAAAAATGTTATATGCACATAAAAAGGCATGGTATCCAAGAAATACTTTATGGAATGTACTTGCAAGTGAATGTTAATGTCTGCCAATGTGTGTACATTAATTTGGATGCATCTGGAAATACATCCGTTCCTGCCAATGGGTATAAAAGCACAAATTTCATAAGAGATTGTGGGAGTTATCAGTATAATTTAATTTAGTTTATTTTTATGCAGATTTTATGTTATGCTTTGTTAAGTAAAGGCTTAACTATGGCCAAAGTTCATTTTGGAGCAAGAGGGAAGGGGGAAATAAGCTGGATCATTCCACCATGGCTGTGAATCACTGAAGTGCAGACTCATCAGTCTGAATGCACAGAAGACTGCTCAAAGAACAAATGTCACAAAAACAACCTGCTGTCCTCCTTATAACCAAGCACTCATTATTATCACCATGTAAACAACATGCTTTGTCCCTCGCGTATACAACTGGTAGACAGTGTAACAATGTATTTAAAAGAATACTTACGAAAGAAACTTAAATTGGTATTCTTACACTCTTTTCAAGGCCTTTAAGTCAAGACTTAAATAAAGAGAATCGATAATTGCAGAGTAACATATAAGCTAATATAGATAATTTCATGTTCTGCATACATTGAATTTTACAGATGACATTTGCTAAAAGAACCAGTTACTTACCTGTAAATGTGGTTCTTCAAGTGGACCTTTGTGAAGCCACACAGATCCCCTCCCACTATGCATGTACAGGAGGCTTCCTGCCCAAACCCTCAGTTCCCTCGCAGCTGCCAGCATGTAAAGTAAGTATCAGACAGCGTGACGATTTGAGGTGAGGTGGGCGGGACTGTGTGGCCTCACAAAGATCCACTCAAAGAACCACATTTACACGTACGTAACCAGTTCTTCTCCTTTGTGGCCTTCGTGAAGGCACGAAGCAGTACTTGCAGGGTGGTGGGAAGTCACATCATCACAAAGGAAAGGACAGCTCTACTGAAGGCTGTAGAGGACTTCAAACATGTGTCCATCTTTATAGTGCTTCACAAAGTTTAATGGCTTAGACCACGTGGCAGAATTGCAGATGTCGTCCATACGGACACTCTTCAAGAAAGCAGCCAAAGATGAAATAGTCCTAGTTGAGTAAGCCTTAATAGGGTGAGATAACAGTCTCTTAGCCAGCCAATAAGCCAGTTCAATTATAGAAATGACTCAATGCAATAAACTGGAGACCCTTTAGAACCTGGGTCTAAACTGTTTTAAATGAGAGCAGACATAAACCACAGGTAGCCATGGGTTCAAAGGGAGGGTGCATCAACTGATGCAGAACAAGGGGAAAGGGACCACTGAGGTGGAACTGATTTCCAATCGGGGAAAGTATTCTTGAGGCCTTTAAGGAATAACTTAAGGTGGTGATGTCTAGAAACAGGGAAGCAGGAGAGTTCTCAGGTTGATGAGCAACCACTGCGGAGAGGTAAACTTTGAGGGAAGATATAGTGAGGTTGGATTTGAGGTAGAGGAGAAATTGGAGTACCTAAGGAAGAGTAGGGTTAACAGGAGAAAAGCCTTTGTCCAAGGCAAAGGAGAGGAATTTCTTCCATTTATATGAACAAAGGTGCTTGGTAGAAGGTTTACGAGCAGCTGATATAATGTCCTGAACTATCTTGGGAAATATTGGCGTGAAATATCTCTCCGTTGTTCCGAGTCAGAAGGCTGGAAATAGAGTGTAGTCTGAAGTGGTCCAAAGACATCTTCAGAAAGGGAGTAAGCCACAGTTGTCCCGGGCCACCAGGGAGCTATTAGAATGACGTTCACTCTTTCTTATCAAATCTTGATCACAGGAACAGGGGGAAACACATAAAGTAGGCAACGACCCCAACAGAACATGAAAATGTCCCCCAGGGATTGGCTGCCTCTCCCTGCCCGAGAGCAGAACTTGTGACATTTGGAGTTCTCTGTTGTGGCAAAGAGGTCAATCTGGGGGTTTCCCACCAGCAAAATATGGATTGGAAAGTGGGTTGATGAAGTTCCCACTCATGAGAACTCGTTCATTCTGCTTCGAAGTGCAATGGAAGAACCTAGGATGCTGGTGGTACAATCGAGGGTGTGCCTTGAAGAACGCATTTGCTGCACAGCGAGGGCCATGGATTCCTCAAAAATAGATGAAACATCTGCCTTTTATCTTCGGGGAGAACTTCAAGAAAGGGCTGGAGATGTGTAAGAAGCTCTCTTTGATACACACCCATCGCTCCATGGTAATTAGAAAATTTGTAAATCAGGGATGAAAATGAGTAAATGTTTCTAGCCACAGCGTCCAGCTTCTTGACCTCCTGCAAACACCAATATGGTTGTGAAGAAGGCACAGAAGAGGCTGTACTTCCTGAGAATGCTCAGGGAGATGAATTTATCTCAGCATCTACTTCTGTCTTACTATCACAACACCATTGAGAGTGTCCTAACTTATGGCGGAAGTCACCGCCCACGAAGCATGTCGGCCGCTTGATTTCGGAGCTCCGCACCGAGATGAGAAAAGATTCAAAATTTACTGTCTAAAGCCCTTGGAGCCGTGAGTAATGTATCATTAAACCCTTTGGGGTCGACAGGAAAAGCAATATATACTTCTTCAAAAGTAGATAAGCCTGATTTATTAATGATCTAGCTACTTTCGGTTTTGACTGTCTGAAGCTAGCACCGAGAGAGAGACTGAAATTTGCAGGCTCCAGCGTGAGCTCCTTATGTGTGATTCTTGTTTATTTATATGCCTGCCAAAAAGAAAAAACCTTGTATACTAAAGACCTAGGTCAGGAAACCGTCTGACAGTATATACACCCGTCAAGCTTTACAACATACTAAACCTCCAGTTGAGGGGGAGGCAACAATGGTGACTGGTGAGAACAAGGCAGAAACTACCCCCCCCCCCCCCCCGTAGACCCAGATTTCATGAAGGAAATGCGACAAATGAAATCAGAACTGGCAGGTCTAATGAGCCTGGGTTTGAAAGATGTGATGCGAAAAATGGATGAACTTTCATGAAAAGTTGAAAGCACTAAACAAGATTTATCACATTAAATCAAGCAGACACAGGCAGCGGTCGATAGCAACGGCCAGAAACTGGAAAATTTGGCAGGGGAGATTAAGAGTCTGGATACACGTGTAACAAAAAATGAAAGTGAAATTAACTCTCAAAAGCAGGAATTACTGACAGTCAAAAAGAAACTAACTTATATGGAAGACTACTCTTGAAGACAGAATGTAAAACTGATTAATTTTGCAGTTCAAAAGAAGGGAGAATTAAAACAGGAAGTGATAGCATGGCTCAATTCATTTTTATCTAGACAACTTGCAGAAGAAGATATAGAGAGGATTCACTATCTGGGCAATTCAAGAGAAGGAAGCCCAAGACCAATGATAGTTAGATTTGCCTCTTATGTAAACAAAGAACGTCTTATGTCTTCTATAAGAGCAAATCTGGAGTTCCTCAAGAGGGGAGATAAAACTGTGCAAGTCTATCAAGACCTTTCCAAAGAAACCTCTGATTGGCGAAAATCGATGAAGCCAGTGACAACAATACTACGGAAACATAATTATCGCTACTCTTGGGGCCACCCCCTGTTTCTGAATGTTTGGAAAGGTTCCATTCAGCACACAATTCACTCCCTGGAGGAAGGCCAGCACCTTCTGGAAGCATGGAATATTCAAGACGACTCGACTTCTCTTAGTCCGGCTCCTGGGACCTCTACAGCAACATCAGGACGATGAACAACAGTTGAAGCCCAGCAGTTCATCTCTCTCTCTCTCTTTCTCTCTCTCTCCCTCTCCCTCTCCCTCCCTCCTTTGTTTCCTTTCTTCCCTCCCTCTTTCTCCTCTCTCTTATCCCCTTTTAATTCCCCCTTTTTTCTCTCTTTTCTCAATGTCCTTTTTATTTTTCCCCTATCCCTCCCCCCTTTTTTCCTTTTTTTCCTTTTTTAAAAAATTCCTCAGGGGGGAGGGGGGAGAGGACGGTTTGGAGGGGGATATGACAGTTTTCTGGGAAAAATTGATACACAGTATTATGATAACTAAAGAGCTTGCGGGATCTTGGCCGGTCATTGGCCGTAGACGGATTTCCTCCCTCCCATCCCTTGAGGGCACATGCTAAAGTGTATGATAGCTAGTGGGGTGGGAGAAAAGAACATTTTTTAGGGTGAAGGATTTGGATTATTTTAGTTTTTTTTTGTTAACTGTTGGTGTTAAGTTTTTTTATGCACAATGGGACCATTCCAGAATATTAAAAGAAAAAAAAATCAAGTTATGGGAAAGTTTATAAAACTAGCAACATTGAATGTAAAGGGTTTGGGGTCAATTTTGAAGAGGAAGAGAACTGAAGCGATGATTAAAAGACATAAAATCGATATTGCTTTTTTGCAAGAGACTCATCAAATAAAAGATGGTGTTAATGAATTAAAAATTCCAAATATCGATATATATGAAAAAAGTTTTGGTACATCTAAAGCAAGAGGGGTAGCCATCTTAATCTCAAGGAATTGTGAATGTACTGTTGAAAATGTGGTGAAAGATTCAGAAGGCAGATATATAATATTGCAAGTTGTAATGGGTAAAGAGCAATATACTTTGGTAAATGTATATGCACCAAACGCTAATCAAAGCTGTTTTTATAATGTCCTTTGGGATCAGATTGAAATTGTTAAAAGGGGGTATTTAATAATGGCTGGAGATTTTAATATGGTGTTAGACAAAATTAAAGATAAATCAGTCTACAAGAAGGAAGACTGGAGGGTTAGACATACAACATTAGCAAAGTTTATAAATACTACAGAACTGAAGGATGTTTGGAGAGAACTGAAAGGAGACGAAAGAAAATATACTTTCTACTCACCAGTTCATAAGAGTTATTCTAGGATAGATTTTGTGTTTGTTTCACAAAGTCTAATACCTAAAGTAAATAACACTGAGATTGAGATTATAAAAACATCTGATCACGCTATAATGTCAATCGACATAGCAACATATAAAAATTATAGAGAAGCTAGAAGATGGAGAATGAATCCAAAAATATTTCAATACCCAGAAGTGCTGGAAAGAGTTTAAAAAGATTGGTTGGAAACTTGGGACATTAATGAAAAGGCAGGTAGCAAAATGGCAATTATATGGGACACTTTGAAAGCTGTAGCCAGAGGCTTCATCATGAGAGAAAACTTTAGAATAAAAAAAGGAAGAGCTTAATAAAAGAAATTTAGACAATTTAATCGCAGATTTAGAATCCCAATTTTTGTCTAGTAACGATAAGAAGATATTGAGACAGATCGAAGCAAAAAAAAAAGAACTAGACGATTTAGAATTACAACAAGCACAAAGAAATCTACTTTATTTAAAAAGATTTTTTTTGAATACAGCAATAAAAATTCAAAACTTTCAGCCAGATTAGCTCAGAAAAGAAGAGATAAAAACACAATAGGGAATATAAAAGATTCCTCAGGCAAGATGTGTATACAAATAAAAGACAAATTAAAAGCCATACAAGAGTTTTACCAGTCTCTATACACAGCAAAAAACAAGTCCAAGGAAGATAAAGAAAAATACATTACTAAAAATTTAAAGAGGGTTTTGGAAGAGGAAGATATGTTGGAAATGGATAAACCTATTACAGATCAAGAGATAGGTGAGGTAATAGATAAATTAAAGAATAATAAAACTCCTGGAGTGGATGGTCTGGGACCTGAATTTTATAAATGTTTTAAAGTAGCATTAATACCTAAACTAAAAAAGCTATATAATAAAATACTGGAAGGAGAGCAAGTCCCGAGGTCCTGGACCCACTCCTTAACCATTTTAATACCTAAACCAAATAAAAACTTAATGGACATCAGGTCATATAGACCAATATCCCTATTAAATCAAGATGCTAAGATTTTTACTGCAATCCTGGCTAAAAGAATGAATAAATAAATTTGTAGCTAAATACATTAAAGAGGATCAATGTGGATTTATCAAAGGAAGACAAATGGCAAACATTATAAGAAGAAATTTGAATGTTCTTTATGAAATGGGAAAAAGTACTATTAAAGCAGGCATGTTATCTCTAGATCTTTTTAAAGCCTTTGACTGTGTTCAATAGTATACATTAAAAATTCTGCTAGAAAAATGGGGATTCGGGAAACTTTTTTAGGAGTAATAAATCAATTATACTCAGAGGGTACTTCCTCAATAATAGTTAATGACGGAATGACTGAACAAATTACCCTAGGCTGGGGAACTAGACAAGGATGTCCTCTTTCTCCAATTCTCTTTTGTATCGTTATAGAACTCCTGGCAAATGCTATAAGGGACGACGAATCCATTAAAGGTATTGGGAAAGATGGGGCAACAAAAATAAGTCTATTTGCAGATGATGCTCTATTGACAATTTTAGACCCAATAGAGAGTATCCAAAGAGTAAAAACCCATCTAGAAGAATTTGGGGAAATAACTGGATTATGTGTAAATTGGCAAAAATCAGAAAGTTTACTGTTTAATTATGGAAGAGAAGATCTTAAGATAATTGAAAACATTGGACTGAAATCCGGAAAAAGTATTAAATATTTAGGATTAGAATTCTATAAAGAGTTTAGTAAAACTAAGGAAAAATATCTCAAAATTAAAAGAAGAGATGAAAAATAGATTACTAAACTATTCTAAACTGAACTTATCTTGGTTTGGTAGAACAGCATTGGTAAAAATGAAAATACTACTCAAAATCAATTTTACATTCAGAATGTTACCCGTTCAGTTTCTAGAAAAGGAATTTAAAACTCTTCAAGACATGATAAATAGGTACTGCAATGGTGGGAAAAAATCAAGAATAAATAAAAGTTTGTGGTATAGATCCCAAAAAGAAGGAGGATTGGGTATACCCAATTTAAGAAATTACTATATAGCTAATCAAATCAGTTGTTTGGGGAAAATATTATTCAAACCGGATAAGTTAATATGGTGGGAGCAAGAGTCATTGGATATAAAGGGGGAAATAAATAAATTCTTGTTTTCTGATTTTAAAAACAAAGTAAAGGTTGAGAATCCCCTTTTGAATGGTTTAATGACCACATGGAGAACATATAGAAAAATTTTGTCACCGAAGGGCTCCCCATTATGTTTAGTAACATAATTTTCCTACAAATTTGAAGCATTATTTAGAACTGTTTAAAGCTAAGAAAATAGCTAGATTAAAAGACTGGATGGCTAAAATTAGATCAACCCACGACATAAAAATATCCTGCAATCTAGCGATCTAATATGGATAAACTACATCCAGTTAGGAAAATGGACAAAGGACTGGGTCAGAAGAAACAGTCAAATTAGAGAATGTACAAAGTTTGAACAGTTTTTACTATTGCTGGAATCTGACCAGGATAATATAGAGAAAGGAATAGTACGTAAAATATATAAAATAGGGGATTCATCGGAAGTGAAGGAGTTAGATTCTCTGAGAGTGCTCTGGAATCAAGATCTTAACGTAGAGATAAAGAAAGAAGACTGGGCGAAAATTTGGAATATGAGAATCTTGAGATCATTATTGGTTAGGATAAAAGAAAATTATTTTAAACTGGTGTCTAGATGGTACTTAACACCAATTAGGCTGAACAGAATGAATGCTGAATACTCTAAGATGTGCTGGAAATGTGAAAAAAAGATAGGTACATATATGTATCTCTGGTGGGAATGTGAAATAGTTCAAAAGTTCTGGAAAAGGGTTTTTTTAGAGCTAAGTGACATGATTAAGTTAGATATTGATTGCAATCCAGAGACAGCACTATTATCATTGATAACTAGTAAAGATTATGATGTTACAACAAAGGAGCTAATAGCAAATCTTATGACAGCTGCTAGATTGATTATAGCAAGAAACTGGAAATCCAAACTAGATCTCAAGATGGAAGATTGGTATAATGAACTTTGGGATATAGCCATAAACGATAAATTGTCTTGTAGCCTAAAAGTTAAACGAGGAGAAATGAAAAAGGACGTTTTTATGACATTTGGGGAAAATTTATAGACTTTGTATTAGTTGAAGGGAAGGGGAAAGAGTCGATGAACACTTCAAGACAGTTCTGGAGAAGAGGACTTTAAGAAGAATACTAGAAAAACAGAAGACAGAGTAACAAGAAGAACTCATGGATGGTCCCGGGGGTGGGGGTACACTTGTATTGTTAATTGTTATCTGTTATTTTGTTTGTATGTAGTATAAAATTAAAAAAATTACAAAAAAAAAGATAGGGGAATCAGAATTGCACTATGGAAGCGGTGCCCATGACCGAATTCGGGTTTGGGTGCTTCACCAAGAAGGGAGCCTTCTCACCAAAAACTTTATAGAGTGATTCTATACATTGAGATAAACGTTGGGGAGAAATCTTCTTGAAGGATATCTGTCATATAGAGGAATGAAGGTATGATCCCGAGATGAACCAGGGCAGAGTCCTCAGTAGAAATTTTACTGTATAAATGGTCCATGTGTCAAGGTTTAGGATGATGGATCGGGAGGTCCACACACTTGGCCATACAAAGACCAAAGTTACTGTAGTTCCTCATAGATTCGGAGGATGAAGGAGGAGAATGTTCCTCTATATTGGAATCAGGAGTGGTTATGAGATGCGTGCATGGCTTAATGAAGGCCACGAAGAAGAACCTATGTTTCTTTGAAGGAGATGCCAAAAGGTCCATGGGCACATCCTGGACCTCAAAATTCAGGATGCTGCATTCTGGCAAGTAACTCTGTTTACTTTGTATAAGGGAACTACAACAGGGATTGTGCTGCTTAGTGGCTTCATGGCAAGGGCACAAGCATGCTGTAGGTTCCTTCAGAAAAGCTAGACTGAGCACAGCTAGAGTAGTCACATGGGGATTCAATACAAGACATAAGAACATGAGAACTATCTTGCTGGAACAGGCCACAGCCCATCCAATCCAGCATTATGTCTCGCACAGTGGCTCACCATTTGTTTCAGGGTATTCCCAAGCAGATGTCTTCACCTGCCTAAGATTCCCTGCAAATGACATTAAGAGGTATCCTGCCTCTCTCTCCAACCCAGACGTTGTCCTTAGGCATCCATAATGATAGCCATTGATACCCCTGTTCTCCATGAACTTGTCTAATCATTTCTTAAAGCTGTCAAGGTTGACAGCTGTCACCACTTCTTCTGGCAGAGTGTACCACAGACCAGTGATCCTCTGGGTGAAAAAGTACTTTCTCTTATTTGTTTGAGATCTAGCACCCAAACGTTTCATGGAGTGCCCCATAGTTCAAGTGTTGTGCGATAGGGGAAACAACTTTTCTTTATTCACTTTGTCCACACCGTGTATGATTTTATAAACTTCAATCAGGTCAAATCTTAGACGTCGTCATTCAAGAGTGAAGAGGCCCAGCTGTTGCAGCCTTAGATGGTAAGAACGGTGTTCCAGTTCCCTAATCATTCTGATTGCCCTCCTCTGCACTTTTTCCATTTCCATAATATCCTTCTGGAGGTATGGTGACCAGAACTGTACACAGCACTCCAGATGGGGCCTCACCATAGATTTATAAAGAGGCAAAATGACACTTGCTGATTTATTTTCTATATCCTTCCTAATGATCCCTAGCACTGACTTTGCTTTTTTCACTGCTGCAGCACACTGGGTTGACACGTTCTTTGAGCTGTCCACCAGGACACCAAGGTCCTTTTCCTTGTTTGTTGCAGGGAGTTCAGACCCCATCAGTTTATCAATGTAACTGGGGTTTTTGCCCCAACGTGCATCATTCTGCACTTACTAATGTTGAAACCCATTTGCCACTGGCTTGCCCACTCCCCCAGTGGAGCTCTTCACAATCTCTCTCAGTTTTTACTACCCTGTATAATTTAGTGTTGTTGGCAAATTTGGTTACCTTGCTATTTACACCTACTTCTAGATCATTTATGAAGAGGTTGAAAAGCAGGGGTCCCAGTACTGAACCTTGGGGGATCCCACTCTTTACCTCCCTCCACTCAGAGAAGTGTCCATTTATTGCTACCCTTTATTTCATGTCCCTTAGCCAATTGCTGATCCAGGACAAGACCTGTACCTTTATTCCATGACCGGCAAGTTTCTTCAAGAGCCTTTGATGCAAGACGTTACCAAAAGCCTTTGAAAGTCCAGATAACCAATGTCAACTGGATCTCCTTTATCCACATGCTTGTTGACACTCTCAAAAAATTCTAATGAGGCATGATTTGCCCTTGCAAAAGACAGCAGCACCATCTCTTGCCTATTAATTTTATCTTTTAGGATGGTTTCCATCACTTTACCTGGGACACCTGTCAAACTGACCACTCAGTAACTTCCTGGATAACCTCTGGATCCTTTTTTGAAGACTGGTGTTACATTCGCTACCCTCCAGTCATCAGGCACAAAGCCTGATTTGAGGGAAAGGTTCTATATTTTGGCTACGACATCAGCAATTTCATCTTTAAGTTCCTTGAGAACTCATGGATGGATGCCATCTGGTCCTGGTGATTTGTTAGCATTTAACCCTAACCCTAACCCTAACCTCTTCCCTGGTTATTTCTATCTGGCTTAATTCTTTTTTATCCCTCCCTATGAAGATAGGCTCTGTTTTGGGCATGTGGTCTCTATCTTCTTCAGGAAATACTGAAGCAAAGAATTCATTGAATCTCTCTGCAATCTCTGTTTCCTCTTTAATAATCCCTTGCCTTCCATTGTCCAATGGCCTTTTTAGTTAGATTCTTACTTCTAATGTACTTAAAGAAGCCCTTGTTATTTCTTTGAGAGTTTTTAGCTATACGCTCCTCAAACTCTTGCTTTGCAAATTTGGACAAGCCTTCCATCTTCTAAATGAGCTTTTCTTGCTTTTGATCACTTCCCAAACAACTCCTGTAAGTCAAATCGGAGTCCTCTTGGACCTGGCAGTGCCCTTTTCCCTTTTGGGTATGCTTAGATCCACAATGTTCAACTGGTCTTCAAGTCTGGAAATATCTTTGGGATGCAGGATGCTGATTTGGTTAGGATCAGGTATGCAGGATCTGTTACTGTAAGCTGCCTTGGGTCCTTTTTCCAAGGAGAAAAGGCAGGGTAAAAATACTCTAAAATAAATAAATTTTTCAGGCATTCTCTGAAATGAAAGAAAACCAGATATTGGGACAGGCAAAAAGGCAGCTTTCAAAGACAAGTTAACAAGTTTTTTGTAAAAGACTGCAGTCCCAATGTGCTGGTATTCTAGTCCGTTTCTTCTTCTCTCTCTCTCTCTGTCTCTCTTTCTTTCTTTCTTTCTGTGTGTGTGTGAGAGAGAGAGAGAGAGACACAGAGAGAGAGAGAGTATGTGTGTGTGTTCATGTTGGGTGTGTTGCTGTTGATTGAGTTTATTGGTGTAGGTTGCTTTTGGTATGTGGCAACTTAAAGTCTCCCACTGAACTGTTTCCAAATGTCTCAGTAACATGTTCTATAAATGCATTCAATAAACAAATACACAGTCCTTCTAGAAACAGCTTCCAATTGATTTTGATGACTGAATGGGCTTTTTATTAGCATGGGCAGCCTATGTCAAAGCTACCGGAGTGATATCTGAGAACAGTATTCTGAACATAGTGTCTAGGTTTCTAAGACAACTCATGTGAAGAGGTCTGCCATCCTTTCCTTCTGTCATGACCAGGAGTCCAATAGTTGGGGTTGGACACGAATTGAGAATGACAAGCCAGCACTGCCAGCAAAGGAGATGCCAGGCAAAAGCAGCACTGGAGAAGCAATGACTCAGAAGCGGAGAGGATTGAGAGCTGTGTGACCAATCCCAATGAGCCCAGATTAGTACTGGCAGCCCAAGCCTAGCTCCACCACTGAAACAGCGCACTCTCCTCCAAGAGCTCCACCACCCTTGACACCAATACATCAAATGGCAACAGAATGCTCTGCATCATTTCCTAGACAGGAGTGCCAAGCTTGTAGTCAATGTTTTTAAAGACCCTTCCCAAATCCATTATTCTACCATTCACTATTCCATGATTCCATGATTCTTTGATAGGCTGCAGGGAAGGTGCTGCCCCTGGGTTTCCATGAACACAATATATTCCCTTTGCATTCCTTCAGCCCCATTAAAATCCTCTCGGGAAGGCTGTGGAACGTCTCAAACAACATCACTGGGATCTGCTGGTTGTGGCTGGGTTCCTACAACACTTAGTAAGATCCTGAATTCATCTAAGTATGTACATGGAAGGAAGTTCCTTTTTCTTCCACAGCATCCCTGGTCTTCTAACTCAGAGTGGTCCCTAACCTTTTTGATTTAGTCCCTGTGCAGGGGCTTCTTCTCAGGTGTGCACGAGCATGCAGGATGTCTTCTCAGATGTGGAGGATTGAACATCATTTTAAGAGCTCTGATCCTCGTCGGGTATGGCAAGGTCTGCGACAAATCACGGGGCAGAATATTAAAAATAATCTGTCTAGCAGCAGTGAGTCTTTGGCTGATCAGCTGAATCAATTCTTCAGCCGCTTTGAGGTGGAAACTGGAACCACTATCACTCCAGCATCAACCATCAATAGCACACCATTAGAATCTACTACCGATAGACAACCACTTCTACTGCACATTTCTGATGTGCAACGTGCTTTCCAGAATATTAATGCTAGGAAGGCAGCTGGACCGGATGGAATCATGGGATGAGTTGTTAGGGACTGTGCTGCAGAATTAGCTGGAGTATTTACAGACATTTTTATATCTTTGTTGCAGTGCTCTGTCCCTACTTGCCTGAAGACATCTATTACAGTGCCAGTCCCTAAGCAGTCAGTAGTGGCATCTCTCAATGACTATAGACCAATAGCTTTAACATCTATTATTATGAAATGTTTTGAGAGATTGGTGCTAGATTAAATTAAGGCTAGACTTCCATCTACTCTGGACCCCTTTCAGTTTGCATACAGGAGTAACAGATCCACTGATGATTGTTGTCCATACTGTACTGAGCCATTTAGAACAACAGGGAACATATGCAAGGCTATTATTTGTGGATTATAGCTCTGCTTTTAATACAATTCTACCTAATAGGTTGTTTTTCAAAATGGCCAATTTGGGTATACATCAGAAGATTTGTTTGTGGGTAAGGAATTTTCTGACTGATAGGCCACAGTCAGTAAGGATGGGATCCCACCATTCTTCTACTCTTGTATTAAGTACAGGAGCTCCTCAGGGCTGTGTGCGAAGCCCCTTCCTCTACTCCTTGTACACACATGATTGCACCCCACTGTATAATTCCAACACAATCATCAAATTTGCAGATGATACAACAGTGGTGGGGCTCATAAGTAAGAATGATGAGTCTGCTTATAGGAAAGAAGTACAAGGGTTGACTCAGTGGTGTAAAGAAAATAATCTTATACTTAACACCAAAAAACTAAAGAACTTATAATTGATTTTAGGAGGAAGAAAGATGTACATTTACCATTGTACATAAATGGTGAGGAGGTGGAGAGGGTTGGTAGCTTTAAATATCTGGGCACTTACATCTCAGAGGACCTCTCATGGACTGCAAACACCAATATGGTTGTGAAGAAGGCACAGAAGAGGCTGTATTTCCTGAGAATGCTCAGGAAGATGAATTTATCTCAGCATCTACTTCTGTCTTACTATCACAGCACCATTGAGAGTGTCCTAACTTATGGCATGCTATCATGGTATGGGAGCAGCTCTTTAGCGGACAAAAAAGCTCTACAGAGAATAATTAAAATTGCCCAGAATGTTACTGGGCTCCAGCTACCAACCCTGGATGACATCTTCACATCTCACTGTTTGAGGAAGTCACACAACATTCTGAGGGACTCATCCTGCTCACAATTTCTTCGAACTGTTGCCTTCTGGCAGAAGATACAGAACAATAAAATGCAATCACTCCCCGCCACCCCTCTGGGCCCCTCCGTCTTCTGAACAGTTTTTATCCCAGAGCTATAATTGCACTTAATAATGAACTCAAGGACCACCAGCAGTGGGCACTTGGACAGGATTACCTAGCCTGTTGTGTAGATGCTTGTGTTTTTAGGGGTGGGGGTAGGGGGGTGGGGGAGTGTTCGGGGATTTTTTTATGTTCGTGTGTTGAAGTGTTTTTTTTAATGTCTGTCTGTGTGTGTGTGTGTGTGTGTGTGTGTGTGTGTGTGTGTGTGTGTTGAATCTGATCTCTGGGTGTCTGAATTTCGTTGTATGTGTATACTGTGTATAAACACACAATGACAATAAATTATTATTATTATTATTATTATTATTATTATTATTATTATTATTATTATTATTATTATTATTATTATTATTATTATATACACAACACACACACATCACAACTCCCTCCCCACACTAATTCCATTGGAACCGAAACAAATATGGTTGCAACAGATGTGTTTGGGAGGATAAGTCCTACTGGAGGGAGAGGAAAGCAAGCACACCTGCTCAGGCACATGTCTCACTGGAAACCTTGCAGTCTGCGGACCAAGGACTCCTGCTCTAATCCACATCACAGGATGAAAAGTCTTCGAAAGAGTCACAGGACCCTTTCAAAAGGCTGTAGTGGCCCAAGAAGGGAGGAAATCTTTCCTGTATAAACTTCCTTAAAAATTAACCAAGATTAGTTATATTTCCACACTTTTCTATAACACAAGGAATTCTCTGAGTAATCAGTCAAATAAGGCGTTTAAACATACACACCAGTACACACTGTTCTTAAATTAATCATTGCAATTATTAAGTAAAAGGCCACACAAGTTCTGTAATATCAAATTATAAACATTGCCATAATAAAACCTTCAACCCTACAAATTAAAAAAAGTCTTGAAATTATGCCTATAACCTAGATGTCTCTGGATAATAATGACACCAAACCAAACTACAAGTTTAGCCAACACTCAGGAAGATACAAATGTGCATGCTTTTGTGGTAAACAACATATCAGCTTGGTTCCTTCTGAACAGTGAACTGTCTCAAATCCATGTTACAGAGGTTGGATCAATCTTGCCAACACAAGTGAACGCTGAAAAGAGGCCCTGAACTGAAACAGCCTGGAAAATGTATTAGATGTCCATCCTAGCAGGGAGTATTCTCTGAAAATAAGTTGCAATGTTAACATAGCAAAAAGTGTAATACGATCCAGAAGAAGCTTTAAAGATCCAAACACCACTAAATAAAAATATAATCCAAGGGACATGTTCTACTGCCTACTATCATTTGGGGGAGGAGAGAAACAGCAGCAACAACAAAAACATATATCTTTCATCTAGTTATAAACCTAAGACTTGCCTCTTTGTTTCACATTTTGAAAGAAACATTTTTCAACATCAACAATGTTGACTCCATAACTGGGGAAATTCTAATATATATTAATATATATTATATATTATATATTATATATATTCTATATTAGATATATCTAAAATTCTTATACATATATATATATATAGATCGATATAGATATAGATATAGATAGATATAGATATAGATATAGATTTAGATAGAGGTGGTGCGATCGCGCGTCTGTCGAAGAAGTATTGGGATGGCGCGCGCCGCCGGCAGCAGAGGGATCTGACCTCCTGCTGCCACCCGCCCGCGCCACCTAAGACTTGTCCAGGGCCGTTTCCATTGAAATGCATTTTCCCCATTGGAAAAGATTGGCTCAATGCTTTCCAAATTTCTCCGTTGAAATGCATTGACAATTTATTTCAATGGAAATTGCGCCCCCCCCCGCCCCCCCGCACGGCCCTGAGACTTCTCGGAGGGGCCCGGGGGTGGCGCGGAGCGACCTGATTGCCCCCCGCTGCCCCCCTGCGCAGCTCCGAGGCTTCTCGGAGGGGCCCAGAGGGGTGGCGGGGAGTGATTGCATTGCTCCCCGTCACCCCCCGGGTGGCTCCGAGAAGCCTGGGAGGCATGCGTGTGGGGCGGCGGGGAGCGATACGGTCGCTCCCTGCCACCACCACCCTCTGAGAAGCCCCTTTGCCATCGCACGCAGACCTCCTGGGAGATCCTGGCAAGCAGCGCGCGATGGCCAAAGGGACTTTGGCCACAGAGCCCTTTCCGGTTACTGTGGTCCCGCAATATAGCAGGACCGCGGTATGTGAACCACGAAAGGGCAGGCAAAGGTACAACCAAGCTTTACAGGTGATATACAAAACTAGTTAATTCTAAACCCATTCTGAATACTACAGAATGCCTATGGTGATTCATATCCTGGACCTCAACCCATCTCTCACTCATAACAAATACTCAACAGTAAAGGCATATCACAATATATATGCCCAAGTGGCACAGGCAAAGCTGGATCCTTAATGCATGCGAAACTCCATAAATATTCTCCTGTACAAGACTCACAGTTATTATGTACTCTTTTATCATTTAACATTTATATGAAACCACTGGGGGAAATTATTCGGAGTTTTGGAGTTAAGTGTCACCAGTATGCCGATGACACTCAACTCCACCTCTTGTCACTTCTGGATTCCAAGGAAGCTATTTCAACTTTAGATCAGTGCTTAGCTACGATAATGAACTGAATGAGGATGAACAAAATGAAACAAAATGAAACAAAACGAAACAAGTAGAAGATTGAAGACCCGGGCTTCCAAGGTAGCATTTTCAGAAGTGCTCCCTGTTCCTCGTGCAGGACCCGCCAGACAGGCAGAACTCAGAAGCCTCAATGCGTGGATGAGGCGATGGTGTCGAGAGGAGGGCTTTAGATTTGTCAGGAACTGGAGAACATTTTGGGACAAGCCAAACCTGTTCAGGAGGGATGGGTTGCACTTGAATCATGATGGGCCCAGATTGCTGGCACTCAACCTCAAAAAGGCAGCGGAGCAGCTTTTAAACTGATAACTGGGGGAAAGCCGACAGGAGCTGAGTGGCATCCGGTTCGGAACACCTCATCATCGGGAAATGAGGTTGGAGAGGGTAGAGAATCACATAGAGAAGACATAGCAGGTATAGGTATTAGCACCGGGAGAATAACGGAATGTGACAGTTCATCTACTGAAAATAAAAGCTGTGGGGCGAATAGAACAAGGCAGCAGCTTTTGTTGCGGGACCCACTGTACAGGTGCTTCTACACCAATGCTCGAAGCCTCCGAGCAAAGATGGGAGAACTTGAACATTTGGCAGCTAGGGATAACATTGATATAATAGCCATAACAGAAACCTGGTGGAATGCGGAGAACCAGTGGGATACAGCAATCCCAGGCTATAAACTCTATAGAAGAGATAGAGGGGGGCGGGTTGGAGGAGGAGTGGCCATCTATGTCAAAGAAGGGGTAAAATCCAGCAGAATGGAGATTGACAGAGGGTCTGACTCCACCATAGAATCACTGTGGGTTAAACTACCAGGTCCAAGGAGTGATGTGATCGTTGGAGTATTCTATCGTCCACCAGATCAGAAACTTGAGGGGGACCTTGAAATGAGGAGAGAAATCATGGAAGTGGCTAAAAGGGATAGGATAGTAATCATGGGAGACTTCAATTATCCCCACATTGACTGGGCCAATGCGAGCTCCGGGCAAGAAAGAGAAACTGGGTTTCTCGACTTGCTGAATGACTGTGCCTTAGAGCAACTTGTCACGGAGCCCACCCGAGAGCAGGCAACTCTGGATCTAATATTGTGTGATACTCAGGACCTGGTCAGAGGTGTGAATGTCACTGAGCCTCTGGGGAACAGTGACCATGCTGCAATCTCCTTTGCCATGCATGTCGGAGGAAGAGTGTCAACCAAATCAGACATAAAAACCCTTGATTTTCAAAGGGCAAACTTCCCTCAGATGAGGAAACTAGTTAGAGAGAAACTGAAGGGGAAGGTTAGAAGAATCCAATCTCTTCAGAGTGCATGGAGCCTGTTTAAAACAACAATAATAGAGGCCCAGCACAAGTGCATACCACAAAGAAAGAAGAGCTCATTTAAGTCCAAGAGGATACCGGCATGGTTAACGAGTGGAGTTAGAGAGGCTCTAAAGCGCAAGGAGAGGTCCTTCTGTAAATGGAAATCCTCCCCAAATGAGGAAAATAAAAAGGATCACAAACTCTGGCAAAAGAAATGTAAGAAGATGATAAGGGAGGCAAAGAAAGACTTTGAGGAACGAATGGCTAGCAATATAAAGGGTAATAATAAAAGCTTCTTTAAATATGTTAGAAGTAGAAAACCTGCCAGAGAACCAGTTGGCCCTCTGGATGGTGAGGGAGGAAAAGGGGAGGTTAAGGAAGACTTGGACATTGCAGAGAAATTGAATGAGTTCTTTGCGTCTGTCTTCACGACAGAGGACCTTGAGCGGATTCCGCTGCCTGAGCCGCCCCTCTTGACTAAAGAATTAAATCAAATACAGGTTAAAAGAGAGGAGGTTTTAGGACTAATTGATAAATTGAGGATTAACAAGTCACCTGGCCCAGATGGCATCCACCCAAGGGTTATTAGGGAACTGAGAAATGAAATTGCAGATCTCTTAACTGTTATATGCAACTTGTCTCTTAAAACGGCCACAGTGCCGGAGGACTGGAGGATAGCAGATGTCACACCAATTTTTAAAAAAGGAAGGAGGGGGGACCCAGGAAACTACAGGCCGGTTAGCCTTACATCTGTCCCAGGGAAGATGGTGGAAAGCCTCATCCAAGAGAAAATCTTAAAACACATAAAAGAACAAACCTTGCTGAGAGAAAATCAGCATGGCTTCTGTAAGGGTAAATCTTGTCTGACAAACCTCTTAGAATTTTTTGAAAAGGTCAACAGGCACGTGGATTTGGGTGAACCGGTTGATATAGTCTATCTGGATTTTCAAAAGGCTTTTGACACAGTCCCTCACCAAAGGCTGCTGAGAAAATTGCACAGTCAGGGGATAAGAGGGCAGGTCCTCTTATGGATTGAGAACTGGTTGAGATCCCGGAAACAAAGACTAGGTGTCAATGGGAAATTTTCACAATGGAGATAAGTGAAAAGCGGTGTGCCCCAGGGATCTGTCCTGGGACCGGTGCTTTTCAATCTGTTCATAAATGACCTGGAGACAGGGATAAACAGTGAGGTGGCCAAGTTTGCCGATGACACAAAACTTTTCCGTGTGGTAAAAACCAGAGAAGATTGTGAAGAGCTCCAGAAGGATCTCTCCAAACTGGGGGAATGGGCTGAGAAATGGCAAATGCGTTTTAATGTAACCAAATGTAAAGTAATGCATATTGGGGCAAAAAATCCAAACTTCATCTATCAACTCATGGGCTCTGAGTTATCCGTGACGGATCAGGAAAGAGATCTTGGTGTGTTGGTGGACAGCTCCATGAAGGTGTCTCCCCAATGTGTGGCAGCGGTGAAGAAGGCCAATTCCATGCTAGGGATGATCAAAAAGGGGATTGAAAATAAAACAGCCAACATTATAATGCCATTATACAAAACAATAGTAAGGCCCCACCTGGAGTATTGTGTACAATTCTGGTCACCGCATCTCAAGAAAGACATAGTGGAACTGGAAAAGGTGCAGAAGAGAGCGACTAAAATGATTACTGGGCTGGGGCACCTCCCTTATGAAGAAAGGCTAAAACATTTGGGCCTCTTTAGTCTGGAAAAAAGGCGATTGAGGGGGGATATGATTGAGACTTACAAAATAATGCAGGGTATGAGTAAAGTGGATAGAGGGAAGCTCTTCTCCCTCTCCCAAAATAACAGAACTAGGGGACATACACTCAAATTGAGGGCTGGGAGAGTACGAACTGACAAAAGAAAGTATTTTTTCACCCAGCGCGTTGTAAGTCTATGGAACTCCCTGCCACACAATGTGGTGATGGCATCTGACCTGGATGCCTTCAAAAGGGGATTGGACAGATTCCTGGAGGAAAAGTCCATCACAGGTTACAAACCATGATGGAGATGTGTAACCTCCAGGGTTTAAACCAGGGTACTTCAAGGGCCAGATGCAGGAGAGTGGTATCAGGAGACAGATATCTAGTCTCATGCGCTTCCAAAAGCATCTGGTGGGGCCGCTGTGAGATACAGGAAGCTGGACTAGATGGGCCTTTGGCCTGATCCAGCATGGCTCTTCTTATGTTCTTATGTATGTTCTTAAGTCTGAGCTGCTTCTGGTCAGTCAAAATGGAGATCAATGGATAGGGTTGCAACCTGTACTGGATGGGATTTCCCCCAATTGAAAACAGAGGTACACAGCTTGGGGGTGCTCCTGGACTCATCCTTGAGCCTAGATACCCAGGTCATAGCTGTGGCCAGGAGTGCATTTGCACGATTAAAACTAGTACAACATTTGTGCCCATTTCTTGAGAAACCTGCACTGGCCACTGTGACACATGCCCTAGTGACCTCCCAACTGGATTACTGTAATGCGCTCTATGTGGGGCTATCGATGGAAGATCTCAGAAAACTTCAATGCATCCAGAACACAGTAGCCAGATTGCTGACAGGGGCAGTTTACAGAGATCACATTTCACCTCTACAAAAGCAGCTCCACTGGCTACCAATCAGCTATCAGGCACTATTCAAAGTGCTGACCTTAACCTATAAAGCACAAATTGGCCTGGGCCCAAGCTACCTCAAAGATAAAATCTCGCAGTATGAACTGGCTTGAGTGCTGAGGTCATCAGGAGAGGCCTTTCTCTCCATCTGGCCACCTTCACAGGTGTGTGTCACAAGAACACATGTGTTATATAGTGAAGGTACAGGCAGCATTGCCGGGGAGGAGTGGGTTAACTGAGGGCAGACCAGCTGCAGTCAATTAACAGCTACCTCCTGGCAGCGTCTGTATAAATACGCATGTGTGTTTCCTTGTCTTTGCTTCGTGTTCGTCTGTCCTCGTAGTTGTGCAATAAAGCTGTATTGATGGATCTCCGGTGTCGTGAACCCACTATTCAACAACATGAAAGGACCTTCTCTGTTGCTGCCTCCAGACTTTGGAACTCCCTCCCACTGGAGGCCAGGACTGTCCCATCCCTGCTGTCTTTCTGGAAGCGGGCAAAGACCTCTTCCGGCAAGCTTTTCCGGAATGATGGACTACTTACTATGTGACTTTATATGGATTATCATGCATGATTGCATTGACTGATTTCCTCATAATGGATTTTTCTTTTCTTTTTGCATGCTCTTTATAGCTCTAATATTACCTTTTAATGTTCTAAGATGTCTCTTCTAATTCTCTGTTCTTGACTTGAATATGTCTTAAATGTTCTGGACTGTATATTTCCCCTCATTACAGTAAGCCACCTTGGGTCCTTTTCCAAGGAGAAAGGTGGGGTATAAATATTCAGAATAAATAAATAAATAATAAATTTCACATTTCCGTTCTGCTATGAACAACTTCTACTATTCTGTTTCATGATGAAAAATTTGCCTTGTATGCTATAAAAATAATAACAATTCTGTGTATAGATAAGACATGCTAGTTCACTAAATCAAGCCTGGACATACTTGCTAGCACCCTTGCTTGGTTGTTCTTTTAATCCTACTCTTACTTTTATATTTGGCAATAATTTAAAAGAATTGTTTATAGCAGTTCTTAATTTCACAAGGAAAATTTAGAAAGTATAGCATTCTAGTTGTTTGGACACTTGTGACGCACTAAGCTCTGCCCATTCAACATATGTGTTTACCTGTAAATATGGTACGTGCAAATATTACTGATGACCATACCTTGAAATCCATGGATGAAATCTTTTCAAGTTTTTTATTAACATCAGGAGAATTTGCCTTCCTTGTAAACTGAATCACACAAAGTTTGCTTTGTTCCCAAAATGACAGTATCATGAAAGTATCTGTGAGGACAGCTGAAAAAGAAAAAGAAAAAAGTCACCCCTGTAATATCTGCCAACCACAGCTAAAAACAAATTCCTGGATCTTCCCCCACCCAACCCTACTGGAGAAAGAAAACACATGATCCAAGCTAATTAAAAGGTCTTAAAATAAGTCATTCAGACCCTTGCGGTTTCCGAAAAGATATCGAGGCTTCATCTTGTCAGAGTGTTCCGAGTAGTGAAGGCCCTAAGGCGAAGAAGCCCCTCCCTCCGATCCCGCCTGATTTTGGGAAGCTAAGCAAGGTCGGCCCTGGTGGTGAGTCCTTGGATGGGAGACCACCAGGCAGGGAAGACCAGGGGCTGTGTAGGCGCCTGGACTAGGAACTGGCAAATACACTCCAGTATTCCTGCCAAGAAAACTCCATGGACATGGGGTCATGAAGGGTCGATCACAACTGTAACAACGCAACACACACAGCATACCAGGGAATAATTTGGCTGGTACACTGCACTAGCTTTCTCTGAGCAGTCTTCAGTACAGCCACAGTAACCTAATTGAATGGTATATAGAGCGTAGGTTATTTAACTAAATCCATTACCCCCAAGAATGGTCACTGCTGGTGCACCACAAGAATCTGAGCAAAAGCGTTTTTGTAGCCACATGAGTCATCTGATCCTCCAGGAGCAGTGTTCATTCAATAGCCCAAGTTGCAAATCTGTTCTTTCAGAAAAACTTCAATGTTTTGTAAATCCAATCTCAGGCTTGCATTTCTGTGACCAAAAGAACTTTCAACTTTCCTGGATTTAACCTCAGTTTACTGGCATCTCGTAAGTAAAATGTATGGTAGAGGATCATCTTATTACACTGAATTTAGCTCAAAACATGACATTATAACTTTCATTTTGAAATTCTAGATTTTCAGTTAAATAGGAAAAGTACAGTAGCATGTAAAAAGTCTGCCTAGTCCAGGAACTTGCTTCTGACAAACACAAGCGAAATACTTTCATAAAAAGCATACAAGGAACATTTGCTTGTCACCTGGTAACCATCCACTGGCATTCAGGGTACACTGTTCTTGAAGTGGAATGCTCTCTAGAAACCTTCTTGGTTGATAGCTTTTTTTCCAGAAATTTGTGCAATCCCTCCCTCTTCAAATGATACATTTTGTTAGCCATTTTCTTAATGGATGGAAGATGGAAAAGACCTTTGCTCCATATCCTGGATCCCTTCCAGTCTGGATTCAGGCCTCTTCGCGGGACCGAGACCGCCCTGGTCGCTCTGCAGGATGACCTCCTCAGGGAGGCTGACAGGGGGTGTTCCTCCCTGCTCGTCCTCCTTGATCTCTCAGCAGCCTTTGATACCGTCGACCACGGTAACCTTCTGGCCCGGCTCGCTGGGGCGGGAATTGGTGGTCAGGCCCTGGCCTGGCTCCGTTCCTTCCTCCGCGGCCGGACTCAGCGGGTTCAGCTGGGGGATGTTTTGTCGCCTCCTTGGACTCTCCCTTGTGGGGTGCCCCAGGGGTCGGCAATCTCCCCTGTGCTGTTCAATGTTTATATGAGGCCGCTGGGGTAGGTCATCAGGAGATATGGAGTTCGCTGTCATCAGTACGCTGATGATGCCCAGCTCTATATCTCCTTTTCTACGTCTGCAGAGGAGGCGGTTCACTCCCTCGATCTGTGCCTGGAGGCCGTACTGGAATGGACCAGAGATAACCGGCTCAAGCTTAACCCGGAGAAGACCGAGGTTCTGTTCTTCGGGGCACCCTCGTCCAGGTACAATGCCCCCCTCCCTAGTCTGGGGGGCATTTCCCTCCAGCCTACAGACAGGGCCAGGAATCTGGGCGTGGTCCTGGATTCGGCCCTCTCCCTGGAAGCCCAGGTGATGGCTGTCTCCAGGGCCGCTTTTTTCCACCTCCGCAGGATCGCCCAGATCTGCCAGTACCTTGATGAGTCCTCCCTGAGGACAGTTGTGCAGGCCCTGGTGGTCTCGAGGATCGACTACTGCAATGCCCTCTACGTGGGGTTGCCCTTGACCCTGGTCCGGAGGTTACAGCGGGTGCAAAATGCGGCGGCCAGGCTGGTGGTGGGTGCTCGTAGATACGAGCACATCACCCCAGTCCTGGTCCGCCTGCATTGGCTCCCCGTTGTCTTCCGGATCAGGTTCAAGGTCCTGGTCTTGGTTTTCAAGGCCCTCCACGGTTACCTGGCGGAGCGCATCTCCCTGAGAGCATCCGGATCCAGACCCACGAGATCGTCGCAGGCGCGCTCATTGCGAGTGGCCACACCCAGAGAGGCGCGGAGAACGCGTACACGGAACCGCGCCTTCTCTGTGGTGGGGCCCTCGCTTTGGAACCATCTCCCTCCTGAGCTGCGCCTGCTGGAGTCCCTGCCCGCCTTTAAGAGGGCTTTGAAGACCTTCCTCTTTAAAGAAGCGTACGGTGACCTTATTAGTTAGTTTTCCTCTTCCCATTTCCCTGATCCTTTTGTTTGCCGCCATCTTGCCCTCTGCTGCCCTTGTCTGGTGGCTTTGCTATTTTTGCTTTTAAGCCTTTTATGCTTTTTACGTTGTTAGCCGCCCAGAGTTCCCGTCGGGAAGATGGTGCGGGATATAAGTACTTAAATAAATAAATAAATAAATAAATTTATGCTTTGCATGTTAAATCTTCCAGGTTCAATTCTGACATCTTTATTTAAATTATCTCAAAGAGCCCTCTTCCTCAGAACCTGTAGCATCACCTTCCATCAGAGTCAACAATACTGGGTAGTATATTTTTTTACAGACTAACACTGACTGCACTGCAATGAAAGTCATTAGAACAGACAACACAGACATCCTCTGTTATTTATTTCTACATTACTACTTACTTATTGTAAAAAATGAACTCTGCCCTGAACCTTACCAGTACACAACAAAGCCCTCAAACAGGAGGAAAACCTCACATATCTTAACTTCAATACCTTTGGGGAAAATGACACAGGGAAGTGAAATTTAGAAAACAAACCTAATAGTTGCTAAGAACAGAAACTTTGATGTTAAATATTTTTTCTCACGTCATTTTGGTTTTGAGGGTAGTAACTATGATATTACATGCAATTACGTGTTGTGTTTTTGAGTCCCCAGTGGTAATAATTACTCTACCTGTTGACATACAATTCCTCCTGTTCTACTGTAAATGTAGGCAACTGGATCACACATAGGTATAATTACCATTGCTGATAGTGCTGGAGATGAGCTTCCCCATCAGGGTTCTGTCAATCACCACTCCCTCCAGCTGTGGCCCAGAAAGGCTTAGAGATACCAGTACACCTGAATGAAAGAGGAGCTGAATTCAAAAAGGCAAGGGGGTGGGGGAAATGACATAACATCAATAGGGGATAGTGTGTTAGATACTATTTCTACAATAATTTTTTAAAAAAGTATTTCAGACATGAAAGCTTGGCTAACAAAATATATCTGCAATGAAATATTTAGTAATAAAAAATTAAAAAGGAAAAAGGAAACCATACAGAGAAATTGAAATATTCTTGCTATAACTATGTATGAAATGCTGCACTGTAGGATATAATTCCCTGTAATTTGCATGGAAAATAGTCACTACAGATGTTGCCAGTCATGGCTGAAATCCTTCCTGAAGCTGCTACCCTGTGAAAATGTGGTTAAGCAAAATAGACACCATACTTTCAAGCTTGTGAGATAGAACTATTTAATATAATATATGTTTATGTGCTCTACACAGTGGGTTCATGCACTCAGTTGCACATGGGGCTGAGCAGGAAGCAAACATAAGCATAATCCACTGGTAAAGGTACATTTTTAAAGAGGGCCTTTATATTTAAATGCATATTATATGCATATATCTTACACATATATGCATTTATCTTATGACTTCTATGCACATAACCCTACTGTGCATAAGCAGTAGGAACTAAAAACAATACAATACAGCTCCCATAATCTCACCTTTTTTCATTTATCATTTAAACAGTTCTTTGGGGACTGCATTATTTAATGTATAAAGATTCCAAACCTGACATGAAGAGTAACACATTATGTGAATAGCCCAGGCCAGACTTGGCGTATGGATCCATGGGCAGTAGTAGTAGTAGTAGTAGTAGTAGTAGTAGTAGTAGTAGTAGTAGTAGTAGTACCACCAAAAAGCCGCAGTTCAGTGGAAATATAACCACTATCATATTTCTTTTTCTTGTATTTCATTCTACTGTATTCATCATGTTGCATTTATAAAATGAAGTAATTAGTTCGACATTTTCTAATCTAGGGTTTATCATGGTATATTGGGAATGAGCTTCAGCCCAAGAGATTGAAAGCTAGCCATTGTCAATGCTGCACTTAAGTACAGAAAAATTACTGCAGAAGGTAACATAGAGGTAAACAGCAGCATTTTACATCAATCACTTCAATCAAAATAAGAGTCGACATAATGAATGGGGAACAGGGGGAATGGCCACCTGTGCAATACTTCTCACACCAATAGTTCTTTTACTACTTGGAGAACATTAAATATATTCTGTGCAACTGAGGACATAAAAATATGTGATTTCACATATTGGTAAACTTTGGAATTACAGTACATGCATTTGGAGTTCAAACATTTAAGCAATAATTGTAAAGACACCCAATGTGAGAGACGGAACTGCAACTCACTATATCTGGATTAATCTTCTCTGGTTATAATGGCAGATTAGCATCTTGATGATTTTCTGCCATTATCTTTCAGCAGAATCTATTATGTTGTAGGTTATTCCTTGATAGTTTCCGATACATTTCTATGCAAACTGACAACCTGATTCAATACTGTTGTAGTCATGGGACATTAAATCATTTCCATCTTATGGTGAGCCCATGAATGAGCAATATTCAAAATGTTTTGTCAACATCTCTGATTAGCTCTTGTAAACTCAAGCCTGTGGCTTTCTTTAGGGAGCCAGTCCATCTCATATCAGTCATCAATAGCAATCAGTTTGGTATTTTGCTTCTCTTGCTGCTTTCAACTTTTCCCAGCATTATTGTCTTTCCCAGAGAATCCTGCCTTCTCATGATTTGCCCAAAGCAGAAGAACCTCAGTTTCAACATTTTTGCCACCAGAAACATTTCAAGCTTGATTGGCTCTAAGACCCACTTGTTTATCTTTCTGGCACTCCAGGGTATCTGTAAAGTTCTCCTCTAGTACCACATTTCAAATGAATGAATGTTTTCCTGAGAGATTTCTTAATGGTCCAGTTTTCACACCCAATCCAATGCTAGGAAAAAAATAAACTAATTGGAGACTCAGTACTGTTGAGTCCATTAATTAAAGGGAGTTAGCCAATCAAAAGCACTGATTGTCTAGAAAGAAGAAATGGGAAAGATATTGGAGAGAAACCTGTTGCTATAGCTGCATGATGTGAATTGTTTGGGGCACCAGAAGCATTTAATCATAAGGTTACTATTCCCCGTCCTTTTAGGTCTCAAGGCTCTGCAGAGCTCCCTTTAGTCCTGGGGAAACATTCAGGACTCCTGGAATGTGGACAGGAAAACTTTAATACTGTGGTAAAAATATATTTAGTAATAAATTGTTGGGTCAGGGACTGTGTCAAAAGCCTTCTGAAAATCAAGATAGATAATATCCACCAGTTTACCCACATCCACATGTCCGTTGATCTTTTCAACGGGTAAGACTTGTCAGGCAAGTCTTACCCTTACAGAAACCATGCTGATTTTCCCACAGCAAGGCTTGTTCTATGTGTTTTAAGATTTTCTCTTGAATGAGGCTTTTCACCATCTTCCCTGGGACAGACATACTGTGAGCCTAACTGGCCTGTAGTTTCTTGGGTCCCTACTCCTTCATTTTTTAAAAATTGGTGTGACATCCACTATCCTCCAGTCCTCTGGCACTGTGGCTGTTTTAAGAGACAAGCTGCATATTACCGTTAAGAGATCTGCAATTTCATTTCTCAGTTCTGTTATTAAAGACTTGTTGGTCTTCAATTTATCAATTAAACCTAAAATATGCTCTTTTTTAAACCTGTATTTGATTTAATTCTTTAGTCAAGAGGGGCCATTCGGGCAGCAGAATTTGCCTTTTACTGTGATAGATGCAAAGAAGTGATTTAATTTCTCTGCAATTTCCAAGTCCTTCTTTATCTCTTTTCCTCCCTCATCATCCAGAGGGCCAACCAGTTCTCTGGCAGTGTTTCTACTTCTAACATATTTAAAGAAGCTTTTATTATTTCCCTTTATATTGCTAGTCATATGTTCCTCAAAGTCTTTTTTGCCTCTCTTGCATTTTCTTACATTTCTTTTGCAAGAGTTTGCGTTCCTTTTTATTTTCTTCATTTGGGGAGGATTTTCATTTACGGAAAGACCTCTCATTTCGCTTTAGAGCCTCTCTAACTTCACTTGTGAACCATGCTGGTGCCCTCTTGGACTTAGAGGAGCTCTTCTTTCTGTATGGTATGCACTTCTGCTGGGCCTCTACTACCGTTGTTTTAAACAAGCTCCATGCACTCTGGAGAGATTGGATTCTTTTTACCTTCCCTTTCAATTTCTTTCTAACTAGTTTCCTCATCTGAGGGAAGTCTTCCCTTCAGAAATCAAGGGCTTTTGTGTCTGATTTGCTTGACACTCTTCCCTCAACATGCATGGCAATGGAGATTGGAGCATGGTCACTGTTCCCTAGAGGCTCAATGACATTCACATCCCTGACCAGGTCCTGAGCACCACACAGTATTAGATCCAGAGTTGCCTGTTCTCGGGTGGGCTCCATGACAAGTTGCTCTAAGGCACAGTCATTCAGAATGTTGTGAAACCGGGTTTCTCTTTCTTGCCCCGAACTCCCCTTGGCCCAGTCAATGTGGGGATAATTGAAGTCCCCCATGATTACTATCCTGTCCCTCTTAGACACCTCCATGATTTTCTCTCTCATTTCAAGATCCCCCTCAAGTTTTTGATCTGGTGGATGATAGCACACCCCCACTATCACATTGCTCCCTGGACCTGGTAGTTTAACCCGCAGTGATTCTACGGTGGAGTCACACAAACCGTCAATCTTCATTCTGCTGGATTTTACTCCTTCTTTGACATAGATGGCCACTCTACCTCCAAACCGCCCATCTCTATCCCTCCTATAGAGTTTATAGCCTAGGATTTCGGTATCCCACTGGTTCTCTGCATTGCACAAGGTTTATGTTATGGCTATTATATCAATGTTATCCCTAGCTACCAAATGTTCAAGTTCTCCCATCTTTCCTTGGAGGCTTTCAGCATTTGCATAAAGGTACATGTACAGTGGCTCCCCCAAGAACAGCTGCTTCTTTCTTCTCTCTCCCCTCCAGTGTGTACTCAAGTACACACTTTCCCAAACTGGATACTGCCCAGCTCCTGACGGCTTTCTCCAAGTTGTCAGTTTAAAAGCTGCTCTGCAGCCTTTTTGATGTTGAGTGCCAGCAACCTGGTCCCATCATGGTTCAAGTGCAACCCAACCCTCCTGAACAGGTTTGGCTTGTCCCAAAATGTTCTCCAGTTCCATTGCCTCATCCATGCATTGAGGTTTCTGCGCTCTGCCTGCCTGGTAGGTCCTGCACAAGAAACATGCAGCACTTCTGAAAATGCTACCTTGGAAGTCTGGGACTTCAATCTTCTTCCTAACAAGCTGAATTAGGCTTCCAGAACTAACCGCTTTGCCTTCCCAACATCATTGGTACCAATGTGTACCATAACCACTGGCTCCTTCCAGTTCTCTCTAACAAGCTATGAAGATTTCATGTGATGTCTGCAACCTTTGAACCTGACAGGCAAGTCACCATGGCTATCGTGCACATCACAAATTCATCTCTCTGTATTTCTAATAATCGAATCACCTAGTACTAGGAGCCTCTCTCCTGCAGCCTATTCACCTACATGCACTTCATCTACTATATTGAGAGGTCTTCAGTTTGTTCCTGTTGTTTGTCTTCCTGTCTCTCATCAAGTGTGATGAGGGAGAGATCCTCAGGTGGAACAAATTGTTCCTCTTTGCATTCCTCATCAGGTGTGATGAGGGAAAGAGCCTCAAATTGACTCTGTAATTTCAGACTCTCAGAGTGATTCGTTGCCCTTCTACTTCAAATCATATTCCTCTATTTATCTACGTCTTGAGTTAGTGAAATGACTTCTTCCTCAGAACTGTGCCCTCTCTCTTCTTTGTCCAGGATAGTCTGCTCTGCTCTGTCCAAGAACAGTTCAACCTCCTTGATTTGTTGCTAGTGATTAATCATGTGGGCCTCTAGCTGCTGGTCCTTCTCTTCTAGTAGTGCAACCATCTTTCACTTGCTGCAAGTGTAGTTCTCCATGTGCTTTGGCAAGATTACAAATGTACGGAATTTGCTTAAACAGTGGTTTTTCCTCCTCTATCCAGAACTACTATCTGGATGAGTTAATTACCCTTAATTATTTCCAAGTGGGTCCTTTATTGATTGCTCAGCCCTGTTGTAGTTGATTATTAAAACAATTG
The DNA here is from genome assembly GCA_037367245.1 of Phrynocephalus guinanensis. Taxonomy (NCBI): domain Eukaryota; kingdom Metazoa; phylum Chordata; class Lepidosauria; order Squamata; family Agamidae; genus Phrynocephalus; species Phrynocephalus guinanensis. The sequence goes on along the minus strand of CM074732.1, from coordinate 503,864 downwards.
TTCATCAAATACTCACTATAGGCACCTTCATTTGAATATTAAGTAGAAGCTTTTATTGAAATGATGGAATTTCACAGAAATATTAGCTTACTGAAAAATAATAACATGATTTCCCTCCCTTACTTTATTATGTCTAAAGAAACTTCAGAGGCAGAAGCCTCCCTACTCCATTATAGAAACTACATAATTAGGAAATCCATATAGTCCATATGCAGAAAACCATTTGAGAAAAAAATCCTTCTCCTCTCCCTGTCTGTCTCTCTGTTCACAGCATGGGGAAAACAGTCATACGTCCTTTTAAGGCAATCAAAGTTCATCTGTTCACGGATGTAATTTTAAACTTGTTCTGGTTGGAGCTGCAATTCTCCTAGGAAATGAGTGGGCAAAGTATAGCCCAGAATTCCCAGTGTATTACAGTGGATAGAGTGACAGATTAGGACTCTTGGAAACAGGGGTCAGATTCCTGGTCAGCCATGGAAACTCACTGGAGTAGAACTGGTAAAAACCCCTCCTGAAATACAGTACGTCACATCCCATTGGGGTCACTGTAAGCTGGTCTGACTTTATGGCACAAAGCACATATACAAGGTATGCTCCAAGAACACCTCCAAGACACCACACATTCCTTGAAAAACAGCCTAAATATTGGGATTTATGTCTCTAGGAAGGGCAACTGGCCATTTAAAGGCTACTCCTTTGCTCTCTTTTTGAGTCCTTGAGCTACTTAAATCATGTCAACTTCATAAGCAGTTCAAATACAAAACATCACTCAGTTGTTGGGATCTTTTCAAATGCAGAGCCAAATCGAACACTTCTGTTTATACAATATGAACTACAGTCGAGAAAGAACCCTATGTACTTTTTATTTATCTAGAAAATATATCTCTGGATAATCATCTGTAAGGTGACTGAAATGCCACCAGTTTTGTGGCAGATGTCCTTTAAGGTTTTGTCCTAGTAAAAACGTTAGACACAGTCACACTCCTCCAGCTTTTACTGCAACCTTTCGAAACTTCAATTTATCCTCACATTGCAGTTGGATTAGATAAAATCACAATTTATTCCCAAATTGATAATGCAATCTTACAGCCCAGCAATGTTTGACTAGTGCGTATAATTGAACAAAATTACACATATGTTCTTCATATGTTCTTCATACACAAATGCTCTTCACAACTTTGTGAAGAACAAAACGTCAGAAGTTAAGCAAGCTTCTTTACAAAGCACATGGGGAAAATGAAATTCATAAAAAGACCGTTCATGAAAGCAATTCAAATCTGGGAAGTAATGAGTCAAAAACAATTGGTTATCTGTAATTCTCTTTCCCAAGAACAAATGTATGGGGTGGTCTGATTTTTTTCTAGTTGAGAGAACAGGAAATATGCATCAGCCAGGGGTCTCATATCCACAATCTCTGGTATTATTCTCCCCATTAGAGAACCTTCTAATTTTTAAAACAGTCAAATCCTTTTTCTTTATTTCAAAGCATGTGTTTGCACTGAACTAAATAAGAAAGACCAGTTGAGCACATACACTCCACATGAAGCAGTCCTTGGGCAAAGTATATTCTCCCTTGCCTCAGAAGGGAGAATAAGGTAAGCCAGCATTCACCTCTCTCCAGTAAGTCTCTATCCCAAGACTGTCTGTGAAGATTCTCAGTCATCTAAGTGAGGTTATCTGTAAGCTGAGTTATGGCTACAGGACTTCTTTTCTTGTGAGATCGAAACATTTCGCTACTCAGCCAAGTAGCTTCATCAGACTGCTTGGAAGAGTAGCAAAACATTTTGATCTCAAAAGAAAAGAAGTCCAGTTGCCATGACTCAACCTCCAGGTCTCCCAAGAATCTTTTAAATGTTTTTACAGCTTCTCTTGGGTGAACAAAACTTCTTTTTGTTTGTTTAATTTATAGTTTAACAAGCTCTCCTGTGAGAAAGATACGATAAGGAAATAGTCACTGAGGCAAGAAAAAAGCCTTTTAAAGGCAGTTCCTTTGAATCATGACCCCAATAGGTTATTCAAATGCAACTGCAACATCAAGACTTACCGTATATACTTGAGTATAAGTCAACCCGAGTATAAGTCGGGGCCCCTAATTTAAACCCCAAAAAACTGGGAAAATTTATTGACTCAAGTATAAGCCTAGGGTGGGAAATGCAGCAGGGCCTGGCAACTCCTCCTTTGTGAGCTGGGTGTGTGTGTGATGTTTAAAATGACTTTTAGCCACCGAGGCAAGTGCTTGAGTTGGTAGCTAAAAGTCATTTTAAACATGGGGGGTCATGAGAAGCGGCACACAATGTTTAAAATGACTTTTAGCCACCGACCCAAACTTGCCTCAGTGGGTAAAAGTATTGACCCGAATATAAGCCGAGGACCCCCTTTTTCAGCCCAAAATTAGGGCTGAAAAACTAGGCTTATATTCGAGTATATACAGTACTTTGAAAAAACAGTGGGGCCACTTACATCAAATAATGTGCTTTTGCAAGTTAACAGCAAGAAAATGTGAGTTAATTCATGCTTCCCTTGCTTGCAGTTGCCCCCCTAAATTGCAATAAAGACGTGTCTTAGGTCAACTCTTTTCTGTGCTGCAACCTAATTACTTACATGCTCTATACAGTGTGGCATTACTAAATGGTGGAAAAAGATTCCCAGGGATTGAAGCGCTGGCTGGCACTGTTTTATGTGCAAGGTGAATGGGAACAGTCTGTATGTTTAATATTACAGGCCAGAAGCTTGTACCATTCCTATGTTGTTCTTTTAAAGCTTAGAGATGGGCACAAAACAGAAAAATGGTCCTTTGTTTCATTTCCTTAGTAGTTTTGTTTCATTACGTTAGTAATGGCTGCTTTTGTCTTTTTTATACTTTTGTCTTTAATGTACTTTGAAGGAACAAATTTAATTTTCACAAAATCGATAACATTTATTGTAAAAATAGTTATAGTTTAAAATGTTTATTTAATGTTTTTATACTGCATTTTATTTGTTTTTTATTTTGTTTCTTTTGATGCTGTAAACTACAGTAGATTATAACTATATTTTTAAAATTAGTTAAGTATTAAAATCTTGTCAAGTTCTGAAAAAAACTCATCTATTTAGAATACATGGGGGAGAAAATTAACTAATTACCTTTTTGTGCCACACCCCTTTCTATTTTGACCACACCCCTTTGCAACAGCAGCACAGAAGCTGCTTTAAAAAGCCCCAGTACACTCAAGTTCCCCAGACTGATTTAAGGTAATCATCTCCATTTCTATGCCATTAAAACAACAACGACAACCCCGCTCTAAAAACCTTTTTGATAGCACATATTAGGGACATATTTTTCTTCCATCTACAGACAAAATCAGTGACTCCCTTTTCATTGGCACTGGCCTTGAAAACCTTATTTGCTTGCCTTTTTTATCTGTCATTTCCCTCTCCACCATTAGCCAATGATTTTTTTCTAAATATTACATTAGGATAAACTTCTAAAACCAGAGAAAGAGCCAGAAAAAAATTCTAAGAGGAAATTTGTGACAGTTGAAGGAGTCAGATTATTTCTATGTGATAATGCATGTGCAGCATCCTACTATGCCATGCAGCTTTCTGAAAACAAAGACGTATTTGAAATTTTCACATTTCAGGAAATTGAGCTTGAAGAATCTTAGTATTTGCTGAGTGGGGGGGGAGGCATTTTTCATTTTCTAAGATTTCAGCTTAGTTTAAAATGTTTTCTTATGTCTTGCTTTTAAATGCCACGTGAACTCTGATTTCCTAAAATTAATTGCATGTTGCGGCTTTAGGTTTCTGCCCCTGTCTATACAACTGTGTCTTGGTACATGCTTACCAGGCTTGATACCCAATTAATATTAGCCCTCTTTTTGTCAGAGTAACGGATGAGATGCAAGGCAGCTCTGGGAAAAATATCAGCATGCTTGACAGGCTGTTATCATAGACCCCCTTGGGGTTATATATATGTTTTGCTGATTGTAGCCTATGCTACCTTACACCTGGAGGCCTTACCATTAAAGCAAATGTTAATGAAGTAAAAAGCTAAGACTCTTATACACCTGTTCTTCTAGGCAGGTCTCTCTAGAGAAATTTTAACAGAGCCAATAACTATTTATACCTGAACCATATTAAAACTGTTATGTTAATCCCTAATAACTTGACAGCATTTCAGGTCAGTCTGCAAGCCCATAAAGTGCGTTAACAGAAGATTTCGACTACGCATTAGAAGTTCTGTTGTGAAAAGCAATCAGGAACTGCTTAGTTCAGTAGTATTGGTTCACTATGCAAGAGACATCCCAAGCTCTACAAGCTTCAGTGTCTCCCTTGCCCATCATCATTCTCCACTGATAATTCAGAGTCCAGATTTTTTCCACACATTCACGTGCCACAATGGTATTTAAAAATGGAGGGATATCTCAGACTGTGCATGGAAAGTTGAAGCATACCCATCCTGTGTCTATTCTGATCCCTTTCCCCCAATGACATTGACTATCTCTACAATAAAGAAAAATTATACAGTCATCCCTTGTTATATTGCAGTACACATACAGTACTGCAGAATTGCAGTAGATGAAGGCAAGGGCTCCTGGGGCAAACTGTGTGGGCCTGTTTGGGGCCTCCTGCACTTACCCCAGTCCTGGTGCAGCCCGAGTGGGTCTCTGACAGATTTCCCAGGCCTGTCAGAGGCCCCAGAAGTGGTTTCCTGTGAACCAGAAGTGACTTCTAAAAACCAGAAGTGACTGGAACTGCAGGAGGCCCTAAATAGCAACCCCCCCAGTCCCGACCCTACCCAGCATCTTTTCTCATCCTGGACACTCTCTGTTTGTACCGTTGCCATCAGGCAGAAGGTATAGATCAATTACAACAAGGACAGAAAGATTCAGAAACAGTTTTTACCCAATAGCAGCAACCATGCTAAATTCTGTTAAAAATTAAGTTGAATGTGTAACATGTATATTGTATGGGGGATTGTGTATGGCTTGTTTTTTAAATTGTAGTTTTTATGTACTGGGTATTATTGCTGTCAGGTGAGAGAGTGTATGGCTGTGTGTGTGTATGTTTGGTTTTTATGTCAGTTTTAATTGATTACAAGTAATGTTCTGCGTGTGAATGTAGGAGTATGTGTATAGATGTTTGTTCTTAAATGGTAGATTTTATGTCTTGGATTGTTGTACTGGGGTGTGTGAATGAGCTGACTGGATCGCACTTTTTAAATATTGTATTTTTATACAATGACAATAAATTCCATTCTATTCTATTCTATTCATCTGCATAACGTGGATTTCCCTTTATTGCAGGTCGGGTTGGGTCCCTAACCCCTGCAATAAAGGAGGGATTACTGTAATATTATTTTAGAAGGCATGTCCTGCAATTCAGAAATGTCCCGTATTTCTCTGTCTATAAGTTACCCCTATGTATAAGATGGCTATTTGCAGAGACAAGATATGGACAATTGCAATTGCATGGTTCTCTTCTTGGCTAAATTCTGTGTATAAGACTCTAAATTTTAAGTCCAATGATTTTAGACAAAATATAGTCTTACACATGGGAAAATATGGTACAGTAAAACGCTGCTTGAATACTATCTTGCAATATGAGCGCTGGAGCAGGTCACATGATCACATTGAGCCAATGATGGTTTTGAAAAGGTGGCAAAGCAGCACCCCCTGCTGGATTGTGGATGATTGTCTGGAAAGTTCTGTGCCAGGCAGCCCCAAAAGCTAAGGCAGGAGAGAGGAAGAGAAGGCCATGAGGCCGCCTGGCAGCTCACTCCCTCCGGCAAGGAAGGAAGGAAGGATGACCTAGGTGGGTACTGGCAGGCAGCACGGTCTCCTCTTGTGCCCTTCACACCAGCCACTACGGTTTTCAAAGGTGAATCCAAGGTTAGTTTTTTTTTAATTTTCTTTATTATTTTATATTATATTACAGTATTATAATCATTTTATATGAATATTTTTAGGATGTAGAACCAATCATTTGAGTTTCCATTATTTCTTATGGGGAAATTTGCTTTGATATACAAGTGGATTACAAACATGTTTCCTGAATGAATTATGCTCATAAACCAAAGCTTTACTGTATATACTAAAGTTTGCGACTGATCCCACTGGTTTTCAAATGGCCATCCTACCAGGTCAATATCCTTCCATTTAAAATATTGGTTCATAGGCAAAATTTCAGCACTACCACCAATGGTAGCTAAACTTTTATCAATAGCAACAAAGTAAGAGCTCAAATAGTTCAAATTATTAGAAGATTTCTAGGCAGCTATATTAATATACTATATCTGTGTATTCCTGAAGGCTTTCACAGCCAGGATCTGATAGCTGTTGTGAGTTTTTCGGGTTATTTGGCCATTCTATGGAAGTTTTTCTTCCTGACGTTTCACCAGACTCTGTGACCGGCATCCTCAGTGGGCAAGGAGCTCATGGAACTAGGAGCTCTCTCGGTTCTATGGGGTATAGAATGAGTGAGATTGTGGGGTTTTAATGTACTATAATATATACTGTATGTGTGTTCTACAATTACTGGGGGGGGGAGTAAGATTCTTTACATTTGATCTTTTGATTGCAATGAACAACTATCATTTTTAGCAGCATGCTGGTCAAGGGACCAGTGTATGATCAATCATAATCAGGAATTGAACTTAGCTACCTGCACTTTTCTAGCCTCCTTGCTTTCAAGGTATTAAAGGTTAAATACAGTTATATGATTCAATAAATTGTGACCCAATTTCAATCCACCAAACGTGTCTCGTCTCTTTATTTCCAGACTGCATAGGCAAAGGGTGACCGTGAGTTTGGCAGTACCTGTGAAAAGATCTAGGGCAGTGTTGACAAACCGATGGCACGGGTTGCCAAAGGTGGCACTCTGAGCCCTTTCCGTGGGCACCCGACATCGCCCCTTCACAGCCACCTGTATTCAGGTTAAATGGCTGTATTGGCACTTTGCAAAAAATTAGTAGGTTTTGAATCATAGTTTGGGCACTCGGTCTCTAAAAGTGCTGCCATCACTGATCTAGGGGGTTTAGTAGATCACAAGCTAAACATGAGTCAACACTTTAAAAAACTAATGGGGGATTAGGATGCCCTGGCAGAAGTATAGTGTCTGGATCAAGAGGAGTAAAAATAATAACATTCTATTCTGCTTTGGTCAGACTTCCTCATATGAATCTATAGATTCATATGAATCTATAGGTTCATATAGACTTTGTGTTTATAACTACTTATAACGTCTGTGAAGATTCTCAGTCATCCAGGTTCGTTTAACTGGGAGTTGAGTCATGGCTACTGGACTTCTTTTTTGAGAGATAGAAACATTTCGCTGTTCATCCAAACAGCTTCATCGGTCTGAATACAGCTAGTGCAAGAGACCTTCTTATAGTCAGCTTGACCTCTTGTCCCCTGGTCTGATTGGCTCATAAGATGAACAAAGCCTGAATAGGCTCGTTAGGGAGACATTAGTGTCCATGGCCTTAAGGTAAACAATGGCCTAATGTGCTGCACTGTCCAGTGCTCAACCACCACGATCCAACCTCACCAGCCAAGAAAGAAGTGCTGTGACATCCCTCAGCAGGGATGAGAGCATCACAATTCTGCCTGCGGACAAAGGAAGGTGCACTGTCGTTCTCAATACTGTGGACTACCACGAGAAGGTTATCACACTTTTAGATGATCAAAACACATATGAAAAACTAAGAAGAGACCCCACCAGCAATTACAGGAAAAAAGTAATAGAATGCTTAAAACTCTTGGAGCAGGAAAACGCAATTGACATGGTGACCTACCACCAGTTATATCCCGGAGAGACAGTACCCTGCTTTTATGGACTTCCCAAGATCCACAAGCAAGGAATCCCCCTCAGACCTATTGTCAGCAGTATAAATTCAGTGACTTACAACATCGCAAAATACCTGGCAACTATCCTAGCCCCACTGGTTGGACACACAGACCACCACGTACACAACTCAGAAGAGTTTGTTTCTAAAGTCAGGGAGCTCAAACTGGATACAGAGGAAACCATGGTATCCTTTGATGTTACATCACTCTTTACCAGCATACCCACCACTGATGCGCTAATAATGGTAAAGAGAAGATTAAGAGAAGACAGCACCCTCACCTCCAGAAGCCGCCTCAACCCAGACCAGATAGGCCTGCTCATGGACCTGTGTCTGAACACCACATATTTCATGTACAGAGGGGACTTCTACAGACAGAAGCATGGCTGTGCCATGGGTTCCCCAGTGTCACCAATTGTAGCAAACCTATACATGGAAGAAGTGGAGAAGAAGGCACTCAACACCTTCCCAGGGACAACACCATCCCACTGGTTCAGGTATGTAGATGATACCTGGGTTAAAATAAAGACGCAGGAAGTACAGGCCTTTACAGACCACATCAACGCAGTGGATCCTAATGTTAAGTTCACTAGGGAAGACACCCAAGACAACAGGCTGGCTTTCCTGGATTGTGCAGTCATCATCAGACCTGACCATGGCCTAGGAGTAGAAGTTTACAGGAAACCCACCCACACAGATCAATACTTACTGTTTGATTCCCACCATCCATTACAACACAAACTAGGAGTCATCAGGACCCTAAGCCACAGAGCAGAGAGCATCCCCACCTCCTCAGAAGCCAAGAAGAAGGAAGACAGGCACCTGAAGACAGCACTTAAGGCCTGTGGATATCCAAGGTAACACAGGGCCTTCAACAAAGCAGTGGGCCATCCCAGAAGAACAAGGGATCAGTCTGAGACCCAGACCCGACGGAAGAACCTGGTCATTCCCTACATGGCGGGAGTGTCGGGCCGAAGGAGAAGCTTAAAAGGATTTTTGGCAAACACCACATCCCTGTTTATTTCAAACCCATGAACACACTAAGGCAGAGACTTGTCCACCCAAAGGATCCGATACCAAACCATAAAAGGAGCAATATAGTATATGCAGTCCAATGCAGTGAAGAGTGTTCAGACCTCTACATTGGAGAAACTAAACAGCCATTAAACAGAAGAATGGCCCAACATAGGAGAGGTAACAGCTCAGGACCAGAATCAGCAGTACACCTCCATTTGAAGGAAAAAGGCCACTCTTTCAAAAGATGAGGATGTACACATATTAGACAAAGAAGAGAGGTGGTTTGAGAGAGGAGTAAGGGAAGCCATTCATGTTAGCAATGAAAATCCCTCCCTCAACAGAGGTGGTGGGCTCCGGCATAGTCTATCTGCTACTTATCAGGCTGTACTTTCCAAAGTACCCAGGCAAATCAAGGAGCCTTCACCACCAGGTCACAGCTAACGACCCATTCTTGATGGGTTTCAGCACCTTAGGCCATTGTTTACCTTAAGGCCATGGACACTAATGTCTCCCTAACGAGCCTATTCAGGCTTTGTTCATCTTATGAGCCAATCAGACCAGGGGACAAGAGGTCAAGCTGACTATAAGAAGGTCTCTTGCACTAGCTGTATTCAGACCGATGAAGCTGTTTGGATGAACAGCGAAACGTTTCTATCTCTCAAAAAAAAAAAGTCCAGTAGCCATGACTCAACTCCCAGTTAACTACTTATAACCTTGTAGCTGTAATGTAATGTTGTCTATTAATGCTGTAAGATGTCCCTCAATTCCTTGTTCTCAAATACTTGAACATGTCTTAATTGTACTGGGCTGTATATTATCCCTCATTACTGTAAGCTGCCTTGGGTCCTTTTCCAAGGAGAAAGGTGGGGTAAAATACTCTAAAATAAATAAATAAATAAATAAATAAATAAATAAATAAATAAATAAATAAATAAAATGGTCTCCCATTCTGCACACCACAGTTTAAGGTGGATACTGAGAAAGTGGAAGGTGTTCAGAGGAGGGTGACCAAGACTGTAAAAGGTCTGGAAACCTATGATGAAGAGGTGAGCTAACTGAGAATATTTATCCTGAAGATGAGAAGAAGAGCTGGATTTCACATGATACGTAGCCACCATCCTTGAAGAATTTAAGGGCTGCCATGTAGAAAAGAAAGCAGGATTGTTTTCTGCAGATCCAGAGAACACCAAGTAATAGGTTCAGTTTACAACAGAGACTTTGACACATTAAGATAACATGCCTGATAGGAAGCAGCGATTGGCAATGGCGTGGACTACCTCAGAAAGTGGTAGGCTTTCTTTTGTTGCAGATTTAAAAATTGAGGCTGGACGGTCACCTGTCAAGCGTGCTTAACTACTGATTTCCTGTTAAGCAGGAGTTGGATACAGTGACAATTCTGTGATTCTGTGATTCTATTATTTCACATGTAACATTTAAGGATCAATCTGCTTAATTTTTCAAATCCATGTAAATCCAGTTCAAAGTCAGTTAAAGGACAATGAAATGCATGGCTTCCCAAAAATGAATGAATGAATGAATGAATGAATGAATGAATGAATGAATGAATGAATGAATAAATAAATAAATAAATAAATAAATAAATTATTTTTTAGAACAGAGGTCAACTGAACTTACCCTGGTGGCATAGGCGCAGAACCTAAATACTTCAAATAATTCACTTACCATATATACTTGAGTATAAGTCGACCCGAGTATAAGTCGGGGGCCCTAATTTAAACCCAAAAAACTGGGAAAATTTATTGACTCAAGTATAAGCCTAGGGTGGGAAATGCAGCAGGGCCTGGCAACTCCTTCTTTGTGAGCTGTGTGTGTGTGTGATATTTAAAATGACTTTTAGCCACCGAGGCAAGTGCTTGAGTTGGTGGCTAAAAGTCATTTTAAGCGGGGAGGCGGCGAGGGGGGGGGGGGGTCAGGAGAAGTGGCAGCTGGGGCGACACAACCGTTTCGCGGCGGCGGCGAAAAAATCTTTTAGCCACTGACCCAAACTTGCCTCAGTGGCTAAAAGTATTGACCCGAATATAAGCCGAGGACCCCTTTTTTCAGCCCAAAATTAGGGCTGAAAAACTAGGCTTATATTCGAGTGCATACAGTAATTGGGAACACAAGCTGCCATGTAATTTACATGACTATATTTTTATTTAAATACAGCCATATTCACAATGGAGTGTTTAGCTCAATCATATGCCACTTTATTATTAAAATAAATATGTGCATTAAAAATTCTTAACAGAATCACTTTAATAGTACAATCCTCTTTCAGTTAATTTAGTTCCTTTGCTTAACTATTTAGCTCTGTTGACTGAATGCTGAAAGTTCCTGTCAAAATATTTACCTGACAGACAGACCTGCTCCTCCATTTGCTCAGTACACATTGTCTGTTTTGCATCAGTTCCTGCAGAACAACGGAAAATTGACAGTTGTGTGCGTTTGTTTCACTTATGGTCAGATAGTTTATGATTTAAAAGGTAAGATCTCCTGACGTTTTAAACAAAGATAAATATATAAAAAAGCACATTCATCACGAGAAAGGATGATATCTTATGAATATTAGAGCTCTTGAAAAAGATTTTAAAGTCTGAATTGTTACTATACTTGAAACTTGCTGAAAGATACCTCCAGCTCCTTAAGTGTGTCTCGCAGCTTTTCTGGACGTTTGTTCTTAAGTATCCAAGGATAATCTCGAGCTAGCAAGAGAAATATACATATAAGATATTGCATATATATACTGTATATGAGGTAAACTTCTTCATAGATAGATAGATAGATAGATAGATAGATAGATAGATAGATAGATAGATAGATAGATAGATAGATAGATGATATAGATATAGATATAGATATATAGATATATAGATATATATAGATATATAGATATAGATATAGATAGATATAGATATAGATATAGATAGATATAGATATAGATATAGATATATAGATATATAGATATAGATAGATAGATAGATAGATATGAAGTTTACCTCATGTTTTAGATCTACTCTTTGATAGAAAACATACAGAAATAACACTGAAAAACATCAGGATGAACATTGTTTTGAAGAGTGATTTTTTTCTGCCACATTTCAAAATATGGTGTGCTCCAGTGATACAGCTTCTCACCTGGGGTGAATATGTACCTCTACACAGATGATGGTCCCCAAATCCCATCTTTCCCAGGTGGTCCATGTAACCCTGTCCCTTCTCATCAACCTCACAGTAGCTTGCTGTACTTTCATCTTGAACTGTGAAGTACATATGGGCTACCCTTGCAAAGAAGTTAGTAGAATGTTGCATATATAATGCTACTGTTAGGTGGATTTGTAATTATATGCAAAGGGTTATCGTAAATGGCTTCCACTCAGCATGGAGAGGGGTGACCAGTGAGGTACCCAGGGTTCTGTTCTGGGTGTGGTGCTATTCAACATCTTTATTAATGACTTGGACAAAGGGATAGAGAGTAGACTGATTAAATTGGGAGGGGTGGCTAATTCCCTAGAGGATAGGATGAAAATCCAAAATGACCTTGACAGATTAGTATTGGGCCAAAGCAAATATGAGAATGTAGGGTCCTGCATGTGTTGTGTCGTTACAGTCGTGACTGACTCTTCGTGACTCCACGTCCATGGAGTTTTCTTGGCAGGAGTACTGGAGTGGCTTGCCAGTTCCTACTCCAGGCACCTACAGCACCTGGTATTCCCTGCTGGTCGCCCATCCAAGTATTAACCCGGGCCGACCCTGCTTAGCTTCTGAAATCAAGCGAGATCAGATGCATATAGGCAGAAAAATTAATTGCACAGATATAGGATGGGAGACACCTGGCTGGAGAATAGTGCCTGTGAAAGGGATCTGTGAGTCTGGGTGGAACACAAATTGAACATGAGTCAGCAGTATGGCGGGGCAGCCAAGAAGGCCAATGCGATTCTTGGTTGCATCAACAGAAGCATAGTTTCTAGAGCAAGGGAGGTGACAATAGCATTCTATTCTGCTCTGGTCAGACCCCATCTGGAGTACTGTGTCCAGTTCTGTGTACCTCAATTGTTGATACTCCTGAACGGGTCCAGAGGAGGGTGACCAAGATGATTGAGGGTCTGGAAGAAATTACTTGCAGTATGAGGAATGGCTTAGGGAACTGGGAATGTTTAGCCTCTCTAAAAGAAAGCTGAGGGGGGATATGATAGCTATGTTTAAATATTTGGAAGGATGCCATATTGAAGAGCGTGTGTTTTCCATGGCTTCAGAGACTAGTACTCGGGGCAATGGTTTCAAATTAGAACTTTCTCTGTGTATGTGTGCAGAAATACACTAAGACCTCATAAAGATGTTCAGCAATGTGTAAATTTCTCCATGCATTATTTTTTCCTTTTGTACAAAAGCTGCCAAGAAGGCTACAATGCTGAGTGGAGAACCATGCAGGACAGCAAGTACTTAATCCTTTTCATTCTGCCTGCTCTTCTCCCTGAAAGCACTTTCCCAAATGAGCTGAATCCCCATGGGACAAGATCAGCTGGCATGAACCATCTGTCTTTTCTTCCAGAGGGATCCCAAGCTGCTTCCCTACTCAATCCTGCTACCTCTGGAGCTAATTTTAAAAAGAATGCCAGGAAAGCACAACAGATGTCAGTATAGCCGCTGTTAATATCTTTATAGTAACAAAGCTGTTGAAAATGCCCTTACATTCTGCAAATTGTTGCTTCTGATGCAAGTAGCCAAAGTTTATTTGCAACTCTAAAAGAAGGAGGAAAAAAATAAGATTGAATAATCTTCATAATCATCGTCAGGAAAGAGATTATTATATTATACTTTAGGAAAGGACCAAGCTCCTGGAGAAATTAGATTTGCAGTGAAATGAAGCCTTAAGCAATCTCCGCAAGCAGGCCAATAACAATATAGACATTTTAGTCTAATCAGATAGTGAACTGCAACTGAATCCATACCGGATGCAGAGGCAGTCTGTCATCAGAATCTTGGAGGCAGCTGAGATGCCCACACAAACCACCACTTTAGTCTGGACTAAAACCAGAAGTAATTCTAGCTGAAAAGACCTTGTGGCCCATCATGCATCTTCAAGGACTTAAAGGATTATTCAGATAAAGAAAATTGATCAGTCACTCTAAAATGCCTATTTCAAATATCAGGTAAGTGAGATCCAGGATGCCAACACCAGTGCACTCCTATGAATTTAGAATGCCATCGCCTAGAACTCCAATAAATACAAAGATAACTGAATACTCAGAAACTTTTTTGTTATTTTTTCTAGCAGCCAATGAAGGTATCAGTGTTTTTTTTGTAGCTGCATGACTCCAAGCTTATTTTTTTACTGCAACTGAATACTCAGTATCTGTGTAAAATATTGCATTTTATTTAGTTCTATATTTTTATATAAGAAATCAAACATTTTGAAGAATGCATTGCCTTTGCTGACCTTCTGCTTAAAACATATTCAATTTATGCTTTTAGCTATAACTGGATATAAATGTCTGTTCCACAAATGTTTGTTTCACAAACAAAGTAAGCTATGTCTTTGGCCATAGTCTATGTGAAAAATAAATCCAAAATCAGCAGTCAAAATCAACCAAAACCATGTAAGACTGTGGCCAAGTTTTGAGGATCTCCCTCTTCCTTCATTGGGGAAGATGTTACAAAAGTCTTTAGTGGGAAGAAGAAGAAGGCAAAAACAAAGCTAAAGTGACATTGAAGAATAAATAATCACAATCTTCAAACAAAGAAGTAAGGACATCTCAGACTTTGAGGACAAGCAATAATGTACTAGCTGATTTTGTTGTAATTTTATTTAAATTCTAACTACCCAAGAAACTTCCTATACTTTTTGAAAATAGGTGCATTTTACTTAGTTTTGGGAGCTAAAATCTTTATTTAGAAACGGTGACAGATTAATAGTATACATATGTTTTGTTCCTATTATGCCTTACCTGGTTCCTTCTTGTCATAGTAATGATAGATCCCAATGTCTTGGTCTATATAATTAAGGAAATATATCATTGAATTACTTAACTTGAAATCAAATACATTTCTATAGTGGCTAGAAACTATTTTACAGACAGAGCATTTAGTGATAGAAATATCACTATATCAAAATGTTTTTTTTTCTTTTTCTCTTTACATGAGGCGATTTCCCTAAAAATAATAAAACTTTATTCATTTGGCACACCTTGGGAAGCTATCTGGGTGGGAATTTCACATGCAAGTTACTAAAGGGCTCCTTCCTGGTCAGAGGCACATGGATATCTCCCTTCTTCCTTGTTAGAAGTGAGATTTTTGTTTATTATTTTAGGAGCCGTGGGTGATCAGGAACAGAGTGTGATGTGGAGTAGAGATAAAACAAATTCAACACATGATTATCTAGGTTTCTTAGTTATAAAAGCTGGAAAGATGTAAACATCTGCTTTACCTTTAATGTGCAAGGTGTTTCTCAAAGTCCAAAGGTGCATCTCAGAAAGAAAGACAGCCATCTGAAGCAGCCAATAGCTAATTCTAGGACCAAAATAACAAGGACAAAATTAAATGTTAAGTGGGAAAATCGCTTCACTGTAAAGCATGAACAATGTATCCCATTTTCCTGATTACCTCATTACCAAACTGCAACCCAGTAACAAGAGTAACAAAATACAGCAATCCTCAGTTATTGAGTGGGTCCACAGGCAAGAGAACGGCCTGCTGTTAGTTGTGTAGGTAAACACCTATGACAGAGAGAACTTGTGAGTTGTCCAAAACCAAGACAGCAGAGTGAGCAGTATGTGGGAGAGCAGGCCATTAAAAACCAAATAGGCTCAATGACAGAACAGTGATAGGGTGAGCAAGCACTGCTATTCTCTAAGTGCTGTCTCGAGAGATGCAAATTTTCCAGAAATTCTGAAATTCAGAACACCCCCCTTTCTGTTTTTTTTCTGGAAACAAACAGAATTTTTTGGAAAAATTGAAAAAAATGCTACATTAGCACTCTCCCCACCCTTTGCAACTTGTAAGTCATTCTGTTACTTTAGGAACATAAAATATGACTATGGACAATTTGATTTGGCATAAAATTATCACAACTAACATATTAAAATAGCGCTTCAAAGTCCTTAACATCAACCCTGCCTCCTGACACTATCATCTGGTATATTCCATCTCACCAAAAAGATTCTCAGAGCCTGACAGACTACATCCTCTACCAAGATTGCATTTTTGGTACAATGTTTGATAAAGACAGCAAGTTGCTATTGAAAACTTAGCTTACTTTTTTTTGTAGTAGTGACCAATAAAGGTATCACCTAGCCTACTTTTGAATCTCCTGAACTGTTTAAAAATCCAGAATTAAAAGTTATTCATATTTCCTCTTCACAGTATTAAATAAAAATAAAATAAAAACCTCATTCTCATAAAAATAATTGAAGAGGGGGGAACATAAGAACATAAGAAGAGCCATGCTGGATCAGGCCAAAAGCCCATCTAGTCCAGCTTCCTGTATATCACAGTGGCCCCACCAAATGCCTCTGGGAGTACATGAGACTAGATATCTGTCTCCTGCAACCACTCCCCTTCATCTGGCCCTTGAAGTACCCCAGTTTTAAGTCTGGAGTTTACACATCTCCATCATGGTTTGTAACCTGTGATGGACTTCTCCTCCAGGAATCTGTCCAATCCCCTTTTGAAGGCATCCAGGCTAGATGACATCACCACATCCTGTTTCAGGGAGTTCCACAGATTAACAACACGCTGGGTTAAAAAAATATTTTTTTTCTGTTCTCACTCTCCCAAGCCACAGTTTGAGTGGATGTCCCCTAGTTTTGGTATTTTGTGAGAGGGAGAAGAGCGTCCCTGTATCCACTTGACTCATGCCCTGCATTATTTTGTACGTCTCAACCATATCCCCCCTCAGGTGCCTTTTTTCCAGACAGGGATTGGACAGATTCATGGAGGAGAAGTCCATCACAGGTTACAAACCATGATGGAGATGTGTAATCTCTAGACTTATAAAACCAGGGTACTTCAACAGCCAGATGCAGGGGAATGGTATCAGGAGACAGATATCTAGTCTCGTGTGCTCCCAGATGTATTTGGTGGGGTCACTGTGAGATACAGGGTTGGACTAGATGGGCTTTTGGCCTGATCCAGCATGACTCTTCTTATGTTCTGATGTCAAGAGCTAAAAAGACTGGGACAGTGGCAAAACATACACACAACTTATACAGATAAGCACTAAGAGCACATTTTGATATTACAAAACACAGCAGACCCTGAGTGCATCATATGGAGAAAGAGTTACATTGCACATCTATCTATCTATCTATCCATCTATCTATCTATCTAGCTAGCTAGCTAGCTATCATGCAGAAAGAGAGAGAATGTATAAAAATGATGGTTGCAAAATGTTTATTTGACTAAGAGTATTTCCGAGTATTTCCCAGAGGAACATGGTAGTCCTTTGAGCCACAAAAAAGCTATTCTTAAGCCAATATATCTGTGAAGATTCTCAGTCATCCAGGTGAGTTTATCTGGAAGCGGAGTCCTGGCAACAGGACTTCTTTTCTTGAGAAATCACCAACAAATCTGCTGGGATGAGAAGCAAAACTTTTCAATCTCTCAAGAAAAGAAGTCCAGATGCCACGAGTCAACTTCCAGTTAAGCCAATATGGCAGAAATTTCTAAGATACTTGGAAATCCAAAAGAAAAAAAAAAAACAATATATTTTTTTTGCATAAAGTAAAAGAAAGGTGACATGGCAACTAACAGAGCTCTTCATCCTAAAATAAATAATAACAAGTAGGCTTATAATATAATTTAAAATCTAGATCAGGTTGGAAACATATTTTTTACTGCTCAGCGGTATTTTTAATTGCTACATATTCCTTTAAGATCATTGAACACAAAGCCAAAGAAAGAAAGAAAGAAAGAAAGAAAGAAAGAAAGAAAGAAAGAAAGAAAGAAAGAAAGAAAGAAAGAAAAAGCTATGACAAGCCTGCCTAGGTATTAAGATCACCCAGAGTGGGAGACACACAACAATGAGGTCAAACCAGATTTTGGTTGAATATCAGGGAAAACATCTGAACTGTTAGAGCAGTATAGCAATGGAACCAGTGGTGAGTGCTCCAAGTCTGAAAATTTGGACAACCTGGTAAATACCTTTTGACTTGTAATCCTGCCTTGATTGGGGGTTGGACTCAATGGCCTTATAGGCCCCTTCCAACTTCATGATTCTATTATTACAGTGAGACGTAAAAGATCTTCAGGACCAAACAGTAAAAAAATGAATTTCGCAGTGGTAGAAGGGGAAACCATATGAGGAATGGCATAGGGTTTGTCTTAGAAAAGCTTAATGTCAAGTCTGAAATACTGCAGCTGAAAAAATCTCGCAATCTTAAACACGCCAGCTACCATGACTTCTTGCAACAAGTGCTTAAGGCAAAAGCAGCCCAGGTATTGAGGTGTGTGAAGACCACCCGAAGGAACTTGCAGAAATATACATTCTGAATGAACCCAAGACAGTTCTACCGCAGTTTGTTACAAGCAGGAGAGAAGTGAGAAGCCACTATATATCCTAAGGAGCATTTTAAGAAGCACTAGGAAAAACTTTGGCCTTATGCTACTAAACACATTTTAAATGACCTGCAATATGAACATGAAGCTCCTTACAACACTGATCCTCCATGAATAGAGGTGTATTTCGTGTTGTGACGTGAGGTTTAGTGATTTCAGCAGTGATTTCAGCTCTTAGACATAGCAGGCTGGAGACAGCTTCTAATGTAACAGCTTTTTATTCAGGGAGAGAACAAGACTGGGGCACTGGGGAGAGGGAGGTACATTTATACGAGCCAGGACTGGCTAGGAAAAGATACATTTTGGAGGGAACAATTACAACCAATCACAAAGCTGCCTTTTGGCAGAGACCAATAGGATTGAGGATCGAAATGCAGCGACTTGAATAAACCAATAGGCCTGTTCCCTTTGGAACAGGAAGGCAGTTACTTCAACAAAAGCAAGTACAGATAATAGGAATACAGATCAATACACAACATTTCAAGCATTGGAGAAGACACCATACAGTACTGGAAAATCCCCTAAGTGGATGGAATCCATAACTTTTGGTAGAAAAAAAAATTCAGCCCACCCACAATGATCTACTTTTTCAAATGAGACTCTTGAGAACTTGAAATTATTCCAGTATTCTTCACACATGCACAAATAACCCTTTTCCTTTATAAATGTGGTGTTTGTTCTGATCCTATAAATTATTACTTTTTTCCCAAATTTCTTTATTTATATACAATAGAAATGAAGAAACCAAAACAGCCATTCCAATAACCAGACTCATAAAGCAAAAAGAAAAAGGGGAAAGGCGGAAAAAAACTTAGAAGACACAAACCAAGCCTGTAGTGGACACAGCCTGTCCACTTGTCTATTACCAATAATACAAAAGGGTTGAGGATTTCGCCATTGAGCGGCCTTCTGCAAGTCTTCCACAGGTTCTAGCAAGCGCTGTACAAACATCCTTATATCTATTTCTTCCCTTATTCATTTGTCTGCTTCTGGGCCCAGTTATATAGCATCTTCCAGCTCTCATTTACAAAGTGTCTAGGTTGATCTCGCAATGCCTCCAAGAGCATATCTAGTTCCGCTATGTCCAATAACATTTTCAACAGTTCATCCTTAGTTGGCATTTCACTTTTCTTCCATTTCTGGGCCCAGAGCAGCCTAGCTGCCATATAGAGAGAGAATATATTTTATTTTCTTGTCAATAATCTCTGGCATTGTTGTCACATGTACCACCCAGCCAGTACTTGCCAGATATTTCTGTAGCGACTTTAATGTTGCTGTAGGCCTCTTGGCAGCCTCCCTGACCAATTTTCTTCTAGTGTTTTCATCAGTTAATCACTGTGTTCCATGGTATATATAATGCCTTGGAAATCCTTCTGTACCCTTCTCCTGACAGATGGCTTTTAACCCTCAGATCCCTCTGATGCTTTGGAAGCTCTCTGTAGACCATGGCTTCTGCTGTAGGATGTGACTAAGAAAATGTCAGAAAAGACCTACTAGCACGGCTGATCTTTATTTGAGATTCCTCAGAAGCACTTTAAATGATGGCAGGTGCGTACAGACTCCTACCTATCATGAGTTTGAATGTGGGGTTGTTTTTTTACTGCTGAACACAACTACATCCCTAGTTATAAGAGGAAGTGCACACATATGCCACCATATTATTTCAGTTTTTAATTTTTCCTTCCTCCACCTAAAAGACTTCAGTTTGTGGTTCAATTGAGTTGTACAGTCCATAGGTCTCATTAAAGGTGGAAAAAGTCCTGAAATGGTTTATCTTTGTTCATTTATTTACATCACAGACACTTGACATTTTAACAGTGGTATCTAAACTTTTTCTATCCACTGTAAATACTCTATCACCAATATGATGCAGTGTTAAAGTTGAACAGCTTAATTTTTAAAAGAGTAACCATTTTATTGGAAGCATAATTGCTGATTTCCTGATGGAACAGCATCCTGCACCACCTCAAATACATCAAGATATCAGTACAGGGAATGGCCAGCCTCCCAGAATACAACTACATGGCCATTCACACACCAAAAACAGGTTTAAAAGCACTGCTATGTAGAGTGATATAAAATAAAGAACCTACCAATGGATGTTGAAAAAGAAACAATGCCCCAAAGAAAAGTGTTACTGTTCTCCTGCACTTACATAATGTTGAGACATTTTAAGTCAATTTGCATCATGCTAAACCAGGAGTAACTAGAGGAGTATATTGCAATGTAGTCAGACCGTTAGTTAATATACTTTTGTAATACTTCTCTTAAGTATCTCTAATACTTTAGTTAAGCGCTTACTCCACTTTGAAACAACATGTTAAGTTTGTTAAAGCACTTACTAATGCATTTCATAAAGCTTTCATAGTTATATTCCTAAAACATATTATGTTTTTGTAATTACAATTTTGGATAATCAATAGACAGAAAACAATATTACACATATACATGGATCAGCCACAACATTAAAACCACTGACAGGTGATGTGAATAGCATTGATTATATTATTACAATGGCATCTGTTAAGGGGTGGGATATTTTAGGCAGCAAGTGAACAGTCAGTTCTTGAATGGCATGTGCTGGAAGCAGGAAATATGGACATGCAATAAGATCTGAGTGACATTGACAATGGCCAAATAGTGGTGACTAGCCTGAGTGAGAGCATCTCCAGTTGGCATGTCTGGTGGAGTGTTCATGGTAAGCAGTGGTTAGTGCCTTTCAAATGTTGTGCCAGGAAGGACAAACAGTGAACCAGCAGCAAGACTTATTAATGCACATGGGGAGTGAAGGCTAGCCCGTCCACTCTAATCACACAGAAGAGCTAATGTAGCTCAAACTGTTGGAAAAAAAAACAATTACTGACCATGATAGATAGGTGTTAGTATGAGGCTGCGTAGCTGTAGTCTGGGCACAGTGCCCATCATGATCCCTGTCCAACACAAAGTCATGTACAATGGGCATCTGAGCATCAGAAGAGGAAGAAGTGGTTCCACCGGAGGATCTCTCCCTCATCACTATTGATGAGATACAAGATCAGGTACATGTTGATGACCAGGCTACAGGAGAGAAGCTCATTGTGCTAGGGGATTCTATCATTAGAAATACGGAGGGATGGATTTGTGAGGAGCAGGATAACCAGATGGTCACTTGCCTGCCGGGTGCAAAGGTTGCAGACATCACCAGAAATATAGATAGCTTGTTAGAGAGAACTGGGAAGGAGCCAGTGATCATGGTACACGTCGGTACCAACGATGTCGGGAAGGCCAAGCGGTCAGTCTTGGAAGCCAAATTCAGGTTGCTAGGTAGAAGATTGAAGTCCCGGGCTTCCAAGGTAGCATTTTCAGAAGTGCTACCTGTTCCTCGTGCAGGTCCCGCCAGGCAGGCAGAACTCAGAAGCCTCAATGCGTGGATGAGGCGATGGTGTCGAGAGGAGGGCTTTAGATTTGTCAGGAACTGGAGAACATTTTGGGACAAGCCAAACCTGTTCAGGAGGGATGGGTTGCACTTGAATCATGATGGGACCAGATTGCTGGCACTCAACCTCAAAAAGGCAGCAGAGCAGCATTTAAACTGATAACTGGGGGGAAAGCCGACAGGAGCTGTGTGGCATCCGGTTTCGGAACACCTCATCTCTCGGGGAATGAGGTTGGAGAGGGTAGAGAATCACATAGAGATGACATAGCAAGTATTAACACTGGCAGAATAGCGGAATGTGACAGTTCGTCTACTGAAAATAAAAGCTGTGGGGGGAGAAGAACAAGGCAGCAGCTGTTGCGGGACCCACTGTACAAGTGCTTCTACGCCAATGCTCGAAGCCTCCGAGCAAAGATGGGAGAACTTGAACATCTGGCAGCTAGGGATAACATTGATATAATAGCCATAACAGAAACCTGGTGGAATGTGGAGAACCAGTGGGACACAGCAATCCCAGGCTATAAACTCTATAGAAGGGATAGAGAGGGGCGGGTTGGAGGAGGAGTGGCCATCTATGTCAAAGAAGGCATAAAATCCAGCAGAATGGAGATTGACAGAGGGTCTGACTCCGCCATAGAATCACTGTGGGTTAAACTACCAGGTCCAAAGAGTGATGTGATAGTTGGAGTATTCTATCGTCCACCAGATCAAAAACTTGAGGGGGACCTTGAAATGAGGAGAGAAATCATGGAGGTGGCTAAGAGGGATAGGATAGTAATCATGGGCGACTTTAATTTTCCCCACATTGACTGGGCCAATGCGAGCTCTGGGCAAGAAAGAGAAACTGGGTTTCTCGACTTGCTGAATGACTGTGCCTTAGAGCAACTTGTCATGGAGCCCACCCGAGAACAGGCAACTCTAGATCTAATATTGTGTGATACTCAGGACCTCGTCAGGGATGTGAATGTCACTGAGCCTCTGGGGAACAGTGACCATGCTGCAATTACCTTTGCCATGCATGTCGGAGGAAGAGTGTCAACCAAATCAGACATAAAAACCCTTGATTTTCGAAGGGCAAACTTCCCTCAGATGAGGAAACTAGTTAGAGAGAAACTGAAGGGGAGGGTTAGAAGAATCCAATCTCTTCAGTGTGCATGGAGCCTGTTTTTAAAACAACAATAATAGAGGCCCAGCACAAGTGCATACCACAAAGAAAGCTCATTTAAGTCCAAGAGGACACCGGCATGGTTAACGAGTGGAGTTAGAGAGGCTCTAAAGCACAAGGAGAGGTCTTTCTGTAAATGGAAATCCTCCCCAAATGAGGAAAATAAAAAGGAACACAAACTCTGGCAAAAGAAATGTAAAAAGATGATAAGGGAGGCAAAGAAAGACTTTGAGGAACGCATGGCTAGCAATATAAAGGGTAATAATAAAAGCTTCTTTAAATATGTTAGAAGTAGAAAACCTGCCAGAGAACCAATTGGGCCTCTGGATGGTGAGGGAGGAAAAGGGGAGGTTAAGGAGGACTTGGACATTGCAGAGAAATTGAACGAGTTCTTTGCGTCTGTCTTCACGACAGAGGACCTTGAGTGGATTCCGCTACCTGAGCCGCCCCTCTTGACTAAAGAATTAAATCAAATACAGGTTAAAAGAGAGGAGGTTTTAGGACTAATTGATAAATTGAGGATTAACAAGTCACCGGGCCCAGATGGCATCCAGCCAAGGGTTATTAGGGAACTGAGAAATGAAATTGCAGATCTCTTAACGGTTATATGCAACTTGTCTCTTAAAACGGCCACAGTGCCGGAGGACTGGAGGATAGCAGATGTCACACCAATTTTTAAAAAAGGAAGGAGGGGGGACCCAGGAAACTACAGGCCGGTTAGCCTTACATCTGTCCCAGGGAAGATGGTGGAAGGCCTCATCCAAGAGAAAATCTTAAAACACATAAAAGAACAAACCTTGCTGAGAGAAAATCAGCATGGCTTCTGTAAGGGTAAATCTTGTCTTACAAACCTTTTAGAATTTTTTGAAAAGGTCAACAGGCACGTGGATTTGGGTGAACCGGTGGATATAGTCTATCTGGATTTTCAAAAGGCTTTTGACACAGTCCCTCACCAAAGGCTGCTGAGAAAATTGCATAGTCAGGGGATAAGAGGGCAGGTCCTCTTATGGATTGAGAACTGGTTGAGATCCCGGAAACAAAGAGTAGGTGTCAATGGGAAATTTTCACAATGGAGAGAAGTGAAAAGCGGTGTGCCCCAGGGCTCGGTCCTGGGACCGGTGCTTTTCAATCTGTTCATAAATGACCTGGAGACAGGGATAAACAGTGAGGTGGCCAAGTTTGCAGATGACACAAAACTTTTCCATGTGGTAAAAACCAGAGAAGATTGTGAAGAGCTCCAGAAGGATCTCTCCAAACTGGGGGAGTGGGCTGAGAAATGGCAAATGCGTTTTAATGTAACCAAATGTAAAGTAATGCATATTGGGGCAAAAAATCCAAACTTCATCTATCAACTCATGGGCTCTGAGTTATCCGTGACGGATCAGGAAAGAGATCTTGGTGTGTTGGTGGACAGCTCCATGAAGGTGTCTCCCCAATGTGTGGCAGCAGTGAAGAAGGCCAATTCCATGCTAGGGATTATCAAAAAGGGGATTGAAAATAAAACAGCCAACATTATAATGCCGTTATATAAAACAATAGTAAGGCCCCACCTGGAGTATTGTGTACAATTCTGGTCACCGCATCTCAAGAAAGACATAGTGGAACTGGAAAAGGTGCAGAAGAGAGCGACTAAAATGATTACTGGGCTGGGGCACCTCCCTTATGAAGAAAGGCTAAAACAATTGGGCCTCTTTAGTCTGGAAAAAAGGCGCTTGAGGGGGGATATGATTGAGACATACAAAATAATGCAGGGTATGAGTAAAGTGGATAGAGGGAAGCTCTTCTCCCTGTCTCAAAATACCAGAACTAGGGGACATACACTCAAATTGAGTGCTGGGAGAGTAAGAACTGACAAAAGAAAATATTTTTTTCACCCAGCGTGTTGTAAGTCTATGGAACTCCCTGCCACAGGATGTGGTGATGGCATCTGGCCTGGATGCCTTCAAAAGGGGATTGGACAGATTCCTAGAGGAAAAGTCCATCACGGGTTACAAACCATGATGGAGATGTGTAATCTCTAGGCTTTAAACCAGGGTACTTCAAGGGCCAGATGCAGGAGAGTGGTATCAGGAGACAGATATCTAGTCTCATGCGCTCCCAAACGCATCTGGTGGGGCCGCTGTGAGATACAGGAAGCTGGACTAGATGGGCCTTTGGCTTGATCCAGCATGGCTCTTCTTATGTTCTTATGTTCTTATGTTCTTATGACTACGGAGCAAGAGAGGATGGTTGCCAGGTGTGATAAGGAACTGGCAGGACAAGCGTGTGTCTGCTTTTCTTGTTTTCCTGACCTCTGTGAAACATCTCCCTCAAATCAGATTCTCCTACTAGCTGAATGCCAAAAGGTATTCAGACCACTATTCAACAAAGTATTGTTTCCTAGTTATTCCATATAATGGTTAAATTATTTTGAAAACCATCCCTTAACTAATTGAAGTAGGAAGTTGGATTAAGCAAAACTTTGGAATATAAACTTCAGGTTTTGGATTTGTTCAGAATACGACTTGTTCAGTTTATGGATCAGTTTCACTTCTGACAATATTAATGAAGTCCATCAATCACTACCAGGGAAAATTGCAATCTTTTTAAAAGGTTTATGAAAGTATGCAAAATTAGATTATATTTGAATTAAAGAGATCACAGAGGATACGTATACAAAGCTGCTTGAATTTGAAGTCAATAAGATTAAAAATTAGTATTCATATTTTTCTAGAGACTGTTAAGGTCTGTGTAGATGATTTGAGAGGAGATGAGAGATTCAAGCTAAAGAATCTTAGTGACACTGGCACAGGGTAACTAAGGAAATGTGAAATGCAGACTCTTTTGAAGAACATCTTTATTATAGTTAGTTGTCAACACCTCTTGTTTAAAGTTGGTACATTTTCAGAGGAGTGATTGCTATAGAAAAATATTTTTTCCATTACCGTTTCTAATTTCAGAGCCACAAAAACTGAACACAAATTGTCAACCAGTTTGCCTACTTGTACAATCACTTGGTCCCTTGCAGTGTTCAAAGTAAATATTAACCTTTTCACAGTCATTCTTATAATCATGCTACTATAAAGTTCTTGCCGATCAAAATGTTTTTATATAAGTGTCACAGCCACTTGAGCTGGTTAAGTCCCACCTAAGTCAAGTATCCTGTCTTAAGCAGCTTATGGCTGTCATACATTTTGCTGATGTACAAAAAAGGCAAGTTTCCTTAGACTATTTTACTCCTGGTTGCATTCATTAGATCAAGAAATAATTAAAATGCCTATGCCCTAGTCTTTCCTTTTTCAGGAAACACAAAAAAAATCATTTTTTGCTTTTGTATTCTTTCCTGATCTTCAAACAGGATTACATGGGGGGGATATATTATTTCAGATATTCCCACCTTCACTGGAAGAATGAAAAGACCCATCAGCGTCTATGCTATAATAAATATGATTACAGTGCTACATGTAAAGAGGTTTATTATGTGTTCTGATAAATAAGGACAAAAGAAACTCATGCACTTGTTCAACCATTTAAATAATTACATTTAAATAATTAACTACCAAAAACAAATAAACATTTACATAAATGTAGATCTATTACTGACTTTTGTTTGTAATTTTAAAGCATCTGTTTAAATATGCTATTTTGCCTAGTGGGGCAAGTCAAGCTCCTTCTGCTGAAATATAATAATAGTGCTTTTACTGATCTCAGCCTTGAATTAACTCCATTTAAAGCCAAGGAGTTCCGCTGGTTTTGAAAGGGGTGGGGGAGACTATGGCAAAGGGCAAAAAACCAAAAAACAAAACAAAACAAAACAGAAAACCACCCAGAAGTGTTTTTGAATATCTCACACATTTAGATTAACTAAGATCAGCATACCCCCAATAGCTACCTAATGAAATTCTGCAAAATTGAAGAGAGGGAATGTGTGCATGACAATTTCCTTTATATCCAAGTTTCACACCTGGTTATGGGATGGATACTGCCTTGGTTGGCTTGGCGGATGATTTACACCGGAAACTTGACACTGAGAGTATGTCCCTTTTGGTTCTGCTGGAACATTCAATGACATTTGAGTCCACTGACCATGGTATCTTTCTGGGCCATCTTGATGGTATAGAACTTCTACACTGGCTCCTCCAGAGGGTGGTGATGAGGGATTCCTGTTTGGTGTCATGGTCGATGGCCTGTGGGATACCCCAGGTTTCTGTCTTGTTCCCTATGCTTTTTAACATCTGCATGGAACCTCTGGGAGAGGTTATCCAGAATTTTAGGGTTTGGTGTCACTACTAGTATACAGATAACATCCAACCCTGTCCTTGCCATCTCATTCTGAGGAAGCTGTTTCAGCTCTAGATCAGTGTCTGGTGCCAGTGATATGGATGGATGAAACTTAACCCAGACAAGACAGAGGTGCTCCTGGTCAGTCTAAAGTCAGAGCATAAAACAGAGAGGCAGCCTGTGCTGGACTGGCTTACACTCCCTCTGAAAATACAAGTGCACAATTTGGGGAAGGTCCTGGATTTGTCTGTGTGTGGTGGTTGGGATGTCTAGGCTTTGCTGGTGGCTGGGAGTGCCTTTTCAGAGTTAAAACTAGTGTGTGAGATGTGCCCATTCCTTGACAGGTCTGATCTGGTCCCATTAATGCATGCCTTAGTTATCTCCTGGCTGGATTACGGTGCTCTCTCGACATGAGGCTGCCTTTGGAAAGTGTTTGGGAACTTCAGTTGGTCCAAAACTCTGCAGCCAAATTGCTGACTGGGACTTGTTACAGTGATAACATAACCCTCCTCTTACAGAAGCTCTACAGGCTGCCAGTCCATTTCTGGGCACAATTCAAAGTGCTGGTTTTAACCTATAAAGCACTAAATGGTTTGGGTCCTAATATCTCAGGGATCACATCTCTCTTTATGAGCCTGCTCAGGTGTTAAGATCTTTTGGGGAAACCTTTCTCTTGTTCCCACCAACTTCACAGATGTGTTTCGTTGGGACATAGGAGAGGTCATCCTCTGTTGCTGCACCTAGACTACCTCCCGCCTTCTTCTAAAAGGAGACAAAGCCCCTTTCTTCAGAATTGCTTTCCCTTAGTGGCTGCCTATCTGAGAAGAGATTTTAAATGGAGTGCTGTTCCTGTTAATTTGAATCTGTTTTTGGTGTCAGCTTTGCTTGTTATTTTTAGTGTGGTATTTGTTTGAATATTTTTAATACAGTGTTTGTATATGCACTGTTTTTAGCTTTTAAATATTAATCTTTTTATTATGTAAACCACCTTGGGTGCTTTTTAAAGAGAAAGGTGAGGTTAACATACTGTTAACATAACAATATCCAGTTATGTCTTCTGGTCTTATTTTTTTTCTTTCTCCTGCCCTCCAGATTGATATTGTAGTTAAAGCAATTCATTGGTCTGACATGGAAATCTTGATCAGTGAGTGGAGGTTTCATATAACAACATACTTGTAACCTAACTACCCCAGGCATCAATTAGCACATTTATTGCATTATACCTTCATCTTTTGTATGGCTGAGCTAATTAGTCCCATTTCTATCATTACATGTCTTGATGGATTTATAGCGGTCACTCTTAGGAATTCTGGCTTTCCGCCACTTTGTAAGAACAGACCTATGGTACTTACTGAAGAATTCAACATTTTATAAAGAATATCTATGAAGACATCATTTAGAATGCTTATTTTCCAATCAACACTTCTTGAATTAAGCATGAGTCAAGAATAGCTTCCTAATCTAACCTGTTCTTCCTGCTGTCTGCATATTCTAACATGTTACTTTGCAGCACAAGGAGAACATATTCCTCTTATTGACTCTGTCTACAAATGAAACCCTGTGTTGTTTATTATAAGTTGCATTATATCCAATGCACATAGGCTAGGTCATCATGTAACTCTACCACATCATTTTATGCTTATGATAAACATATTAAGCATTGGAACAATTTTAACATAGCATATTTTAACTGTACTATTTTGTTTCAATGGAGAAAACTCTTGCATCTTCCCCCAGAAGTTTCTTATGGGCCTGGAAGGTCTAAACTAGGACAACTGCATCTGATTTGGTTTTGCAGATAATAAGTAATAAGGAACTAGTCATTATCTTGGGTCTCAGCTAAGCAGGGTCGACCCTGGTTAGTAAATGGATGGGAAACCACCAGGGAATACCAGGTGCTGTAGGTGCCTGGAGTAGGAACCGGCAAACTACTCCAGTATTCCTGCCAAGAAAACTCCATGGACACAGAGTCACGAAGAGCCAGCCATTACTGTAATGACACCACACACACACACACACACACACACACACACACACACACACACACACACACACACACACACACATTAAAGAAGTATGCAAATATTAATTTCAAAGTATACATTTCCTATTTCCTCAAATCATTTTAAACATATTCAGTAGATATTTTCTCTTCTGTGTGTATATCGAACTTACCCACAATATCACTTCCATTGCACTTTGATAAGTAGCACCCCAATTACATCCACTTCCAATGTCATTTTTGTTATTATAATAAAACCCACTAAGTGCAACAGTGAAGAAAAAGTACAGGTATTTCAACCACTAACAGCAGAGAAATGCTGATTGAATGGGATGAGACTCTACAGCAACGGCAGTCCCTAAATTCTGACTACTGGCTGTCCTGCCACTCACATAAAATTCAGGGACAGGAAACAATAATGTTAGGAGAACAGATGAATTACTCCCAAGTTTATTAAAATAATTGGCAGAAGTAATTTCAGAAGCATTGGCAATAATATTTGAGAAATACAGGGGAAGTCCCTATCGATTGGAGGAGGGCGAATATTGTCCCTATCTTCAAAAAGAGGGGAAAAGAGGACCAAAATAATTAGTGCCCAGTCTGCTTGACTTCAATTCCTGGCAAGATCCTAGAACAAATTATTAAGCAGATAGTCTGTATATTTAACTAGCAATGCTCTCATTACGAGAAGTCAACATGGATTTGTTAAAAACAAGTCATGCCAGACCAATTTGATCTCTTTCTTTGATAGAATTACAGGTCTGGTGGATAAGGGGAACAGTGTGGCTATTGCTTATCTAGATTTCAGTAAAACATTCAATAAGGTTCCCCATGGTATACTTGCAAAGAAGTTATTGTGATAGATATTGCCACTGTTAGATGGATTTGTAATTGGTTAACTGATCATACCCAAAGGATGATCATTAATGGCTTCTCTTCAGATTGAAGAGATGTGACCAGTGGGGTGCCCCAGGGTTCTGTTCTGATGCTATTCAATATCGTTATTAATGACTTGGAGGAAGTAATACAGAGTAGGCTGATCAAATTTGCAGATGATACCAAATTGGGTGGGGTTGCTAATTCCCTAGGTAGAATAAAATCCAAAATGACCTTGACAGATTAGAGTCCTATGCCAAAGCTAACGGAATGGGTTTCAACAGAGGGAAATGTAGGGTGGTGCATCTAGGTAAAAAGAATGAATTGCACAGATATAGGATGGGAGACACCTGGCTGGAAAATAATACCTGTGAAAGGGATCTGGGAGCCTTGGGGGGGGTGAGCAGCCCATTAAGAAGTGCCTTTCCCCACTCGGATTTCCACAAAAAAATGGTTTGGATTTTTGCAAAAACAAACAAAAACAAAAAAGCTGAGAGGCATTTTGTAAAGGCAGAGGGCAAAAGGAAAGGGGAAACAGTGGTGTGTGTGTGGAGGAGAACCCAAACCGACAGGAAACAGCAAGGACATCATTTTCTTAATAATATGCAATAAATATAGAAAATTGTTTATCCCACCAGTATTTCCATTATGTCTGGTGACAGAGCTGGAAAAATTCCTGAAAAAATTGATAAGATCAATTGAAGACCTTTCAATAAGGAGATAATATTTTAGATTAAAGGATTGCCTTAAAAATGGGATAGTTATTCAATTAGAACAGTGGAAAAAGAAATTGATAAAAAGAAATGGCAAATGTGGGGAAGTTATGGACCAGAGGAGAAGGTAGGGAAAAGGACAGAAAGTAAAATTTATTATTTATTATTGGAAGCAGAAAAACGAGAGCATTTATTTAAAGTGTTATGGGAAAGAAATATGACAAATAAGTTGTAATGCTTGGAAAAATATGAGGAATATTAGAATATTGAGATCAATGTTAATAGGACAAGAGAATTTTCATAAGTTAGTGTGGAGCTGAAATGTACAGGCTGTCCATACTAGCATATGCATACATGGATCGCTGATACGGTGTGGTTCAGACCAAATCATTGCATCCACATGTTTCCATTTAGATAGATCCCTCCTTTCTGAGCTGTCTCATACCTTTCTTGCACAATGGTAGGGCATGTATTCTTTCTGGTGTGATTTAGTATGGTCCTAATTAGTTCATTATGTAGCCTGTATGGACGGTTAATGCAGAAATGGAACTAAGGAGATGACCCTGTGATGTGTTACGTGGGCTGTAACACTAAAAGGGAAGGAAGAACCCCCCTTCTCTATTTTCATCTTCCTTTTTTTTCCAATATTAACCGATGTGGCAAAGCTCTAATATCATGATAGGCTGGTACATTTCCATATGCCACTTATATTATTTAACAACAAAAAAGGAAAGATACCCCATCCTCCTGAATGATAACCACAAGAAAAAGCAGGGAGGGTGGCTATGTTGAATCCATGGGCTAGACCCTCACAAGGCAATACAGCTCCAGCAGAAGCCTGGCTGAGGGGAAAGGTGGGGGAAAGTGAGGGTTACTTCCTATACCAATTCCTAACCTTCACCCTAACATTTTCCCCTTGTGCTGCCACTGTCTTTGGCTAGTGTGGCTGCTGCCTCCTTAGTCACGAGTAAGTGAGGCAAACCTTGTTCTGTGTGGACCAGTAGCATAATCTTCAGTGTCAAGAGAGGAGTCCTCAAGTCAGAGTTGAAATAGATTGCACTTCTGATAAGAACCTTTTAAGTACAGATCAGACCATACCACACTGCACCACAGCAGATTTCCCAGTGTGGATGCACCCTGAATCCAATAGATGATTACAAACTCCCAGACAGTTGAGTGGCATAGATCTCTGTCTGTTTCATTTATTAGATGTTTTAGTTTTTATTATTTCTTCAAATTTTCTAAATAAACACACAATCACACACACATCCACCCACACATCCTACCTTGGAATTGAGCCTAAACTTACTGGCCCGTATTCAAGCCAGAGAACCAAACAGCACCTGCTCAACCTCACCTGACTCACATGATAAGTACAATAGAATCCAACGTCATCAGTTATAATTTTTAAAAATCTGGAAGGTGACAGAATGTGTTCCCTGCTTTATTTATTTATTTATTTATTTATTTATTTATTTATTTATTTGTTATATTTATATCCCGCTTATCTACTTGGTACTCTAAGCGGCTTACAAAAAGGCTGCAAAACCAGCAAAATACAATAAATAATCAGACAGACAAACCTATAAACACCCTAGACACTGTAAAACCAAATGACACCTCGACTAACGCGCGAATTGAGATGGCGGGGGAAGAGAAAAAAAAGAAGAAAAAAAGGTTTTTAACTATCGCCAAAGGCCTCACGAAAAAGGTAGGTTTTCAGCGCCTTTCGGAAGGCCAGCAGGGACTCTGCAGAGCGCACTTCACTGGGGATGGAATTCCAGAGGCTGGGGGCCGCCACAGAGAAAGCCCGGGTCCGAGTGCTCGTCCTCCGGGCTTCCCGAGGGGTGGCGACCCGAAGCAAGTGCGCTCGCGCCTGCCGAACGGGACGGGCCAAAGTTGACCGCTGAGCGATACGCTCTGCCAGGTAGTCCGGTCCCAAGCCATGGAGGGTTTTATAAACTAAAACCAGGACCTTGAATCTAATCCGGGCTGCAACGGGCAACCAGTGCAAGCGGGCCAGGACTGGGGTGATGTGGTCGTAACGACGCACACCAGCCACCAGCCTGGCCGCCGCGTTCTGGACCCGCTGCAAGCGCCGGAGAAGATTCAAGGGCAACCCCATGTAGAGCGCGTTACAGAAGATGTAGAGTTTGGAGCTGAGTAAACAACGGCAAAATGACTTTTTCTCAGTGCATTTGCAAGTGCTTCTACAGTACCACCCCTTTCCCTAAAAAGGGTGTGCAGTATCAGAGATATGACCCTCTGTATGGCACATGTAATTAAAGGCAGCAGCATTTCGTAATAGACCTCCGGAAATAAGATAAACAAATAAAATGTTTGCCCAAAAAGAGTGAAAGCACAACCAATGGTGAGTGAATGTATTTATCTTTCAAAATGCATTTGTGTTTCTTAAACTGCATCTACCAAAACCACAGCGGAAATACACATGCTCTCCTTCCTCTTATTTTTATGTGTATGTGTGTCCCTGCACGCATGCACAGACATACACACGCAAACAATGTTGCTGTTACATCCATTCATTTTTCTTTTGAACATGGCTACAATCTATCAATACAGGAACAGGTACTGACTAGTTATGCTGGAGGAGAAGCCAGTTGGGTCCTTGGTGCAGAAGTGCCCTCTAATGGCAGCTAATTGGAATACATGGTGGGGCACAAGGTTCTCAACAGGAATCATACTGAAAAGTTATGCAGTGGAAAGCTTATCTGTCTGCATGTACCCACATGTCTATGAACAACACACTTCTGGAGTGTTCAGTATAAAAATAAAGAGCTAGTGCAAACTGTACACAGCTGGATACTTGTTTACACTGTGTGCCTTTTTAAATGTAAGAAACAGAAACGACAAACAATTCTTACCTCTATGACGGAGCAAGTTGAAAAGATTAAATTTCTCTTCCTCATGCAATAATTAAAGGCACAGGAATCCTACCATGGAGGAGATCTACAAAGACTGTCATCCATAGTTTTATTACCTGCAGCCCTACATTCATGATGGGCAGAATGGCTACGGCTCCGTTGTAGAACCCATTCAAAACAGCGGAAAGGTTTTGGGTTTAATTTCTGGTCACTGCAGGTAGAAAAATCTGGCAGAAGTTCAGGTAAGATACTGCCAGATATTTGGCTAGTCAGGAGTGTGCAACTGTGGCCTTTCAGAATGGTCAGGTGGAAGCTGCCATTAACCTTCACTAAGATATGCAATAATGGAGAATTATTGGCACTGTGCCCCAACAACCACTGTGTGCATGGAATGAAGTGGAGCAGTACTCTGCTTTGGTATCTAACCATTTTTGATGTTTCCACCACTGCAACTGCCCCCCCCCCAGGGTCACATGCACAATTTTAGTGGAAGCAACAACATGAGTGTAAAGGGAAAAGGTTTTGCATTGTATATTGGGGGTTATTGCATGACAAATAAAATAAATTTTAAAAAAACCCTGAGACTCCAACCACTATGAGGGGGTATCAAAAAGTTTTAATTATAATAAAGAAGTTATAGAGATATTTACATGAAACGTTTTGTGCATAATTAGTGTCATTGCCATACATACTTGTGCAAATATCAAATCTTTATTTAAAGTAGTTTTGTTTCCACAGGCTGTAGAAGACATAAACCTGCATGATGAACAAAACTGAAGCTCGAAGTGTCATAAAGTTCCTCCATTTGAAGGGCAACAATGCATGCCAAATCCACGATGAAATGAAAGCTGTCTATGGGGATGAAAGCCCATCATATGACATGGTTGTGAGGTGGAAGAGGAACTTTCAAAGTGGTCACATGTCCCTGACAGATGGGCCACGAGCGGGTAGACCCTCAATCAAGGATGATCTTGCCATGGTGAAGAAAGTGGAGGCCGTTATCCTCGACGACAGAAGATCGACCATGGAAAGAGTGATGGCGGAGACTGGACTAAGTTACGGAACTGCGTGGAGGATTATTCATGAGGAACTGCACATGAATAAGGTGTCTGCACATTGAGTACCTCGCTTGTTGACAGCTCTTCAAAAGCAAACTCGCCATGACTTTTCCCAGCAGAATTTGACTCTGTTGGAGCGGAATGAAGACAATTTTTTTGCTTGTCTTGTCACTAAGGACGAGTGCTGGGTATACCTCTATGATCCAGATACCAAAGAAATGAGCAAGGAGTGGAAACATCCATCCTCCCCCCCCCCAGGAGGCGAAGATCCAGAAATCTGCCAGGAAGATGATGCTGTCCATTTTTGGGGATAGCCACGGGGTAATCTTAACCTTCCGAAGGGCGAAACTCTCAACAGCGATTACTACTGCAACCTTCTGGAGAAACTGCATGATGCATTGAAACAAAAACATCGTGGCATGATCAGCAAAGGCGTCCATCTCCTAGCCGACAATGCACCTGTCCATACAACCCAAGCATCCGTT
This sequence comes from Phrynocephalus guinanensis, assembly GCA_037367245.1. Taxonomy (NCBI): domain Eukaryota; kingdom Metazoa; phylum Chordata; class Lepidosauria; order Squamata; family Agamidae; genus Phrynocephalus; species Phrynocephalus guinanensis. The sequence continues at coordinate 468,611 of CM074732.1, read as the reverse complement.
GTCACCACCCACTGTTTAGGCTATGAACTTTTGCAGCATCCACCTTATTCACCTGATATTTATTTATTTATTTATTCTTGTATTTATATCCCGCTTATCTACTACATGTAGTACTCTAAGCGGCTAACAAAGCAATAAGTACGAAATCAACAACAATGGGATACATCAAATATAAAGCAAAGACAACATAAGACAATAAGACAACATAACATGTAAAATCCTCCTACATCCCAGCATGCGGAGAGACAAATCCTAACAAAGTTAAATTAGGCACACTGAATAGGCTGACTAATTTAAAACAATGGCAATGGCGGGAGGGAAAGGGAAAAAAAAAAAAAAAAACACCTAACTGAGATCGCCAAAGGCCTCTCGGAACAGAAAAGTTTTTAAAGCTTTCCGAAAGGCCTGCAGGGACTCTGCAGAGCGCACTTCGCTGGGGATGGCGTTCCATAAGGAAGGGGCTGCCACTGAGAAGGCCCGGTTCCGAGTGATCGTCTTCCGGGCCTCTCGTGGAGTGGCAACCCGCAGCGAGTGCGCTCGCACCTGCCGAACAGGACGGGCCGAGGTGGATCGCTGGACGATACGCTCTGTCAGGTAGTCCGGACCCAAGCCATGGAGGGTTTTATAAACTAAAACCAAGACCTTGAATCTAATCCGGGCTGCAACGGGCAACCAGTGCAGACGGGCCAGAACTGGGGTGATGCGGTCATAACGACGCGCACCAACCACCAGTCTGGCTGCCGCATTCTGGACCCGCTGCAGACGCCGGAGAAGAGTCAAGGGCAACCCCATGTAGAGCGCGTTGCAGTAGTCCAGTCCCGAGATCACCAGTGCCTGGACCACTGTTCTCAGAGAGTCAACATCCAGGTATGGGCGGATCTGGGCGATCTGACGAAGATGGCAATAGGCGGCCCTGGTCACCGACGCCACCTGCGCCTCCATGGTCAGCGCCGGGTCCAGGACCACGCCCAGATTCCGCCAATATTGCGCCAATCAACTTCTTCCTCTTTCCCAAGATGAAAAAACCACTTCGTGGTCGGCGATTTGACGACAGAGAGGATGTCATTTTTGAAGTGGAACAGTGGTTTTCGAGCAAAGTGGAGGACTTCTACAAAGAGGGCTTGAAACAGGATGAGAAACGCTGGCAAAAATGTTTGACTCTGCAGGGAGACTACATGGAGAAGAACTAACTTTGACCACTGCAAGTGACTATTGTATGTTTTTTATTTCATGGTGATAATTAAAACTTTTGGATACCCCCTCGTATGTAGTCACAGATACTCCTTCCAGCATCATATATCTTTAAGAGATCGGAAGGAAGGGAAGGGAAAACAATTAACAGTCTCTATTAACAAAGTTGAAGAAAAGGGGCAAGGATGATTTTGCCCTTGTGTCCTGCTTGACTGGATTCAGCAGAGCCTTCCCAGTTTCAAAGAAGAAAAGAAAAACCATGTCAGGCTTCTTGCATAGAATGAGAGGAACACAAGGAAAACAAAATACCTCAGGCAGGTTCCAGCAGCAGCATTTCTTCGCTGGCATCTCAGGACTGGTTTTTACCCGAACTCAGGATTCCATTTATCCACAGGAAATGTAACAATGCAGTATGACTACTTCAATCCCTGCAGCAGTCCCTCACATATAAATGTGACATGAAACAAAACCCCACTCTGCAACCTGACTGAGCTACAGCAAGTTAGAATTCCAGACTTGGCTCTCATGCTCCATGGCTACTAACCAAAGCCCAATTAACCAATAATTTAATTGCCCTAATCACTGGGCAATTTTAATCAGATTAATCAACGCTGCCCACCAACCCAAGATATAGTGAACATTTTGCTTAAAACTTTGAAGCTAGTTCAAAGGCTAGCTTTTGAAAGGGGAAATTTGCAGAACAACATAAGCCGGGGGTCTGCAACCCGCGGCTCCGTTTGTAACCTTTGCCGCGGCTCCGGGAGGTTCCCCTCGTGGAAGGGGTCCCGCGGCATTTAAACTAGGACCGCGGGGGAAACTCCAGCACGCCGCCGCCGCTGTCCTCCTCGTCTTCCTCCTCCTCCTCCTCCTCCTCCTCCTCCTCCTCCTCCTCCTCCTGGTGCTGCTGCAGCCGCTGCTGCCGCCACCGGTGCGCCACCGCCTCCTCGGCCGTGGTGAAGGCTCCTGGGCCGGCCAGGGCCAGGATGGCGGCGGCAGCGGCGGCGTTGGAGGGGTGGTGAGGGTGGAATCGGTGGCCGCCGGGGTCTCCTCCCGCCACGGGGGTCAGGGGCCACTCAGCAGCAGCAGCAGCAGGAAGCCACGCGTGTTGGTAATCCTCCTCCTCCTCCTCCTCCTCCCCCTCCTCCCGCCACCGCCGGCAGTGGAGGAGGCGGAGGCGGCGGCGGCGAGGGGGAAGCGGGCACAATGGCCGCGCCCGGCCGGGAAAAGGGCGAGGGGAGGCAGCGGCGGCCAGGCCCAAGCAGCCGGTCGGTTCGTGGTGGTGGTGGTGGTGGCGGCGGCGGCCTGGACGGACAAAAAGGGGGTCCGAAAGCAGAATGGAGGAGCGGACCGGGGAGATCCACGGTGGCCCAGCGCGCCACTCGCCCTCCCGCTTCTTTCAGCCTCACCCGCCCCTTCCCTCCGTCTCCTTCACCAGCCAAACTTTGCCCACACACGCACACACACCACGGCTGCAAGAAGGGTGTGTGTGTGTGTGTGTGTGTGTGTGTGTGTGTGTGTGTGTGTGTGTGTGTGTGGCATCACCCACCCCTTCCCTCCGTCTCCTTCACAAGCCAAACTTTGCCCACACACACACGCACACCACGGCTGCAAGAAGTGTGTGTGTGGGGGGAGGGGGGAGAGGTCGCCGCTCGCCCGCTTCCAAAAAAAGGGACCATCCGCAGGGTCGCAGGCCCGTCCTTTCAACCGCTGAGGCGGGCACCGCTCCCTCGCCTCCGGCTGCGGGACCGTGGCGGCGGCGGCGGCGGCGCTGGTAGGCCCGGAGCGCGGGTCATCGCCTCACGGAGCCTCGAACGGCGGCTGGCCCAGCGCCCGGTTGCTGAGGCGGAACAGCGAGAACGGCAGCGGCGGTTGTATATATTTGTTTTAAATGTCGCAATGGTTTTGCGGCTCCCAGGGTTTTTTTTCCGTCGGAAATGGGTCCAAGTGGCTCTTTATGTCTTAAAGGTTGCAGACCCCTGACATAAGCCTTCTTTGGCTTAAGTTAAAGGTATTTTCAGCAAATGTATTTTTTTCTACAGACAGCAGTTTGGTGATCTTAGTAGGAAAGAACACTGGCTAGCAGAAGGGAATGTCATGCAGAAAGCATGCACAGTTTCTTCTCTGAAGAGGGAATATAAAGTTAAAGGACTCTTATGGTCCAAGTGAAAGAACAATTTAATCAGGACCAAAAAGCCCAAGAGATGAACCCTTCTTTCTTGGGTATACAGCAGCACTGTTGAAAAAGACACTCTTCTGCTACCAACTCTATTAACAATACCTTCAGAAATGCTTCTTCTCCCAGCGTTTGTGTAGAAAGTACCCTTGCTCTTCTACTGCCTTACCCGTTCTTCATAAAAACACTCTTCTGAATGGTAAAATGGGCTGGTGGACAGGGACAGGGATAAAGAAAAAGTCAGAATGATAAGTCTGCTCCTTTTCACAGTCTATCCTAATTCTAACTTCAGAATGGTTTTAGGAAGGACATCGATGAAAGAAGCACAAATCACTTAAACTATCCACCAGTCATTGAACAGATACAAGATGAGCACATTTTTAAGAGCACGCTATGCCTCCATCCAAGTTAAGAGACGTGCAAGAGGATTTTTTATGGCATTGACTCTCCATATTCTTAAGGTCTGGTGCACATTTCACTGTGGACACATTCCACAGTGTTTTGTCACACCCACAAGGGCAGCTCCACATTACAACCTTTGCTAGATTTCCCCTGACTTCCTCCCACCTACTTTTCCACGGAAGATGTTCTATTTGGTGACACCATTCTTTCAACTTGTCAGCTCTCATGAGATTGCAAAATATAACCCGAACACAGGTTCCTCTGTTTGATGAGGCCATACAACTCATATTACTTGAAATGCATTTATGCAATTAAATGGGAGAGGTGCCCTTTGCACAGCATTTGTAACATATGCCATGTATATAATAAGCAGCCTTGTGTGAACATTTATTTAGTCACAAAGTGTGATCCATCAAGAGTTCTTATGACACAACCTCAGTTTAAGCTATCTCAAGTCAAGAGCAAGAAGGCAGCATCCTAGAAGCAATCCCCATGGTTTGTAGGCCATTTAAAACCTTCTCTATTCTTGCTTATAAAACAGATCAAGCGGTTATTTAGCTTTGTGATATTTTTATTTGGAACTTCTGATTACTTTCTTTCAAACATATCTTTCACAAATATTAACATTATTAATCAAATAAGTAAATGAACAATTAAGTTTGACTCTCTCCGCACTTCAGACTTTACCATGACGCACAAGAAATCAAGTATCCAAGATGGGCATGAAAACATTGTGCACTCTCAGCAAGATGGTTTTCTTCTCTTTTTAATTTTAATATCAAAGTGTTACAAACAGTAATTATGGTTCATTACTAAAACTGTGAATATGCCATTTAATTGTTTTAATATCTGGGGATTAAATGAAGAATGCACCATTTTAATGGACGGGAAGGGGCAGGGGAGAACTACACTGATTATTCTAAGCACTGAAAAAGCTACATTTATGTTTTCACCCCATTTTCAACCAGCCTCAAATCTAGACAATGTCATATTACACATAATTGATCTAATCCTAAATCAGTGTAAAGTGTGTTTGAAATAATACAAGGCAAGTCTGTTTTATTTTCAAAATGAATCTGAAACATATATGTTTCAGAAAATATTTATGTAACATTTTCCCCCCAAACACACAAACATCATTTTGATACAAGTAGCCCAAAAGTTTTACATAATTTAACTGAAAGAAGCACTGTGCAAAAAATTCTTAATTACATATAAGTTAACTATAATGTGGCATCCTGATGAGCTTTGGGAGAAGATAGACAATTACAAGAAATCTCAGTGACTTCCAAAATAAACTCCCACAATTTAAAGAGTTTGTTTGACTCCCTCAAGTTACCAAAATACAACATTACACAAGACTGCCATCTACTGGCAAAACATAGTATTTCATGCTATTTTACTAAAGGATCTACAGTATTCTCTTTACGCTTCCATATTAGAAAACATGTAGAAATGAACAGCTTTGCTACGTACAGTATATCACAGAGATGTGTATATCACATTTTGTAAACATCTTGGTATATCTTTTCATGTGACAACGCTGAAAAGAGAGAACATTTGGCTACAATGCAAAGCAGTGAGTATACAGCTTGTATAACAGTGTAAATATGCAGTCCCCTCAAAATAATTCAACACACAGCCATTAATGTCTAAACCGCTGGCAACAAAAGTGAGTACACCCCTAAGTGACAATATCCAAATTGGGCACAAAGTGTCACTATTTTGTGTGGCCACCATTATTTTCCAGCACTGCCTTAACTCTCTTGAGCTTCACAGGTTGCCACTGGAGTCCTCTTCCACTCCTCCATGACGACATCACAGAGCTGGTGGATGTCAGAAACCTTGTGCACCTCCACCTTCCGTTTTAGGATGACCCACAGATTCCCAATAGGGTTTAGGTCTGGAGACATGCTTGGCCAGTCCATCACCTTTACCCTCAGCTTCTTTAGCAAAGCAGTGGTCATTTTGGAGGTGTGCTTGGAGTCATTTTCATGTTGGAATACTGCCCTGTGGCCAAGTCTCTGAAGGGAGGGGGATCATGCTCTGCTTCAGTATGTCACAGTACATGTTGGCATTCATGGTTCCCTCAATGAACTGTAGCTCCCCAGTGTTGATAGCCCCAGACCATGACACTCCCACCACCATGCTTGACTGTAGGCACAACACACTTGTGTTTGTACTCCTCACCCGATTGCCGCCACACATGCTTGACACCATCTGAATCAAATAAGTTGATCCTGCCTCTCATCGGACTACATGAAATCCATGTCCTTAGTCTGCTTGTCTGCAGCAAACAGTATGTGGGCTTTCTTGTTTCATCATCTTTAGAATAGGCTTCTTTCTAGGACAACAGCCCCAAAACCAGTTTGATGCCATGTGCCACATATGGTCTGAGTACTGACAGGCTGACTCCACCCCACGCCTTCAACCTCTGCAGCAATGCTGGCAGCACTCATACATCTATTTCCCAAAGCCAACCTTAGGATATGACACTGAACAAGGGCACCCAACTTCTTAGTAGAACCTGTCCTGTTAAACCACTGTATGGTCTTGGCCACCATGCTGCAGCTCAGTTTCAAGGTCTTGGCAATCTGCTTATAGCCCTAGGCCAGGCAAGTACAAATTTCAGCCCTCCTGATGTTTTGGACCACAACTCCCAGACTTCCAAGCCTGTATTTCCAATGGCAAAGGACTCTGGGAGTTGTGGTCCAAAACATCTGGAGGGCCAAAGTTTGGACATGCCTGCCCTAGGCCATCTTTATTTAGAGTAACAATTCATTTTTTTCAGATCCTCATATAGTTCATTACCATGAGGTGCCATGTGGAACTTCAAGTGACTAGTATGAGAGAGTGAGAGCGATAATATCTGTTCCCCCTTCACACCTGAGACCTTGTGACACTAAGGAGTCTGATGATATCAGGAAGGGAAAACAGCTACTTGGGAAATGTGAGGTGGTGTACTCACTTCTGTGATATACTCTGTACCAATGAAGCGTAACAGTTTCAAAATTACTGCCAAGGGAGAGAGAAATCCTTGGAGAAAGAGCTTGGATCCTTAAAAGAAATTTCCTAACATAAACTATTCAAACTTAAAAGAAAAGCCAAGTTGGGTAATGCCTTCTAAGTGCAGTAAAAAGGCAGTAATGGAGTCTCAGGCAGAGACTCAGGATTTTGAGGGAAATGGAAATCCACAGCTATTGTCTGTGCAGACATGCTTAAATTTGTCAATCAAATGATTCGCATACTGAATGACAGGTTTCCGTCACTTGCTTCAATCTATTAAACCAAAACTGAAAGTTCTGGCCCCACCAGGAGTCCAAGAATTCTTAAGAGGAGAGGAAAGAAAAATGAAACAGAAAAGAGTTCAGAGGGCATGACATCACAACCCTGATGTGTGTGCCTGGTTGGTCTTCTATCTCTCTTGTCCCTGCCCCCAATTTCTCAAAACAAACTTCAGGTGACTACGAGGGCACCTTGCAACTTATATTTATTATTTATTTAATTTATTTTGATTATTTCTACCCCACCTTTCTCCTTGGGGAAAAAACCCAAGGTGGCTTACAGTAATGAGAGACAATATACAGTCCAGAACATTTAAGACATATTCAAGTCAAGAACAGGAAATTAGAAGAGGCATCTTAGAACATTAAAAGGTAACATTAGAGCTATATGGAGAATGCAAAAAGAAAAGAAAAATCAATTATGAGGGATGGAAAGTAACATGGAAAACACTCGTGTTCTTATGAAATCAGTCAATACAATCATGCAGGGTAATCCATGTATGATTATTCTCAGGTCTTTTACATATTGACTGCTTGTTTGGAATATGGCTGTACAAAAAGGAATCATAGGGATTCTATAACATTCCACAGGTAAGTGATGTTTATAACCCTAAACATGTCATAGAAATGAACTAAAACAGGAAGAAGTGTATATATGAGCCGAAACAAAGCATCTCCCACCTTTTATTACTCTAACCCAACTATCATAATAGAGATATGGACAAAAAAGGACCTGGTAAGAGAGGGAGAGAAAAAAAGAGAGAGAGAGAGAGAGAGAGAGAGAGAGAGACTATAGATATGGATAAATATGTATGTATACGTACTGCCATGCCACAGAATTGATAGCCCCGTAGAGCCTGTTGGGCTCATAGGTTTCAGTCTAATCAGTCTTATGAATGAATATTCCTTATGTTTCTGAAACACAAGTATTTATTTATTTTATTTATTTATTAAGCTTTTATAGTGCCTATTTCCCGATGGGACTCTAGGCGGTTTACAAAGAGCATCAGCAAAACCATAAAAGCAGTAAAACATCTATAAAAACCATCAATGAGGGGCAGCAAGAAGTAACACAGCAGAGGGAAACCCCTCGACATGTAGCAGCAGGCAAGAGGAAAGAAAAAAAATTAACCAGGAATAAGGTTGCCATAGGCTTCCCTGTATAACATTGTTTTTAAAGCCTTTTTAAAGGCCGGCAGGGACGATGCAAGGCGCAGCTCATTGGGTAAGTTGTTCCATAATGAAGGGCCCACAACCAAGAAGGCACAGCTACGCATCATCACCTTCCGTGCCTCCCTCGGCGTGGCCACCCTAAGTGAGCGCGCCCGCGACATCCGCGTGGGTCTGGCCTATGTTGACCTCTGGGAGATACGCTCCAACAGGTATTCAGGGCCCAGGCCATGGAGGGTTTTGAAAACCAAAACCAGGACCTTGAACCTAATCCAGAGGGGCATGGGCAACCAGTGCAGGTGGGCCAGAACTGGGGTGATGTGGTCATATTTATGAGCACCCACCACCAGTCTGGCCGCCGCATTTTGTACCTGTTGGAGCCTCCGGACAAGGGTCAAGGGCAACCCCACGTAGAGTGTGTTGCAGTAGTCAATCCTCGAAATCACAAGGGCCTGCAAAACTGTCCTCAGGGAGGACTCATTGAGGTACGGTCGGATCTGGGCTGGAAAAAAGCGGCCCTGGAGACGGCCGTCACCTGGGCTTCCAGGGAGAGGGCTGTGTCCAGCACCACGCCCAGATTCCTAGCCCTGTCTGTAGGCTGGAGGGAAGTTCCCCCCAGGCTAGGGAGGGGGCCATTGTACCTAGAAGAGGGCGCCCCGAAGCACAGAACCTCGGTCTTCTCCGGACTGAGTTTGAGCCTGTTATTCCTAGTCCATTCCAAGACCGCCTCCAGGCACAGATCGAGGGAGCAAACCGACTCCACTGCAGAAGAAGAAAAGGAGAGATAGAGCTGCATGTCATCAGCGTACTGATGACAGCGAACTCCAAATCTCCTGATGACCTCCGCCAGCGGCCTCATATAAACATTGAACAGTATAGGGGAGATTGCCGACCCCTGGGGCACCCCACAAGGGAGCGTCCAAGGAGCCGACAATTCGCCCCCCCCAACTGAACCCGCTGGAGCCGGCCATCGAGGAAGGGCCAGAGCCAGTAGAGTGCTGAGCCCCCAATTCCCACCTCGGCCAGCCGGTCCAGTAGGTTACCATGGTCGACAGTATCAAAGGCAGCTGACAGATCAAGGAGAACCAACAGGGAGGAACACCCCCTGTCAGCCTCCCTGAGGAGGTCATCCTGCAGAGCGACCAGGGCAGTTTCGGTTCCTCAAAATGGCCTGAACCCGGACTGGAAGGGATCAAGGATATGATTTTCCTCCAGGTATGACTGTAGCCAAACGGCAGCCACCCTCTTGACAACCTTGCCCAGGAAGGGAACAATGGCAATCGGACAATAGCTGGCTAAATCATCCGATGCCAAGCCGGGCTTTTTCAATGTGGGCTTCACCACCGTCTCCTTTAAACAAGAGGGGAAAATCCCCTCCCGAAAGAAAGCGGTGGCGATAGAAGAAGCCCACTCCGGCATGTTCCCTCCTGCAGATTTAATAAGCCAGGCTGGGCAAGGGTCGAAAGGGGAGGCCGCCGGCCGACAGTAAGCCAAAACCCTGGAGGCCTCCGCCGAAGAAACAGGTCCAAAATCAACCAAGGAAGGGGACCAAGGGGGGTGAGGCCCCTGGGATATGCGGGGAGGGACCACTGCAGCTGGAGTCCAGATTGGAATGGATGGCCTCAATCTTGGATCTAAAACAGGCTGCAAATTGCTCACTAGTGAAACCACTAGGAGGAGGCCCGGGCTGGCCAGGATTGGAAACGTCTTGAACCACTCAGAACAGCTCCGCCTGGCGGTTCGAGGCCTCAACAATTCTCAGGAAGGCATGAACTGTTCTAGCGTCCCTGATCGCGTGAACATAATGGCCGGTCAGCCACTTAAGTGCAGCCGTATTCACCTCCGTCCGATTCTTTCTCCATACACACTCAAGCCTCCTCTGTTCTTGCTTCATCGCCCGCAACTCAGCCATAAACCACGGCAAGGAGCGGGCTCTACATCGGAGGAGGCGCTTGGGGGCGATCCGGTCGACAGCCCGGGCGGCACCCACATACCACCTTTCCACCTGGGCTTCAACCGGGTCATCAGGCAGTTCGCCGGTAAGCTCCTTGAAGGTCTCCATGAACCGGGCAGGGTCCAGGAGCCTACAGGGGCGGGCCCAAACATAGGGCCGATGCTCCCCGCAGGGCAGGGGGGGGGCAATCGACAGGGAAAATTTTAGCAGATAATGATCTGACCATGGCACGGGATGGGATACAATGCCCCCAACCCTCAGAGCAGAATCCGTCAGCATGGAGGAAAAAACCAGGTCCAGGTTATGGCCAGCATTATGGGTGAGGCATACAACATTCTGAGATAGGTTCATAGAGGCCATGGACTCCATGAATTCCAGAGCAGCTCCTGAAAGTTCTGCCTCAGCATGCACATTGAAGTCCCTAACCACCAAAAGGCGGGGGGACCTCAACAGGGCAGCCGAGACGAACTCAGTGATCTCTGGAAAGGATAGGGGTGGGTTGCGGAGAGCACGGTACACCAGCACAATACCAAACCTATCTCGCTGACCCACCGATAAATGAAGGCATTCTAACCCGGAACACACCAATGCCGCAGATCTGCTAACATAAAGGGATTCCCTGTAAATGATGGCCACCCCACCCCCCTGACCCTCTGGCCTGCCCACCCACTGGACCTGAAACCCAGGAGGGGGGCACAGCAGGGAAAGGGAAGCCCCTCCCTCCTCGCCCACCCAGGTTTCAGTAATAAATGCCAGGTCGGTTCGCTCATCCACAATGGCATCATGGATGAGAGGGATCTTGTTATGAACCGACCTGGCATTGGCAAGGAGGACAGGCCAGAGGCGCCGGCGGAGTGGCTCCCTGAAACGTGGCAGTGGGTGGGAGGTCAGAACGGGGGACCGGCATCAGTTGCCGGACCTGAGCTCTTCTTGCCCGACTAACCCCCCCCCCAGCTCAAAGCGTACCTCCCACGACCAGACACCACGGGAATAGAGGTCCCTCCCAACATGGTGACCAAGGGGAGGGGAGGGGAAAAAAACAATACAACAAACCAATAACAACTACAACTATACAATGAGTAAATATAAAACAGGCTTGTAAACAAGATATAAAACCTATAAAAATAAGTAAACAACAGAAAAAAACAAATAAAATAAAATAAGGTGAGGTAGAATAAAAGGAGAAAGCATATAAAAGGTCCACTGGTCAGTGGGAGAGAACAGGGAGAGAATGAGGGAGGGGAGCGAAGGGCGGGGGGAAGAGGTCTCTGCTCCAGAGAAAGAGTGCAGATGATGCTGGCAATAGGCCGGCCACATCCAGTCCACAAGGCCCAAATGTTCCTCATCCAGCCTCGGCCAAATCCCCCTGCCAGAGATGGACAGTCAATTATCCACTCCACCACCAACTGGTCAGAACAATCAGCACCCCCCTGGCCATGATGGACTTCTAGAGGGGGGGGGGCTTCCAGAGCCGTAGTCGAGGTCGCTGCCTCAGTTCAGTCACGCCCCGTCCGGAGCAGGCGGTCTTCTGTGGGGGGGGGGGCTCCGCAGCTGCGGTCGCCGCCTCAGTCCCATCTCAGGAACCTCCTGCAGACAGAGGTGGACATCTCCGGGAGGGGGGCCTCCGGGCCATGATGGTCTTTCTGGGAGGGGGCCTTACAGCTGCAAGTACTCTAACAACCACCTGTTATAATGCTTTTATTATACAAAAGCTATTGTTACAAAGTTACATTAAAACTTTTTGTCCAAAAAGAAATGCAAACCAAATTTCTAATTTGTATTGCTTATTTAAACAGCATACAGTAATCAAAAGCATGAAATAGACAGTTTTTTGTTCCATGCTGCCGCAACAGTACATTTACCCAACTCACCACAGACAACAACGCCCCCTCAACAAGAAAAATCCTCACTTTGATGCATTTCCAGTTCCGGCTACACCGCAGTGACACAACTTGATAAGTGCTCCAGTTTATCAAGTTGAATTCCTCCAGATAAAGGAGCCCCTAAGGGGGTAAGTTTCCCTGGATGGGAAATGAAGAAAAGGCAGCACCTGCATACACAAAGGGATCGGCGGTGAACTTCACTAGAAGCAGGAAAATGCCTTACCACCCACTGAGGGAAGACCAATGCCATTCTGATGAAAGCAGAGCTGTCGGTGCTGGACGCTGTAAATAAGCTGTTTATATTTGGAATGTTGTGAGTAGATCTGCTTCCCCCCTCCATTTATCTACACAAAGCTCCTCCTTGGCTTTAGAAAACTTTATTCAAATAAGCATCAACCCTCCTCCTCTTCTGGAAGTGGTGCTTAGCGAAGAGGTGAATAGTTTGAAAAGATGTACAGAATAAGTGATTATTTTCACACTCCATTATTGCCTTTCTGCTTTATTGCATTTCTTCTGAGGAAATTAGCTTATGTTTCTCTGCTCTTTGGTATGTAGTGATTCTAAGATACTACCTTAAAGAAAATTACTTTATGCATTTTGTACTTTCGTTATCTGCTGAACTTAATGACGCAGTTTTAAGAGCAGCATTGGAGAAGCTGTTTGTTAAAGAACACTTCGACCTTGTGATAATCTCATGTTTTGAAAACAAATGCTGAAAGATAGCTATTTCTTGCCTCTAGGACTTTAATCCAGTCATCTCCTATACCCCTCCCTTTTGGAAATTAAGTGACAGAAACCATAATTACAAGCAACTTTAATTTTTTGTTGTGAGCCATAAAAACACAAAGGATTGGGAAAATATTCAGAAGAAGAATTCACAAATATACTTTTATCTGGATTACAAAGAATAATAGATATCTTGGTTCCAACCTCTAAAGATACAGAAATGTCCAATCCCGATAAAGTAATAGAAGCAGAGCAGACACCGGACTCCAATCTACAGATGACAACAGCAGGATCTATCCAAGCTAGACCCCAACACGAACTCTTGGATAACAATGAATCCCTGGGGGAAACTGAAATTAGCTTGAGTCAAAAGATTATACTAGAACAAAGGGCGGATCTCTACATGAAAACAAATTTGACAAGAATGGTGTCAAGATGTGCCAAGTACACGGAATATGACAAGTGCATCTGTTTTACTCAATATGGGTGTCAAAGAGAGGAAAATTGGGACTTTTTTGGTAGCTGAGCGGTCATCAAGATTACTTTCAAGATAACACAACAACCCCTGAAGTTAATGGATCTGACAAGGGGAAAGCAACCTGTGAAGATAAGGGGCTTGGCAGGAAAAGGGAAAATTAAAAAAAGAATTTTTGGCTTAGTGAATTTATTACATAAAATGTTTTCTGTATTCTGACTGTCTAAGACTACTAGTTAATTGGTATGATATGGGAAATGGGAAATGGAAATGTGAAGACAAACCTGATATATAAATAAATGTTCATCTGTTAGATTTTTTAAAAAATAGTGGCAATTAGGTATAGATAAGAATTTCTATGTATAAAGTGAAACAAATAGACCAGGAGGTAGTTCTTTTATAATAGCCCATAAAGTATTGCTGTGATTAGGCACTCATTTGAAGACTAGGTAAATATACTGCGGATGATATATAGAATATCTATAGTTAGTCAAATCTATCCTAAATTGCTTAGTATTGAAGAGCTAAACTGTGAGACTTAATAGACTGTTGAGATTAGATAGGCTATAGTCTTTGTGTTAAAAAGATATGTAAGTAATGACAGAATATGGATGAGATAGTAAGAAAATTAAGTATGAAAGTATGCTCATTTAAGCTGGGCAAGGAGATATTAATTATATTCGGCTCTATGTTGGGAAATCGATAACACGACAGGAGCCGAGCAATATATTTGTTTTATGGAATTTAGTGTAGAAAATAAATAAAAATGTAAATAAAAGAAAATGAAAAACCCTTACTTTAATCACAGTATGTAATTGATTGCAACTTTTCTATTAATGTGTGCAATCTTAGAAAGAGAGCATAATTTTACATCAAGTACAACAATTCCAGCAAACAAACAAACTAACAAACAAACAAAACTGTCAATGAAATAACATAATAATCTTTCAGATAATATTTTCCATATCTACTGTTTCCACTGCCTCACTCTTTCTATGTTCCTAAATAAGGATTATAATAGTATGGCTTTTTGAAAGAATGGCATAACAAAACATATGACCAAGTAGGTGCTTATGAGGATTACCTGACACTTTTTTTCTCTTTTCCTTTCCTGTCCCATCCCCAAACCCTGGATATTTCCAAACTGTAAAAATTAAGTTTCTATTAGCATCTTGATTCTTTGTGGCTATCACTGGCAGTTACATTTGCAGCTTTGAAGTTTCCTCTAGGTCTGTCATTTGGTTAGGCTGCTGATGGGTGCCTGGGGTGCTTTGTCCTCTGGGATGCTATTTGGCTTAAATTCATCTCTGATTATAAGCAATTTATGCATTTTTATCTGCTTTATATAAACATCAAAGGGAACAGAGATACCTACTCAGCAATCTCCATTACAGACAAAGAAAATGGCAAATGTGATCTTATTTACTTTTACTGAAAGTCTCTAAGCTCACCTTTACAGTTGTAACATAAAGATACTAGTCTTACCTATGAAAAAAATATTTTATAAAATGCAGCCAAAATAGTTCTGACTTTACAATATATTGAAAATTAATTTTGTACATAACAGTACTTTGGAATTACAGCAGTGGTGGTGAACCTTTGGCATTCCAGATTATTTTGTACCACAGCTCCCAGAATTCAGACCCTAGAATGGCAATTACAAAGGATTGTAGGAGTTGTAGTCCAAAACATCATGAGTGCTGAAGATTTGCCACCACTGATTTATAGTTATGTATATGCCTATTAATTAATTATTATTAACTCCTCTGAAATAGCAATGCCACTAACATCCCTGTTTTAACACCCATTAGTTCATAACTATGCTGTCGGATGGCATGCATTAATCAGTCCCCAGCCAAACAACTTTACTACCAACTGGATTGTACGGACCTAAAAGACAGCAGAGTTCTTCCCATGAGTCAGAGTAATTCAATAAAAAGGAGTTTGAATAAAGAAGTGGCAACAACCATTATTAAAGGCACAATGATTTAATAAATGCTTTATGAAAAGATAACACATTGAGATTTGAAAGACAGAAGAATAAATGGCATAGGAGAAGCACCTGTGTGCACATCCTTGTGGTCATTCCTAATATAGTGAAGTAAATGAGATAAATGTGAAACATCGGTCACTTGCTACAGTGCTGCTATGTTTATCATAATACAAAAATGTGTTTCCAAGTTCCAGTGTAGAATTGGCTTTTCTAAATCCATTTTAAAGGATGGGTCCAACCTTTGATCTAATAAATTCATCTTACTACAGCTTACAAGAATTCAAATACAAAACCGTTTACCTCTCACTTGGTGGCAAGGCAGTCAACAGAAATCGTTGGAAAAAAAGGACATTAAAGCCTTTTTCTGTCTCTCTATGCTCTAGAACAGTGGTCCCCAACCCCCGGGCCGCGGACCGGTGCCGGGGAGGCTCCTCCCCTTTTCCTCCGCCGCCCTCCTCCTCCTCCTCTTCTGTCCCGCGGGCGGCCAGTGGAGGAGGAAGGCTGGAGGAGTGCAGGAGGAGCCACCGCCGCCGCCTTTGCCTTTACCTTCCTCCTCTGCCCGCCGCCGCACATCATCCTCCTCCTCCTCCGCCCTCCTCCGCCTCACCCTCCACCACCACCAGCAGCAGCAGCAGCAGGAAGCTGGGGGCCGGGCGCGCGGGGGCCGGCGGGGAGGAGGGGGCGTGCGCGGGAGGCGCTGGCGAGCCCCCCCACGCGCGCGCACCGCCGCCGCAGCGTGGGGGCCCCCTCGGTCGGAAGAGGAGGTGGGTGCCCCTCCTCCTCCTCCTCCCCGGGGCGCGCACCCTTTGGCCCCTCCCTGCGGCCGCGCTCCAGGGCGGAGCCCCCCCGCTGCCGCCGCCGCCGGACCGCGTCTGTGTTGGGTGCGGGCGGGGGGGCGTCGCGGGCCGGCCTGGGTGTTTTCGCCACCGCCGCGACCCTCCCCCCGCGGTCGCCGCCGCCCCTGCGACCCCCCACCGCAATCGCCCCAGCTGCTGCTGCTGCTCCTCCGGCGGCGGCGGCGGGAGGAGGAGGAGGAGGAGGAGGCGCTACCGCCCTCGTTGCAGCCCCTTCGGGGCGGGGCGGGTTCCGCCAGTCCCCAGCGGCCGCCTCGCCGCCTCCCCGGGAGAGCGGACAAATTCCAGCAGCAGGTGAGAGAGGCGGCGGCGGCAGCGGGAGGCGCTTGGGCTCCCCCTTCTCAGCCCGGAGACCCAGCGGGAGGGGGGGCAAGTCTTGGTGGCGGGGGAGGGCGCGCGCGGCGCGGGGTGAGCTTTGCCCGCCTCCCTGAGAGGTGGCCAGGTGTGTGTGTGTGTGTGTGTGTGTGTGTGTGTGTGTGTGTGTGTGTGTGTGTGTGTCGGGGGAGGGCTGAAGAAAGGACACTGGCCTCTCCGGGGGGCGTGCGGGGGCGCCACCCCCCCACCGGCCTCCCTCCCCTCCCCCCTCCTGTTCGCCCGCCCGAAGGCCTCAGCCGGAGGCGGGCGGCGGCGGCGGCCGAACCCGGGCGGCTGCCGTGGCCGCTGCGGCCGCCGACAGGAGGAGGAGGCGGGGGCCCGCCCGCCCAGGAGCACCAGGCTCCCCCCACCCCGCCCGTGCGCGCGGGGGGGCGAGCGGCATGCCCGATGCCCCCCGGCGCCGCCGCTCCTGTGCCCCCCCCCGCAAGGCACACGCTCCAAGACCCCCCCCGCACCCCCCCCCACCCCCGCCTCCCCTCCTCCCCCTCCTCCCTCCCCCATCCCCCCCCCCCACACACAAACACCCCCCCCTTCCCCCCCGCCCGACCCCCCCTGAACCTCCCATCTCCCCCCCTCCCCACCCCCAGCCCCGGGCCACGGAAAATCATCAAACATTTACCGGTCCGTGGGGACAAAAAGGTTGGGGAGCACTGCTCTAGAAGTACTCCTACTACCCAAAGCCTTGGGCAAGCCCCCCCAAAAAACCAGGAAATCCCAAATGCAAATCCCAAATACAAATCCAGGCTATGCTTTCAGCTTCTGTTGTTCATGGATATATAAGCAGACAATTACCTCTAACTTGAGTTTATTCTTAGGCAAAATTCCCCTATAAAACCCCTATACAGCGGTACCTCAGTTAATTAGTACCTTGGTTTGTGAGTGTTTCGCAAAATGAGCAAAATTTAAAATACAATTTTGCTTCACTTTGTGAGCAATGTCTTGCAAAATTTCTTTGAAAACACAGCCTAGCTCACCCTTCTTCTTCCTCCTCCTCCTCCTGACTGGAGGTGTCTTCCATGGCTTGGCGTGGACCTGGCAATGCCTGGAATGGGCCTCTGGGGTGTCCGGTGGGCCTTCGCTGGGGCCAGCGCTGTCTGAAAGTGACTGATTCTTTTCATCCACTACTCACTTTCCTGCATCACCCTCACAGTTCTGGAGGGTCTTCAAACCAACCAGGAGAGATTTTCAAAGAGTGAAACAGGCTGGGGGACAAGGAGGAAACAAACAAAAATAACTTCCACTCTCTTTCTATTTGCAGGACTTTTATACAGAATCAGAAGCCTACCATGAATGGCAGACGTTGTGCCATCCATGGAAGGCATATTCCAGACTCATTCCATTAAAAATGCCCGAAAATACAGTGCATGAAACTATATGAAAAGGTAACCAAAGGAAATGGATAACAATCACTTGCATTTCTTATTATACAGTCTGCACTTCATGTTTTCTAACTCATGATCTCAGACAGCAAACTGGTATGTCATGAATGGTTGGTCTGCGGCAAGGAAGCAAATGCAGTACACCACCAAAAGACCCCTGGGGCCCATAACTTCATCCCACTGTGTTTGTTACTATAAAAATTGCGGGAAACATGACACGTAGAGAGCACACAGCTTCAAGGTCTTAACTTTGACATATAAAGCCCTAAATGGTTTGGGACCTCGCTACCTGACAGAACGTCTTCTTCTTCAAGGTTGCCAGGTGATTAAGACCTAAAATTAACACAGAGCGAAGAACACAAAGATTGAATAAGATCTCATGCCTTCTCAGTAGTATCTCCAAAACTTAGGAATGAGCTCCTGCCTGAGATTAGACTGCCCCCTTCTTTGGAAACATTCAAAAGGATATTTAAAAACAAGGCTGTTTAGCCAGGCATATCCAGAGTCAACTTAAAAAAAGAACATATGCTTCCTTGAAAGATCATCCCACCACTGTATAAAGTGATACCTTGGTTTATGAAATTAATTCGTTTTGTGGACCATTTCATACTGCAAAAATTTCATAAACTGAACTGCGGTTTCCCATAGGAATGCACTGAAAACCAATTAATCCATTCTGGAGGTCTGAAAAAAGTAAA
Organism: Phrynocephalus guinanensis; assembly: GCA_037367245.1. Lineage (NCBI taxonomy): Eukaryota > Metazoa > Chordata > Lepidosauria > Squamata > Agamidae > Phrynocephalus > Phrynocephalus guinanensis. The sequence continues at coordinate 450,054 of CM074732.1, read as the reverse complement.
AAGGGGGGGATGGATTACAGTAATTGGTTTTCAATGCATTCCTATGGGAAACTGTGTTTTGAGATCCTCGCTGTGGTGCCTTCCACTCCCTGCCACTCCCTCCATTTCAGAAGCCGGCTGGGTGAAAATGTCAGGTTGCACCACAGGTAGAGTGGTAGTGTCGCTGTGGTCGCCGGCAAGGCACTTTTGCCAGGGTCTGAGGTGGCGCGACCCAGCTTCACAGGGGATCCAAGAGACCTTTCACTAGTCGCGCGTCAGGCTGTCAATAAAGTAAGGAAGCCTTTTCTGATAAGCTGCAAAGGTGGTGGGCATTGCCAAGTTGTGCTGTTTCAGACCCCAGCAAGAGCCTCTTGCCAGCGACCATGGCAGCACGACCACCCTGTTCTGCGGTGTGACCCGGCGAAAGGTCTCTTGGATCCCTGTGCCTCAACGTGGCTCTTAAACAGCAGAACACAGCAAAGTGGAAAAGCCTTTTTGCTGCTTTGCTGTGTTCCGATTTTTGACAGCCACTTTGTTTCCCCCGCTGAGATCAAGTGCCCCAAAGCTTTCCCACACTGCTTGGTTCAGCCCCCCCAAAGCCAAGCCCAGCAATGTGGGGAAGTCAGAGGAGGAGACATCAGCAAAAGAGCAACTTTTTGACAGTCCCCTCGGTTACCCTGCTTCTGTGCCTAGTGGGGGAAAGGAAGTGATGTGTCAGGTGCCCCAAAGCCGAACACAGCAATGCAGGGAAGCTTTGGGGTGCCTGATCCCAGTGGGGGAAATGAGGTGACTGTTAAAAAGCAGAACAAAGCAAAGTGGCAAAAAGGCTTCCCCACTTTCCTGTTTTGTTGTATTTTGCTGTGTTGGGCTTTCGGGTGACTGCCCCAACGCGGCTGTCAACGATATGAAGCCAACAATATAAATGTGTTGGGACTTTGTTGGGAATGTGGGGAAGAAGGGATAGAGGGAAGGGGTAATGGTATGTTTTTGTTTTTTATTTGTTTTTATTATTTGTTTATATGCACAAAACATGGGACTGTTAAATTTTAAATTAATTGCATACAATGGTTAAACAACTTAAGATAACATCTTGGAATGTGAAAGGCCTAGGTTCTAATATAAAGAGGGCTAAAGTTCAAGCAAAATTGAACAAAACTCAGGCTGATATTGTCTTTTTACAAGAAACTCATCAGAATAAGGATGGGATGAATGAACTTAAATGTAAATGGGTTGATGTGTATGAAAAATCATTTGGCACATCTAAGTCAAGAGGGGTAGCTATATTGATTTCCAAAAGAACAGAATTTGAAACTTTTAAAGTGGATAGGGATGATCAAGGCAGGATGTTGATAATCAAAGGGAAATTAAAAGGAGAGAATTGCACCCTTGTGAACTTGTATGTGCCAAAAGAAAATCAAGAAATTTTTCTGAGGAATGTCTTGGAGAAATTAGACAAGATAAGGAAAGGATACATCATAATGGCAGGAGACTTCAATTTGGTTATGGATATTAGGAAAGATGGGTCCAAAATTTGGAAAACAGAAACAGGTGGAGTTCAGACAATATTGGATTAACTTATAAAAAAAACAGACTTTAGAGATGTTTGGAGGGAATTAAGAGGAGATGAGAGAAAATATTCCTTTTATTCCCCTGTATATAAATCCTTTTCTAGAATAGACTATATATTTGTGTCTAAAGATTTATTATCCAGAATAAATAACGTAGGAACAGATATAATACAAATTTCAGATCATGCTATGGTAAACATGGAATTTATCCCGGGGTCTGATTATAAAGAAGCAAAAAGATGGAGGATTGATGAAAGGATATATTTACATAAGTTGATATTAGATAAAATGCATAAAAAATTGGAACAAGCTTGGAAGATAAACGAGGTGGGGGAGGTGAAACAAGTATAATTTGGGACACAATGAATGCAGTAGCAAGAGAGTATGCATGGAAAGAGGCTTATATTTTAAAGCAAAATGCATTTTAAAAAATTTAAGATTTGGAAAATGATATTAAAAAACTAGAAACTATATTTATCTCAACTAGAGATAATAGAGCATTATTGGAGTTACAAGCTAAAAGGAGGGACTAGAAGGAATTCATTTAGAAAGAGTGCAACGAAATTTAATATATTTAAAGAGAGAATATTATGAGCATAATAATAAAAACTCCAAGTTGCTAGCAAGAATGACACAAATTAAGAAATATAAAAAAATGATAGGGGTAATACAGGATCAAAGGGGTAAAAGATGTAATAAAATGAAGGAAAAGCTAGAGGCATTCCAAGAGTATTATAAGAATCTTTACACAAGTAATAACCCATCTACAAGTAGAATTTATGAGTTTGTAAGGGAAAATACTACAATAAAAATTTGAAATGAAGATAGTGCAATGATGGATCAGTTAACAACAGATGAAGAGATTGAGAGAATTATAAATAAATTGAAGATAGGTAAAACACCGGGAACAGATGGACTAGGACCAGAATTTTACAAAGTACTTAAGAAATTATTAATACCTAAAATGAAAGAATTATTTAATAAGATTATTAAAGGAGGGGGAATTCCTCAGTCTTGGAAAGAATCAATAATAGTATTGATTTTAAAGCCAAATAAAGACCCAACATTTATGGATTCATATAGACCAATATCAGTGCTCCCCAACCTTTTTGTCCCCACGGACCGGTAAATGTTTGATGATTTTTTCGTGGCCTGGGGCTGGGGGGGGTGGGGGAGGGGGGGAGATGGGGGGTGCGGGGGGTCAGGTGGGGGTCAGGGGAGGGTGTGGGGGCGGGGGATGGGGGGAGGGAGGAGGAGGGGGAGGGGGGGGGGGCTTGGCGTGTGTGCCTTGCGGGGGGGCCACGGGGCGTGCCGCTCCCCCCCCGCACGCACGGGCGGGGTGGGGGGGAGCCCGGGGCTCCTGGGCGGGCAGGCCCCCGCCTCCTCCTCCTCTGTCGGCAGCTGTGGTGGCTACGGTCACCGCCCGGCTTCGGCCGCCGCCGCCGCCCGCCTTGGTGGGGCACCTCTGCGCCGCCGCCAGCGGCGGCTCGGCGGTCCCGGTGGCGCCCTCGGGCCGGAGCCGCCGCCGCGTTGCCTTGCCTCCGGCTGCGGCCTTTGGGCAGGCGAGCGGGAGGGGGGAGGGGGGAGGGGAGGGAGGCCGGTGGGGGGGGTGGCGTGTCTGCGCTGGCCGGCCGGCCGGCCAGCGCACGCACACTCCGGTTGGGGAGGCTCAGGGGCCCCGGCCTCTCTCTCTCTCTCTCTCTCTCTGTGTGGGGGGGGCGGGGGACGGGAGCGGCCGCTCCTTCCTTCCTTCTCCCTCTCCCAGCGGAGCGGTGGTGGTGGCGGCGGTGTTCCGGCTCCCGGCCCCCCACCCCGGCCTCTCCTCTCCTCTCCTCTCCTCTCCTCCAGCGGGGCCTGGCGGGGGCTTCCCTCGTCCCTCCCCCGTTCCTCGCGCCTCCCGCATGCGCCCCCTCCTTCCCGACGGCCCCCGCGCGCCCGGCCCCCAGGGCAGGGGGGGAGGGGCCGGGAGAAGGTGAGGAGGGGCAAGCGGGCCCAACGGGGTTCCCCGCCGCTTCTTCCTACCCTTTGAGGGCGTCGTGCCCGGCGGCGGTGATTCCTCCTCTGGCCTCCTTGGCGGGCGGGCCCGGCCCAGGCCCCGACGACGACGACGACGATGCCTCCAGTGCTCCCGCCGGCGGCAGCAGCAGCACCGACCTCGACGGGGACGACGGGGACGAGGAGGAGGCGGCGGCGGCGGCGCTGAGCAGCACCGTCAGGGCCAGGGCGAAGCGCCGCTGCGGCGGGGGCGAAGGCGGAGGCGCCCGGGGCAGCAGCCGCATGACCACGCTCTCTGTCCCTCGGGCGGCGGGCGGCTCCTCCTGCGCTCCTCCAGCCTTCTTCTTCCATTGGCTGCCCGTGGGAGAGAAGAGGAGGAGGAGGAGGGCGGAGGAGGAGGAGGATGCGCCGCCGCCGCCGTGGCTGCTGCTGCTGGTGGTGGAGGGCGAGGAGGAGGAGGGCAGAGGAGGGAGGCAAAGGCAAAGGCAAAGGCAAAGGTGGCGGCTCCTCCTGCACTCCTCCAGCCTTCCTCCTCCACCGGCCGCCCGTGGGAGAGAAGAGGAGGAGGCGGAGGGTGGCGGAGGAAAAGGGGAGGAGCCTCCCCGGCCTCCCCAGGCGGCCCGGTGCCGACCGGTCCACGGACCGGCACCGGTCCGCGGCCCGGGGGTTGGGGACCACTGGATGATTCATATAGACCAATTTCATTCATAATAATACCACAAAGAAAGAAGAGCTTACCACAAAGAAAGAAGAGCTTACCACAAAGAAAGAAGAGCTCATTTAAGTCCAAGAGGACACCAGGATGGTTAACGAGTGGAGTTAGAGAGGCTCTAAAGCACAAGGAGAGGTCTTTCTGTAAATGGAAATCCTCCCCAAATGAGGAAAATAAAAAGGAGCACAAACTCTGGCAAAAGAAATGTAAGAAGATGATAAGGGAGGCAAAGAAATTTTGAGGAACGCATGGCTAGCAATATAAAGGGTAATAATAAAAGCTTCTTTAAATATGTTAGAAGTAGAAAACCTGCCAGAGAACCAGTTGGCCCTCTGGATGGTGAGGGAGGAAAAGGGGAGGTTAAGGAGGACTTGGACATTGCAGAGAAAGTGAATGAGTTCTTTGCGTCTGTCTTCACGACAGAGGACCTTGAGCGGATTCCGCTGCCTGAGCCGCCCCTCTTGACTGAATTAAATCAAATACAGGTTAAAAGAGAGGAGGTTTTAGGACTAATTGATAAATTGAGGATTAACAAGTCACCGGCCTCGATGGCATCCACCCAAGGGTTATTAGGGAACTGAGAAACGAAATTGCAGATCTCTTAACGGTTATATGCAACTTGTCTCTTAAAATGGCCACAGTGCTGGAGGACTGGAGGATGGCAGATGTCACACCCATTTTTAAAAAAGGAAGGAGGGGGGACCCGGGAAACTACAGGCCAGTTAGCCTTACATCTGTCCCAGGGAAGATGGTGGAAAGCCTCATCCAAGAGAAAATCTTAAAACACATAAAAGAACAAACCTTGCTGAGAGAAAATCAGCATGGCTTCTGTAAGGGTAAATCTTGTCTGACAAACCTCTTAGAATTTTTTGAAAAGGTCAACAGGCACATGGATTTGGGTGAACCGGTGGATATAGTCTATCTGGATTTTCAAAAGGCTTTTGACACAGTCCCTCACCAAAGGCTGCTGAGAAAATTGCACAGTCAGGGGATAAGAGGGCAGGTCCTCTTATGCGGTGGTCCCCAACCCCCGGTCCGCGGACCGGTGCCGGTCCGTGGACCGGTCGGCACCGGGCCGCCTGGGGAGGCCGGGGAGGCTCCTCCCCTTTTCCTCCGCCGCCCTCCTCCTCCTCCTCTTCTCTCCCGCGGGCGGCCAGTGGAGGAGGAAGGCTGGAGGAGCGCAGGAGGAGCCGCCGCCACCGCCTTTGCCTTTGCCTTTGCCTCCCTCCTCTGCCCGCCGCCGGCGGCACATCCTCCTCCTCCGCCGCCCTCCTCCTCCTCGCCCTCCACCAGCAGCAGCAGCAGCAACAGCCACGGCGGCGGCGGCGTGTCCTCCTCCTCCTCCTCCTCCTCCTCTTCTCTCCCACGGGCAGCCAATGGAAGAAGAAGGCTGGAGGAGCGCAGGAGGAGCTGCCCGCTGCCCGAGGGACAGAGAGCGTGGTCATGCGGCTGCTGCCCCGGGCGCCTCCGCCGCCTTCGCCCCCGCCGCCGCCGCCGCGCTTCGCCCTGGCCCTGACGGTGCTGCTCAGCGCCGCCGCCTCCTCCTCCTCCTTTGAGGGCGTCGTGCCCGGCGGCGGCGACTCCTCCTCCGGCTTGCCCTCAGCGCCCGGCCCAGGCCCTGACGACGACGACGCCTCCAGCGCTCCCGCCGGCGGCAGCAGCAGCACCGACCTCGACGGGGACGAGGAGGCGGCGGCGGCGGCGGCGCTGAGCAGCACCGTCAGGGCCAGGGCGAAGCGCGGCGGCGGCGGCAGGGGCGAAGGCGAAGGCGGCGGAGGCGCCCGGGGCAGCAGCCACATGACCCCACTCTCTGTCCCTCGGAGGGCGGAGGAGGAGGAGGACGCGCCGCCGCCGCCGTGGCTGCTGCTGCTGCTGCTGCTGGTGGAGGGCGAGGAGGAGGAGGGCGGCGGCGGAGGAGGATGCGCCGGGGGGGCATGGGGCTGTTGCCCCCCGACACAGAGGGAGAGAGAGAGAGGCCGGGGCCCCCGAGCCCCCCCAACCGGAGTGTGCATGCGCTGGCCGTCCGGCCGGCCAGCGCAGAGACGCCGCCCCCCACCGGCCTCCCTCCCCTTCCCCCTCCCGCTCGCCTGCCCAAAGCCGCAGCCGGAGGCAAGGCGACGCGGCGGTGGCTCCGGCCCGAGGGCGCCACCGGGACCGCCAAGCCACCGCTGGCGGTGGCGCAGAGGCGCCCCACCAAGGCGGGCCGCGGCCGCGGCTGCACCCGGGCGGCTGCCGTGGCCACCGCGGCCGCTGACAGGAGGAGGAGGCGGGGGCCCGCCCGCCCAGGAGCCCCGGGCTCCCCCCCACCCCGCCCGTGCACGCGGGGGGGGAGCGGCACGCCCGACGCCCCCAGCCGGCGAGCGCCGCCGCCGCCGCTGCCGCTCCCGTGCCCCCCCACAAGGCACACACGCCAAGCCCCCCGCTCCCCCTCCTCCCTCCCCCCCATACCCTCCCCTGCCCCCCTGCCGACCCCCCCCACACACCCCATCTCCGCCCCCCACCCCCAGCCCCGGGCCACGGAAAAATCATCAAACATTTACCGGTCCGTGGGGACAAAAAGGTTGGGGAGCACTGCTCTTATGGATTGAGAACTGGTTCAGATCCCGGAAACAAAGAGTAGGTGTCAATGGGAAATTTTCACAATGGAGATAAGTGAAAAGTGGTGTGCCCCAGGGCTCTGTCCTGGGACCGGTGCTTTTCAATCTGTTCATAAATGACCTGGAGACAGGGATAAACAGTGAGGTGGCCAAGTTTGCCGATGACACAAAACTTTTCCGTGTGGTAAAAACCAGAGAAGATTGTGAAGAGTTCCAGAAGGATCTCTCCAAACTGGGGGAACGGGCTGAGAAATGGCAAATGCGTTTTAATGTAACTAAATGTAAAGTAATGCATATTGGGGCAAAAAATCCAAACTTCATCTATCAACTCATGGGCTCTGAGTTATCTGTGACGGATCAGGAAAGAGATCTTGGTGTGTTGGTGGACAGCTCCATGAAGGTGTCTCCCCAATGTGTGGCAGCGGTGAAGAAGGCCAATTCCATGCTAGGGATGATCAAAAAGGGGATTGAAAATAAAACAGCCAACATTATAATGCCATTATACAAAACAATAGTAAGGCCCCACCTGGAGTATTGTGTACAATTCTGGTCACCGCATCTCAAGAAAGACATAGTGGAACTGGAAAAGGTGCAGAAGAGAGCGACTAAAATGATTACTGGGCTGGGGCACCTCCCTTATGAAGAAAGGCTAAAACATTTGGGCCTCTTTAGTCTGGAAAAAAGGCGATTGAGGGGGGATATGATTGAGACATACAAAATAATGCAGGGTATGAGTAAAGTGGATAGAGGGAAGCTCTTCTCTCTCTCCCAAAATGCCAGAACTAGGGGACATACACTCAAATTGAGGGCTGGGAGAGTAAGAACTGACAAAAGAAAATATTTTTTCACCCAGCGCGTTGTAAGTCTATGGAACTCCCTGCCACAGGATGTGGTGATGGCATCTGGCCTGGATGCCTTCAAAAGGGGATTGGACAGATTCCTGGAGGAAAAGTCCATCACAGGTTACAAACCATGATGGAGATGTGTAATCTCCAGGCTTTAAACCAGGGTACTTCAAGGGCCAGTGGTATCAGGAGACAGATATCTAGTCTCATGCGCTCCCAAACGCATCTGGTGGAGCCGCTGTGAGATACAGGAAGCTGGACTAGATGGGCCTTTGGCCTGATCCAGCATGGCTCTTCTTATGTTCTATGTTCTTATGTTCATTGATTAATCAAGATGCAAAAATATTTACAGCAATTATGGCTAACAAACTAAATAGTTTTATAGGGAAATATGTAAATAAGCATCAGAATGGCTTTGTTAGAGGTAGACATATGACAGACTTAGTTAGAAGTGTTATGAATAACATGTATCTAGCAAATGGTAAAAAATGGAAGGTAGGAATAATCTCATTAGACATTTTTAAAGCATTTGATACGGTAGAATGGAGTAATTTAAAGATTCTAAATAATCAACTAGGTTTTAGCACTCAATTTAGCAATATAATAAATCAGTTGTATTCTTATAATAAGGCTAGAATTTTAGTGAATGATGGAATAACAGAAAGTATTACCCTGGGCCGAGGAACTAGACAAGGTTGCCCATTATCTCCAGTTTTGTTTATACTTATAATGGAAATGTTGGCTAATGCAATAAGAAGGGATAAAGAACTAGAAGAGGTTGAAGAGGGGAAGTAAAAAAAAATTAATTTATTTGCTGATGATACATTATTAATAATTAAAAACCCACTGAATAATATTTATCAATTACAGAAGCATTTGAAGGCATTTGAGGAAGCAACAGGATTAAAAGTTAACTGGAACAAACCAGAATGTATGTTGTTAAATTACAGTGAAGAAGAGAAAAATCATTTAGGGAAGTATTTAAAGGTAAATTAATAAATGGCATTAATTATTTGGAGATAAAATTAGCATGGAGCTTACAAGATATGGTTAAGATAAACGTTGAGGAAGTTAAGAAAGAGATTACTGAACAAATAAAAGAATATAAAAAATTAAGGATTTCTTGATTTGGAAGGATTTCAGTACGTAAAATGAAAATTGTCCCGAAACTAAACTTCTTATTTGGGTGTTACCTATAAAATGGGATGAAAGTGAACTTAAAAGGATTCAGGGGAAAATTAATATGTTTTGCAATTGCAATAAAAAAGCCAGGATCAATAAGAGTTTATGGTATATACCACAAAAAGAAGGTGGTTTAGGGTTACCTAATATTAAGCTATATTACATAGCCAATCAATTAAGACATATTCCAGACTTAATAATAGGAAAAGGTAACTTAATCATTAAAGTAACTCCAGAATGTCTTGATCATCTCTATATTCTGTTGATACCATATCAGTTCAACAACAAATCCTAAACCTTCATAAAAATCCTAGAATCGAGATCTATTTTCCAATGATATTTAAGAGGAAATTAGGAGCAATAATAATCCAAATCAACCTTTATTGGCATTAAAATAAAACAAAACAACACAACAAGAGAAAATGAGGTACAGCAAGGAGGGTAATCAAACATGGAACTGGTGATTCTAATATATGCATTCGCTACTTAAGCCAATGAGATGGGGAATAGGGAAGCCCAGATCCTCGTGCTGCTATAATTTCAGAGGCAAAGGAGGCCACCTCATCCAGATAAGAGGTGACTTGCGTAGAGAGAAGGAACCTAAGCTTAACCAAGCCTTCCCACCCTTGCATTCTATCGAGGATCGAGGATAGATATTTCTTACGAAATGCATCGTGAGTTGGGCAATGAAAGAAGATGTGTTCAAGCGTTTCAACGGCATTAGTTTGAGATGGACAGATCCTCTGAGAGTAAGGGATTCCATTGAACCTGCCTGACAATAGTGCCGAGGGGAAGGAATTGCATCTGGCAAGTGAATAGGCTCTGCGCGCTTCGGGACATGTTAGGTAAGTCAGAAAAAAAGCAGGCTTCCCAGGTAGGACTGGGATGTTAAATTGAAGTGGGGAGCTGGTGGTATTGGCTTCGCTGCACATTTCTTGCCATTCATAAGAACATAAGAACATAAGAAGAGCCATGCTGGATCAGGCCAAAGGCCCATCTAGTCCAGCTTCCTGTATCTCACAGCGGCCCCACCAGATGTGTTTGGGAGCGCATGAGACTAGATATCTGTCTCCTGATACCACTCTCCTGCATCTGGCCCTTGAAGTACCCTGGTTTAAACCCTGGAGGTTACACATCTCCATCATGGTTTGTAACCTGTGATGGACTTTTCCTCCAGGAATCTGTCCAATCCCCTTTTGAAGGCATCCAGGTCAGATGCCACCACCACATTGTGTGGCAGGGAGTTCCATAGACTTACAACGCGCTGGGTGAAAAAATATTTTCTTTTGTCAGTTCTTACTCTCCCAGCCCTCAATTTGAGTGTATGTCCCCTAGTTCTGGTATTTTGGGAGAGGGAGAAGAGCTTCCCTCTATCCACTTTACTCATACCCTGCATTATTTTGTATGTCTCAATCATATCCCCCCTCAAGTGCCTTTTTTCCAGACTAAAGAGGCCCAAATGTTTTAGCCTTTCTTCATAAGGGAGGTGCCCCAGCCCAGTAATCATTTTAGTCGCTCTCTTCTGCACCTTTTCCAGTTCCACTATGTCTTTCTTGAGATGCGGTGACCAGACTTGTACACAATACTCCAGGTGGGGCCTTACTATTGTTTGGTATAATGGCATTATAATGTTGGCTGTTTTATTTTCAATCCCCTTTTTGATATTCCCTAGCATGGAATTGGCCTTCTTCACCGCTGCCACACATTGGGGAGACACCTTCATGGAGCTGTCCACCAACACACCAAGATCTCTTTCCTGTTCCGTCACGGATAACTCAGAGCCCATGAGTTGATAGATGAAGTTTGGATTTTTTGCCCCAATATGCATTACTTTACATTTGGTTACATTAAAACGCATTTGCCATTTCTCAGCCCATTCCCCCAGTTTGGAGAGATCCTTCTGGAGCTCTTCACAATCTTCTCTGGTTTTTACCCCACGGAAAACTTTTGTGTCATCGGCAAACTTGGCCACCTCACTGTTTATCCCTGTCTCCAGGTCATTTATGAACAGATTGAAAAGCACCGGTCCCAGGACAGAGCCCTGGGGCACACCGCTTTTCACTTATCTCCATTGTGAAAATTTCCCATTGACACCTAGTCTTTGTTTCCGGGATCTCAACCAGTTCTCAATCCATAAGAGGACCTGCCCTCTTATCCCCTGACTGTGCAATTTTCTCAGCAGCCTTTGGTGAGGGACTGTGTAAAAGCCTTTTGAAAATCCAGATAGACTATATCAACCGGTTCACCCAAATCCACGTGCCTGTTGACCTTTTCAAAAAATTCTAAGAGGTTTGTCAGACAAGATTTACCCTTACAGAAGCCATGCTGATTTTCTCTCAGCAGGGTTTGTTCTTTTATGTGTTTTAAGATTTTCTCTTGGATGAGGCTTTCCACCATCTTCCCTGGGACAGATGTAAGGCTAACTGGCCTGTAGTTTCCTGGGTCCCCCCTCCTTCCTTTTTTAAAAATTGGTGTGACATCTGCTATCCTCCAGTCCTCCGGCACTATGGCCGTTTTAAGAGACAAGTTGCATACAACCGTTAAGAGATCTGCAATTTCATTTCTCAGTTCCCTAATAACCCTTGGGTGGATGCCATCTGGGCCAGGTGACTTGTTAATCCTCAATTTATCAATTAGTCCTAAAACCTCCTCTCTTTTAACCTGTATTTGATTTAATTCTTTAGTCAAGAGGGGCGGCTCAGGCAGCGGAATCCGCTCAAGGTCCTCTGTTGTGAAGACAGACGCAAAGAACTCATTCAATTTCTCTGCAATGTCCAAGTCTTCCTTAACCTCCCCTTTTCCTCCCTCACCATCCAGAGGGCCAACTGGTTCTCTGGCAGGTTTTCTATGTTCGATGTTCAATAGCCTATCTTTAATAGTCCTATATGCTTCAGATTGACTTAACATGCCAAGCTGCTCAATGTCCAATCCCGGTACTTTAAGAGTGGTAAGAACATCGGAGATCTCAACTGGGAGGTCGGGATCTATCAAAAGTTGATATAATAAACGGGTATGAACTGGGTTGTAAAGGATTCCAAGCCAGAATTTAATAGCTCTTAATCTGGCCAAGGTCTTCAGCCTTATCATGCCAGTTTCTAAGCAAAGAACGGCGTATGGGACACATTTAGGGAGGCCTAGGATTATTCTCAAAAAAGAGGCTTGAATACTCTCCACTGTGCGATCTATAGCTTTATACCAAATTGGTGATGCATATAAGATTTGAGATAGGGTTTTGGACTTAAATATTGTCAGGGAAGCTGGTACATACCGATTGCTATAGCTAAAAAAGAATCGTGAGATTGCGCTAGCAGAGATCTTGCTTGAATTTAGGACATACTTGCGATGGGAGAACCAGGTGTGCCTGTAGTTGTAGTGAACACCCAGGTACTTAAATGACTTTACCTGCTCTATAACATTACCCTTACAAAGCCATTTGTGGGCAGTCCATTTTCTCGCAAAGACCATTATTTTAGATTTGGAGTAATTGACCTCCAATTTATTGGCTAAGAAATAGTCCGTGGCACCATTAAGTAAGCGTTTAAGACCTATCCTAGTGCGAGAGAGAAGTATTGCGTCGTCGGCGTACAAAAGCAATGGAACTTGTGTCTGACCCAGTGTTGGGCAATGGCTATTCACATTCCACAGATTAGGAGCTAAGTCATTTAGGAAGAGGTTGAAAAGTGTTGGGGCCAGAATGCAGCCCTGCTTCACTCCTTTATTTGTTTTGAAGGGTTGAGTTAGTTTGCCATTCTGAGAGCATCTAACCGTACATAAAGTATCGGCATGCAAGGCTCTTATTAAGAGAAGTAGCCTTTGATCAATATTCCATCTGGATAATTTATCCCAAAGTAGCTCTCTATCTACAGAATCAAAAGCACCCTTCAGGTCAAGGAAAGCCACATAGAGTCTAGCCTTAGATATCTTGACCTGTTTATAGACCAAGTGTGAAAGGTTAGCGCAGTTATCTAACGTGGATTTGCCCTGACAGAATCCTGATTGCTCAGGGCCTAAGGTGTTCTCAGCGTCTATCCAGGAGGAAAGTTTATTGCTTAGGTATTTGGCATAAACTTTGCCAATTACCGATAATAGGCTGATAGGTCTGTAATTCTCTGGGGAATTAGGATCCCCCTTTTTGTAGATTGGAACAATTGTGGCAGTTGTCCAATCTTTGGGTATAAAGCCGGTTTTATTGATTGTTGTGAAAAATGGGGCTAGTAGTAAAGACCACCAAGCTGGATCACATTTTAGGAGGTCAGGGGGTATACCGTCAGGGCCTGCAGTTTTACCTGACCGTAGACCTACAATAATTTTATAGATATCCTCAGGGCATACTGGAGGCCACTCGGGCAGGTTGGGGGAGGAAAAGTCAGGACAGTTGGCTGTGGGCTTATTCCTATCAAAGAAAACGTCAGAAAAGTGTTGAACCCACCTAGATGGTGGAACTGCATCTGAATCCTCCACCTCTGATCTTGAGAATCCCGTAACAATAGACCAGAATTGTCTAGTGTTATTATGAGCGACAGCTTGAAATAGCTTATTCCACTGGTTATGGAAAAAAATTTGCTTTTTCTTAAGGAGTAGGGCCTTTAATTGTTGATGATACTGAAAGTATTTTACTAAGTCACCTTGGGCATTGGTCTGCCTGAAAACCATGAAAGAGGCGCGCAATAGAACCTTGAGCTCTCTGCATTCCTTGTCAAACCAATTAAGGTTATTATGGGGTCCCCCATAGCGGCACAGTGTGGGCTTATGACTCAAGGAATGAAAAATTAGGTTTATAAAGGATTCAAAGAATTTAATTTGGCTGGAATAGTCAGGGTTCACTAGAATGCCTTGTAGAAGTTTTCTGCTTCCTTGGGCTATCACTAATTGATGGAATTTAGTGGACAGATCTTTATTGACCGGGATTTTAGATTATCAGCCTCCCTGGCGGGTGATGCCCTATGCTCTAGCAGATTTAGAGACAATATTAAAGGGAGGTGGTCACTGATGACATAATCGCCAACTGCAAAGTGTACTACTCGCTGTTTTGTTGATGTCGGAACTAGGAGATAGTCGACAACGCTGGAGCCTCGGGGGGATACAAAGGTATATTCGCCAGCATTAGGGAAATCAAGGAGACCATTAAGCCAGATCATATTGGTGCAAATAGAAAATCTGGCAAGGGCTAATCCAGCAGCATTGTAAAATGGATCTTTTGACCTCCTGGTCAGACGACATAAGGGAGGCAGAGAGTGTTCATCCTCATATTTCATTACTGTGGTTGAAAATGAGGTTGTTGATTTTCCTCAGTGGGCAAACGGTGTAACCAAAAATGATTTGAGGCTATTCACAGGTGCTATTAAGTGAAAGGTTTATTTCAATTGCAGCAGATAAACAGGGAATAAAGTTCATGAAATGAAATGGGAAAATCATTTTTTCTTCTGATTTCTTTTATATTTTGCCTTCATTTCATAGATCTTATTACCTGCTTTATCTGCTGTGATTTAAACCAATCTTTAGGAGTTTGCACTTGAGGGCTTGAATACCACTTAGAAGGGGAGAAGTCAGTCCCTTCCTCAGCATGCTTCGAGGCACATCTGACTATTCTTCAAGGAGCAGTATCATTGTTGTTGTTAAGTCGTTCATTCGTGTCCGACTCTTCGTGACCCCATGGATCAGAGCTCGCCAGGCCTTCCTATCTTTCACTGTCTCCCGGAGTTTTGTCAAATTCATTTTGGTTGCATCGATGACACCGTCCAACCATCTCATTCTCTGTCATCCTCTTTTCCTTTTGCCTTCTATTTTTCCCAGCATCAGGGACTTCTCCAAGGAGTCCTCTCTTCTCATGAGGTGGCCAAAGTACTAGAGCCTCAGCTTCAAAATCAGTCCTTCCAGTGAACATTTGGGGTTGATTTCTTTCAGAATGGATAGGTTTGATCTCTTTGCAGTCCAGGGGACTCTCAAGACTCTCCTCCAGCACCACAGCTCAAAAGCATCAATTCTGCGGCGATCAGCCTTCTTTATAGTCCAGCTTTCGCTTCCATACATCACTACTGGAAAAACCATAGCTTTGACTATCAGGACCTTAGTTGGCAAAGTGATGTCTCTGCTCTTTAGGATGCTATCTAGGTTTGCCATTGCTTTCCTCCCAAGAAGCAGGTGTCTTTTTATTTCATTGCTGCAGTCGCCATCTGCAGTAATCAAGGAGCCTCCATTTCTTCCCCTTCTATTTGCCAGGAGGTGATGGGACCGGTGGCCATGGTCTTAGTTTTTTTGATGTTGAACTTCAGCCCATTTTTTTCACTCTCCTCTTTCACCCTCATTAAGAGGTTCTTTAATTCCTCATCACTCTCTGCTATCAGAGTAGTATCATCTGCGTATCTGAGGTTGTTGATATTTCTTCCGGCAATCTTAATTCCGGCTTGTGATTCATCCAGACCCGCCTTTCTCATGATGTACTCTGCAAATACGTTAAATAGGCAAGATGACAGTATACAGCCTTGTCGTACTCCTTTCCCAATTCTAAACCAGTCAGTTGTTCCATATCCAGTTCTGACGGTTGCTGCTTGTCCCACATATAGATTTCTTAGGAGAAAGATAAGGTGGTCAGGCACTCCCATTCCTTTAAGGACTTGCCATAGTTTGTTGTGGTCCACATGGTCAAAGGCCTTGGCATGGTCAATGAAGCAGAAGTAGATGTTTTTCTGGAACTCTCTGGCTTTCTCCATAATCCAGCACATGTTGGTGATTTGATCTCTAGTTCCTCTGCCCCTTCGAAATCCAGCTTGTACTTCTGGAAGTTAAATCACAGTATCATACCACAACTTAAACCAGTTCAGTGACTACCAGAGACTTTTGAAAACTGAACTGCTCAAATTTTAAGCCGTTTCCATATTTATTGGATATACCAGGGCTTAGATATGGTTAATTGTTTATTTATTTTGTATATTTCTATACCTCCCATCTTCCAAAGGAACTGTTCCACATGTGACACTGTTGCTCCACCTCAGCTGTGTACTCTTCCTAAGATGTCATGTTATTGAAGTTTGTGTGGGGGTGGGTGGGTTGTTTGTTGAAGGCCAATGCGTTTATAGATTTCTTTTTCCGGCAGGCCTTGTCAGTGAAACATTTGGGACTGGCTACGAGATATGGCCATGCTGCCACCATTTTTGTTCTTTTTCCTCTACTTTCTTAAATGTTATTCTTGGTTTAGGGCACAAAAGGCATATTTTTACTTTTTTAAAAGAGTAGAAACCTAATTCATATTAATAGACACCTTGAAAACAGAAACACACAAACATATATCCTGAATTAAACTGCCATTCATATGGTCATTCAGGATTAAACCCTAGGACAATATGAAGGGCAGAGTATACAGAAATTTATTCTACAGTGGTCCAGTCACACCAAAACATGTGCAAAGCATATAAATGGTTAACAATTCTACATTAATACTCCTAGAAGGAAACAGTAGAACAAAGCAACTGATACACACATGGAAGTTATAACTAGCATAATCATAAATATCAGTCTACTTCTATAACTAATATTTAAACAATTAAAATTGCATGACATTTATAAAAAAAATCTGTGGCATTATTTGGCTAAACATGGCAAAACACAAGCCAGCATCTGGAGAAATGTGAGGTTTGGCAATCCTCACACACAGTAGGGTGGATACATTCTGTCTGAGAGCAGACCCGGCAACTGACAACAGCTTATTGAAAAGAAATGTGATCACATATTGCAGTGTTTTTCAACCTTTTTTGGGCAAAGGCACACTTGTTTCATGAAAAAAATCACGAGGCACACCACCATTAGAAAATGTTAAAAAAATTAACTCTGTGCCTTTTGGTGACTCGAGTCGCGATGTCTTCTTCTCTCCGCTGCTGCGCACACTGTGCTTGGGTGGGAAGGAAGTCGGAAGATGATGTCCTACTGTGATAGGTCCAGGCTGGAGTCTTGACCAATCACAGCCCGGACATCAGAAAAGTGGAGGGTGTCCCCCTGAGGAGCGCCAATCGGTGCCCCTGCTGGCCGAGGGTGGGGTTAAAAACCCCACTCCTTCATACCCAGGACACAGTCCGGTGCCCGCCTAGTGGGTGAAAATTCGACATTTTTTAAAAAATCTTTCAATTTTTTCAATTTTTCCAACGGCACACCAGGCAACATCTCGCGGCACACTAGTGTGCCACGGAACAGTGGTTGAAAAACACTGACATATTGGACCAAATGTTCATCAGTCTTGTAGTAATTCTATTTGTAAGAAATCCTTTCCGCCCAGTGTTGTTGGCTCCTGACACTGCAAATGAAGAGCTCAATTTTCAGATATATATGAGTAACTAATTGCCTAATTCCAGGTAAGTTCTAACCTGCTCAAGAAAAGTTAATCGGATTTTCATATATATAATTTTTCCAAATTCTTAATATGATTGACAACCTGAGGCTCAGCACAGAAAATTAACTCTCCAGGAAAACCCAAGACATATTATAAGAAATTGGAGGCCATAGGGATAGAAGTACCACAGGCATAGCATAGGCAATTAGAATATCCCTTTACATTAAATTGGCAAGGAAACTGATGAGGTGTTTTGGATACATAATGATCTGAACATTCCACTCCAGATGGAAAAACTGCACAAAGAAAATGTTATGCCTCTTAAAAGACGCTAGGAAAAAGTATGCACATGTTCAGTTCAAAGAAGAAAGCTACTACCGATAGCTATCTTTCACTTCCAAGTGTTGTGAGTGTTGTGTCATTACAGTCGTGACCAACTCTTCGTGACCCCTTGTCCATGGAGTTTTCTTGGCAGGAATACTGGAGTGGTTTGCCAGTTCCTACTCCAGGCGCCTCTACAGCACCTGGTATTCCCCCATCCAAGTACTAACCAGGGCTGGCCCTGCTTAGCTTCCGAAATCAGGCGAGATCGGATGTGCTTAGGCCAGGGCATCTTTACTTTCTTTACTCCACTTCTTAAAAGAACACTGTTTTCCCTGCACAAACTGAAGTATGAGTATTAAAAAAGGAGTTCCAGGATGACAATTCTATGATTGTGATAGAACTAGTAATTCCTATCACTTTCCCTAAAATCAAGAATGCTGTCTGATGGCCATAGAACTCAGTAGTAGAAAGTTTCTAGTGATAACAGGAGCAGAATCACACTATAATGCAACTGGTGCTGTGAATTTTATCACGGTTATTGCTCTTCAAAGATTCCATCTCATTCCTGACAAACACGTTGCCACTGATTTATTTTATTAAATTTTTGCCCCTCCCATCTAGGAGCATGTCACTACTGGGGAGGGGGTACACAGACAAAAAAACAAACAAATCACAACCTGACAAACATCTTTCAAAGCAAATAACCTGGGGAAAAACCAAGAGGGAAAGAGCCTGGTGTGCCTACCCCTGTTGACGCCTTCCATAATGTGGTGGCCAGCATCAAGAAGACCAGTTCCTAATCACAGATTTGGAGGCCTCCCTCAGGGTAACATCCCACAGTGCTTGAGTGAAAGAGGTGGAACAAGTGAGCAACCTTAGGGAGAGACGGGCTGAAAAGTAGAGAGGTCCCAGACCATTAAGGGTCATGGATACCTTGAATTTAGCACAGAAACATACAGACAGTGCAGACAAGAATAAAGTTGAGTGATTTCTTAGCATCTCTCTTTACTCTTGAAGATTTTATTCTTATTTTTAATTTTTAATAATATGCTATTGCAAAGAGGATCTCAAGCTGGTGTGTAAAAACTTATGTAAGAAAAACTTATGTAAGAAAAAACATAAAATCTAAATAAAACCTATACAGTTGAAAGGGTTAATTGGTGTATCTACTAAAATTTCTATCTTTCAAAGTAAGGGGGGGTGTGTGTGTGTGTGTGTGTGTGTGTGTGTGTGTGTGTGTGTGTGTGTGTGTGTGTGTGTGTTCCTCTACTTTCTTAAATGTTATTCTTGGTTTAGGGCACAAAAGGCACAGACAGACAGACAGACAGACAGACAGACAGACAGACAGACAGACAGAGAGATAGAGAGAGAGAGAGAGAGAGAGAGAGAGAGAGAGAGAGTACATATTGCCTGGCCCTGGTTGCGGTCTGGGATGTTTTAGTTACGCCTAGGGTGGGCTGCCTCATCTTATGTTCTCCATTTGGACAGACCATCAGATTATCTCCATCTAGACCGGGGTGACCATGCCTTCTGAATGCCATCCTTAGCATGGACCCTGGGCATCTTTACCAACTTTGTTGGTTTATATGTATATTTTGTCTATTAGTCTTTTTACTTGTGTTTTTATCTTTGTGTTGTTTTTTGTATTGTAGCTTTCTTTATTATTAGATAATAATACTGCTCATTTGTGTTTTTTATCATATTTTTTAAAACTCATAATCAGGCTTTCTTGGTGGCCAGCCCAGCTTTGTGGAATAAACTACCAACAGAGATTCACCAAGTGGAGTCTTTTTAAAAAGCCTTGAAAACCTGGCTGTTCAAAGATACATTCGGTGATCGGTAATTGCTTACTGTTGTTACTCCCCTGTTTTTCTGGTTTTTGCTTGGGTCTTTTTTCTGCCTATATGCCTCTTATCAGGTTTTACTCTTTTTTGTATTGCTATTGTTATGGTGTTTTATTATTTGTCATTATGTTCTTTTTTGTTTTAATTGTTTTCTACTTATTTGTTTGGCCTTTGTTAACCGCCCAGAGTTCCTGTGAGAAAGTCGTCGTGGTCTATAAATAAATAAATAAATAAATAAATAAATAAATAAATAAATAAATAGGGTATGTTTCTGTCCTACAAGACACCGGGGGCTGTTTAATTTTTAAAAATATGATTAACAGAGATGATAGATAATTATAAAGCCACGAATGTTACGGAGAAAGCATAGAGAACTATTTCTCTGTCCAATATAACACTAGAAACACTCAGTACAACTTAGTAGCAATTTAACTCAGGATAGAACAGGCAAAAAAGTACTCCATACAAGACATATTTGGTGAGATATATGGCAAAGACAGAAGGCACCACCACCTTCTCCTCCTTTTAATTCTAATTCCCAAAATTTTCCAAGAATTTGGGAGGTAGAATGCTGTGAACGACTGACAACAAACATTTTTATTCCAGCATAGTAAATCAGATAATAGTATTAAGAGCTCTGCAAAAAAATTCTGGAATATTTTCCAGTTCTACTTTTTCCAGAAAACCACCACCACTGTCCTTGTTGCTGCAGCAAAATATGCTTCTGACAAATTCACATAAGAAAAAAATATTAAAACTACTTTATGTAATTTGATTTCTATTATACTAATATTTTCCTTTGATTGCAATCTTCAACAGTACATGCATAATGTTGAAATTGTAACAACTGGAATATTTGGAAAAATGTTCTCAATCAGCTTGCCAAAAGTCCAGCATTAATTTACCTTGAGAAATTCAAATAAATATTCCAAATGAGTTGAAGTTATTTCAAACATACTATATTTGCCAAATGTCTCTGGGTTGTAACATTAACCCAAGCTGCTGTTGCTGTTTCCCTTTTTCTTTTCTGCACTACTCAGATAATGAACTTATAACATTTGGAGCATTGTTCTTATAAGCTTGAGCTTTGAGAAACTGCATTCACCACTAGCCACTGAACTGACACTGGAAGTGTGAGAAAGTTACTTAGAGCAACAGAAGCAGAAATTACCCAAGAGATCTTGTTGCACTGTGAAGAGAAGTACTCCTTGTGGTGGCATATAGTCTTTGGAAGTCTTTGTGCTATTGCTATAAGTTGTGGGCTTTTCTTCCTGATGTTTCACCAGACTGTGGCCACATTTTCTGCACCAATCCCAGCTCTGTAATGCCCAGCCTGATAAAGACTTGTGTAGAATTGAAAGCTAGGCTGCAGATGTAAGAGTTTAATGTTTTAAATAAGTTATCATTCACCCTTGTCTTTGGTTTATAAATAGAATTAACTCTCAGAAAAAACTTTTGAAATAGTAGAAATCTGCTGTCAAGAATAGCAGCCACTGCAGACTGGAAAAGAAGCAAGATACAACAGTGGGGTTTAAACAATTGTTGAAGTTACCATCTATGTCATCTCCTATTTTCATCACAAGTGAATTTTACAGAAATACAATCACCCTATGTCCCTAGTTACCAAGATATTTACAAAATGCTTACTCATATGCAGTTCTCAGAGCTTTCATACAGAGGATTTCACTCCACATAACCATCACCACCTCCTTTGAACTGCAGGGCTCAAAGGGAGCCTCTAGAACAGTGGTTCTCAACCTGTGGGTCCCCAGATATTCCTGGGCTGCAACTCCCAGAAATCCTGGCCAGGTCAGCTAGTGATGAAAACTTCTGGGAGTTGCAGTCCAGGAACATCTGGGGACCCACAGGTTGAGAACCACTGCTCTAGAACAAGTTCAGCCCCTCTCAAGAAGGCACAGTAGATAACTGAACTCCCATCCATTGGCTCCACACAGACCCAAGTCCTTGAGCTATCCAGCAGTTCAATATTAATCTCTCTACTTATACAAAAGTATAAGTACAGTACTTATATAACAATTTAATATTGTAACACCAATCACTATTATGCTCATATAGCATTTTTATAACTGTCTTTCCATTGTGGAGGACTGGTACATTTTAATATCTCATATGTATCTTGTATTTTTTGAGGGAAAAGCTGATAGACTTCTTAAATTATTGCACAGATCAATTTAATTTTCAGAATAAGCCTAACTACTAGACTACTAGAACTTCTAGAACAACTTGTCATTTTGGTCTATCTCCATTCTTCCCTAAGCAGATATAAGCAGAACACTTTGCTTTGCTTCTCTCCCAGTTTAGTCTACCCTGTGTCATTGTGAAGTCCTTTGCAGCTGAGGAAAATTCACTATGCAAATCCTAGGCAATTATGCAGGATAAAGTTATTTAATAATTGCTAAACCATCATCAAATGATCCACTTTTTTCACTATTCATTTGTTTACTGAACTCAGTAGGTAGGCCTTTAAATAAGTAACCATAATAAAGCAGAAAGCTGATCAATTCCAGGGACAACAATTCCTGTCTGAAACACAGTAAGAGAAAATCAGGCAACTATCAAGACAGGAAAACAATGGCAAAAGATTCCAGGCCAGTTAAGTAAAAATAAGTATCTACATTTGCTTCTCATAGGAGAGCTGCACACAGGCCACTGGGACTTAGCAAAATTGGTTAGGCTTCCGTTCCAAGTCAAGAGCCGTACCAAACACACATGTTAAAAGCTAAACCAAACATGTGCAATCCCATTCTTAAAATGTTACATTTCGGCAAAATGTTACATTTTGGCAAAATAAGTATACCAACAAACTGGATTTAGACTTTAAAAAAACAGAGCAACTAACTCAAAAAGATACCCAGCATAGCTCAGTGATCAGTTGTAGAACAAGGACTCAAGAGGCCTGGACTTGAATCCCAGCTCTGCCATGAAAGCTTGCTGGGGGAGTATAATTGATGAAAACTACCCTTTAAAGATCTTACTTGACTTGAAAGCCTTGTTAGTAAGTCAGTTTCAACATGATGACACATAACAACAACGCTCAAGATATTCACAGCATTCAGTCTATGAAACCTATTAATTATATATATATAGACGAAGAAGACACAAAAATCACTGTTTTGTATCTATTGAGAAACATGAAAAAGGGTCAAAAGAATGTATCTTAGTTAATAAGCTAGGTCATTTAATAGCTAACTGCTGTGGTTAATTGGCAACATAAGTATAATGGTGTACACATTTCAAATTCAGGGAAATGTTCTTCTCTTGTTTATATTACCTTTTATTCTTGTGGTGTGATGTGCTTACAACAGTAACATTAAACTCTGATCAAGACGAAGGTGGAGAAAAACCCAATTAAATTTAATAGAAATTACTAAAAGTGTGCATATACACTACAAATTTTAATGTGGTATAAAATATGCTTCTCACATCATCTGCTATAAATAGAATCCAGAGAAAACTTCAAATCATATATCAATGGTGTAGAAGAGAAAAACTGACCTGAAGAAGACACAAAGAAAAGTCAACAAGAAACAGGATGATTTGGTGGTTAAGAGGGTTGAACTTCAATTTTGGAGTACAAGGTTCAAATCTCCACTCCACCATTATTAAATTAATTGGTTGACCTTCGGCATCTTGCTCTCTCACTCCTTCTCTCAGTATTCTCTATTATTCTCCTCAACAAGAGTGGTGAGGATAAAGCAAGGCAGTAGAGAACTGTTTTCAGTACCTTGAGCTCTCAGGAGGAAAGGATATAAATGTAGCAGCTAATGAATAAACAAACATTAAAGCCTGGGAACAATGCCATAAAAAGAATGCTGAAATAAAATTGATTTGACCTTTTCCCCAAGTGTGTTAAGTGAAGCAAATTGCCAGTTCTCCCTGGGCACTCAATTCACATGCTGTTACCAAGAAGGTCTGATTTCTTTCTCTGTTCCTTGCATTTTGTAGGCTGTGATGATGCAGAATATTGGCTTTCATGTACACTGGTGATGGAACGATTTATGCAAGAGGAGTCCCCTCCTCCCTGCCCCACAGATTTCCAGATCCCAAACAATTTCTGGCTTTAAAGATAAGCACAACAGGCAAATTCAGAGCCAATGCAACTACACGGCATCAGTGTAAAAAGGCCAGAAGCCGAGGCTGATTATCAGTAGCAACCTTATGCTTTGTACCAAGGGAAGCTTCCAAATGCACTTCAAATCAACTATAAATCAGCCCAGTATAGTCATCTTATAACACATACAGACAGGGGAAGTTGGAGCAGTCCGTTTCAAACTTAAAAGGTTCTTATCTTTAGTGTGATCTATTTTATTACTCACTTGAGGCATCCTTCTGTTCACATTGATCAACATTTTCCCCATGAGAAGGCCGGCTCTCTGAATCACCCCAATCTGTCCCCCCCCTTTAAATTAATGATATTCCCCTTCCCACTGCCTTCCCCAACTTTTTCCACAACCATCACTCAGCAGGCGACAACAACTTTCCTTTTTTGCTGTCAACTAAAGTAAGTGACACACTGAAACAGCAATGTGTCTACCTAGCATGGTACACGTAACACTGCCAATTAGAAATGGGCATGGGCCAGTTCATCCCAGTTCGCAAAGGCAGCAGCAGCACTGGTGCTGCTGTTCTCAACCCCACCTCCTCAGCCACACACTAGTAGGACCAGCTTACTTCTTTTTTCCCCTCCTAGGCTAATTTCCCACTCAATTGCAAGAGCACGGATTTCTCTGACCCAATCCTTTTTCTGAGTGGGAGATCAACCAAGAGAGCAGGGCAGAGAAGCCTGAGCTGGGACTGGAAGGTCGGTTGGGGATGTACAGGAAGCTAACATGCTGGGCCTTGGAAAGCAGCTGACTGAGCCAGGGGAGGGGACCTTGGTGGGGAAGACCACCTTTGCTGCCACCTGTATGAACTGGAATGAATTGTTTCATGCCCATCTCTACTGCCAGTGTACCTTGTTTATCTAAACTAGCACTGCATCAACAGGAAAATTTATTTAATAATTTAAAACAGCCAAGTAGATGAATGTAGAGGACAGGGGTTGCCCCATCATCTCTGTCAATGGCACCAATTTCCAAATAAGTCACAGGTTTGACACCTCAGATACCATCACCCACAGCTCTATTTTGGCAAGGACTAACCATCTGCAAGGGCTACAGACTAGACATGGGCACGACTTCGCGAAATTCTCATTTCCGTTTCCGTTCCTCGTTTCCGTTACGCAACAGAAACAGTAACGACAATTAAGCCGTCAGAACTCGAACTCGAACCGATAAAAGAAAAATTGGGTCTGATTTGTCGTTGTCGTTCATGGCATCGCGGCGATCACGCGATGCCAAGCGGCACAGAAAAAAAGTTTTTTAAAAAAAAACCGATTCCCGGCCAAAAAAGCAGGCGAAAATATGCCTGCCTGAGTGAGGGCACCCACCAGAGGGGTGGTTTCTGGGGGGGGGGTCCCCGGCCTCCCCCCCTCTCCTGTCCTGGGCTGCTCTGGTGGGGGGCATCCTCGTCGTCTCGCCATGCCATGCGGTGCGGGGGGATCCAAAATGGGGACCACAATATTTTTTTTGAAATCGTGGTCCAAAAACCCACCAAAGCACCACACAGAAACATGCGAAAATTAGGTATTTTAACTGCCTGAATTTTTACAGTAGCAGCAGTGGGTTTTTCTTGCAATAAATGTCTGTCTCCAATCCCATTGATTTTATTTTATTTTATTTTATTTTTATTTTTTTACACTTGCGCAGTGATGGGCTGGCCATGGGATGGGACCATGCAAATTTTTGGAGCCATTCCACCAATCGCATGGCCACTTGGCCAGGTTTTGACTGAGACTTCTGGGATGTGCCAGTCGGGCATAAAAAGCCCACTATAACCCTAGCCCTAACCCTAACCCTAACCCATACGCCAGTACACTGTCCTTCTTAGTGGGTCAGAGGCACCCAGAGGTGCAGCCCACTAACTCACCCTAACCTTACCCGTAATAACCCTAAGCCTAGCCCTTGCCCTAACCCCAACCCTAAGCCAGATCTGTACTCGCATTGCACTACACGCAAGTACATTTCCCTTCTTAGTGAGTCAGAGGGTGCCCAGCAGAGGCATTCTTCTCTCACCTCGCTCACCAGTCCAAAGTTCCAAAAAACTCTGTACGCCAGTATGCTGTCCTTCTTAGTGAGCTAGAGGCACCCAAAAGAGAGGTGCCTCTGCCAGTGCCACTTGGTACGCAATGGCTACACGGTCATGTACCCTTCCTTTTCCCTTTGTAGGGGGCCAGAGGAGGCATCCACCCCAGAGAGGTGCCTCCAGGAGCCTGCTAAATGCCTTCCCTTCGTAGCGGGCCAGAGGAGGCACCCACCCCAGAGAGGTGCCTCCAGGAGCCCGCTACCCTACCCCCCCTAAACCAGTACTAACGACAGACAACCAACGAAATGACAAATTTTTGAAAAATTTCACGACAAACGGAAACGAGCCGAAACGGGCCGGCTCCGACACACGACAACTCGAAACGTCATTTTTCCTGGTCGTGCCCATCTCTACTACAGACCAGGCTACACAGGAAGGCTCCAAATCGCTCCCAAAAACACCCTGCAACCTTTTTTGTTGTGACAAAAAAGGACTGAGGTAGCTCTAAAAAGGGATAGGGTGGATCCCTCTAAGTCAAAACACATGTGATGGATGCCACAAACCAACAGCACCAAGAGTGACCCAAATAGTAAGATATTCTGTCAGTGCAGGAATAGTCAGAAAAGATTAATGTCTGCTTGGAGGGATGAAAGTCCCACTGAAATAACCTTAAATCTAACACAGCTGGGATGGGGAGATAGCAGATCACTAATCAGGAACTTTTAAACTCTATACCTGGAGTCAAACAAAATTTTCACTGAAGACACTATTACAGTGGGTTCAAATATTGGCTTATCCGCTCTTTAACCTCAGCTGGGTATACAAATCATTGGAACCATTGGGATAACAGTGATCACAGTGACAAGTGCCTTCTCCTCCTAAATGTTCAAGAAAATCAGCAGACGTTGGTGGGTCTGATTTCCACTCCTCCCACTGGAGTAAAGAAAAGAGACTGAAGCTTTGTTGTGTTTTGTTTTGCTTGCACCTTTTAATGCATAACGTCAACCATATGTTGACTCAAATTCTGTTAAGTAACCAAAGGGCTTTTGAGATTTGAGAGAGCCAGTTTCCACGCAGCTCACGTGCCTTGCCAGGAAGGGTTTCCACTATGCAAGCCCGGCAAACGTTCCTATCTTCATTTGCCACCCTAAGGGCGCGCACGAACTTCGGGCAGCAAAAATGCAGCCGATGTTCAGCAGGCAGGGGACGGGGGGGGGCACGAAGAAGCCGCCCCCCAAAAGGTAAAGGTTCCCCCCGCACATGCATGCTAGTCGTGTCCGACTCTAGGGGCGGTGCTCATCTCCGTATTCAAGCCGGAAGAGCCAGTGCTGTGCAAGTCCATGGCCATGTGGCCGCCCGGCATGGCTGCAAGGAGACACTATTTTACCTTCCCGCTTTTTACGGTGGTACCTGTTTATCTGCTTGCATTTACTTGCTTTGGAACTGCTAGACTGGCAGGAGCTGGGGTGAACAGCGGGAGCTCGCTCCGCTGACTTTGCAGCCGACAGTTTCGGTGCCTTAGTCCACTGAGCCTAAAGCCAGCAAAACTCGAGTTGGCGCTCACAGGAGGTCACCGCACGCCGATACAAGAAGACCTGCTGCCGGGCATGAAGTCCAATAGTGAGGAAATGGCCACTGGTCCTTCCTTCCCCGCACGGACCCGCTTGGAACTTACCCTAAGAGAGAAGCGGGAGAAGCCACGCAGAGCAGCGGGCGGCGGCGGCGGCGGCGGCACCCCCTCCGCTCCGTCCAGTTGTTTGTTTTTTTCCCCCGCAAGCGCGCGCTTTCCTCCTGCCGCTTGGCAACCAGCGGAGCAAAAAAGTCAGAGGAAAAGGGACGGCCTGTTTCTTCATTCCTGCCTGCGCAAGACGAGCGAGGCAGCAAACACAGAGATAAAAACAGATAGAGAACCACACAGTAGATTCCTAGACTAGGAAAGTGAGCGGAGTTTGCATTGGCGATCTGAAACGGAATGAGTTTTCCGCTTCATTTGATCGCATTCTTGAACTATATACAGTATATCAATGGAGAAACCCAGCTTTAAAAATGTACTGATTGGGCGGCAGCATCTTAAATCAGAATGAAAACATAGGAGTGAACAAGGGAAACAAGGCTCGTCATTTCATATTTTAAACAATATTTAATGGAGAATGTGTATGGGCAATTTAAGCAGCATAGTCGCATCTGTCCTGAGGTAGCAATTTCCTGGGTATTCTGAACATGATGATCATGTATTCTTTTAAAAAGTAGTTTTCCAATTGAAAGTGTTCTTCTTTGAATGGCTGACACTCTACAACTAATAAAATAGAAAGTTAAAAAAGAGACAAAAATGTGGTAGCACCTTAAAGACTCAGTTTTATATATATATATATATATTATTGTAAACTTTCATGGACAATTCCACTTCATCAAATGTAAAAAACAGAGATTTAACATGGCAAATAATTATATATGGCATCAAAGTAAAGATATAAAAATACAGAGGTTGTGGTTGGTTGGTAAGAAAGTTTATTTCACTTTGAACTTTTGTAAATGAAAAAGTCATGTCTTCAAGCACAAACAGCACAAAAACATATCCTCTCTGATTAGATGAGAGTAATGACCAGGATACAAATAACAAAGTGACAATGTTTCCTTAACAGAGGAATTTGACAACTGAACAATTAATTAATTGAGTTGTACTTCTCCAAATTTGACATAGAGCAAGTCCTCTATACTGCCCACTAAAATGGTCCAGATTTCAAGGACTTTTTGTTTCAGCTGCTGCTTCCTATAAGTAATAGTGTCTAAAATGCTGTGTTGTCTGGTCTCACAGTCTCAGAGGTGGATTTTTTTTCTTGTGTTCTCCATTAGTGACCCCTGGTATCAGTTGGGAAGGGGTGCCAAGTTTTAAATACACTTCATACACAAAATTCAAACTTCAGCCCATGCTTCAAGAGTTGGCAACAATCATTAGGACTAATGATAGCTGAAAGGAATAGGCCATACACAGAAACTGCTCACCTTGATTGGCAAATGGCAGATTTCAACAAAGAACATTAATTAGTATGTATGTGCTCCTATTAAAAAAGAAAGAAACAGGATAAGACAATAAAATGTACAAACCAGAGAAACGGGTTGGCTAAAGTACTCAGTTATTTTTTTGAAGTGTTTGCCTCTGAGTGAGGCAAGAATGAAAATAGTTATTGTTGCTCCTCACAGGAGTGCCATTTCAGGTGGGATGACTAAACTGAGAAATAATGCCAGAAATGCTGAGATTAGGTGGGTGAAATTTGTATTACTTTCCATTGACTACACAATGTTGTTGAATTTAAAATAAGGTTAAAATTATATTTCAGCCAGGCTAGTCCTGCTGAGTTCCACTGGACCCCAGAAGCCCAATTAAGAGTCCAACGAGAGAGAAATCCTGAAGAGAATACTGTGTTTATTAGGCCTAATAAAGGACAGCATGCGGACACTAGCCAGAGACAGAGCAAAGATGTCCGACCCCCAGCACAAAGAGAACCGCATTTTTATTAGTTCCCCCTCTTCCCTCCCCCGTGTGGTGCCGCCCAGGGGTGGGCAAGGGGATGGTTCTTCAGGTGGTCCAATCGGCGCAGTCCAGGGGCTGGCCAGAGGAGTTCCTGGGCAGCCTCTGGTAAGCTGGAATTGGATGCCCGCCCAGGTGTTGATGAGTTAAAAGTGTCCTTTAATTAGGCCATCAGGATATGACAATGAAGAAGGGGAACAGGGTATTGTTCTTGGGATTGGGTAAACTGGGGAAATTGGAAAGTCAATAGAAGGTTGGGGACGGCCAATACAGAAGTCAATGGGGAGCCGGAAAGCTGATGAGATCATCCGGAGGTGGCTGGACAGTCCTTTGTGGATGCAGAGATGTGATAATGAAGAGCCCCCAGGCTGTGGCATAATCCAGTGAACATCTGTGGTGGATGTGCCAGAAACTTTGTAGAAGATGGATCCCTTCTAGAAGATGTAACTTGCTTCGTGGGACCGCCATGATGTCTGTCTCCTTGTGCCATAACCCCCTTTGTCCCAGATTATAGGTATAGAGGCCATAGGATAGAGGAGGAACACGTTTAAAGCACACCCAGGGAAGAGGGAGTGGGAGTAAAGGAGAGAGAGAGAGAAAGAGAAGAGAGAGAGAGAGAGAGAGAGAGAGAGAGAGAGAGAGAGAGAGAATTGGGGGGGGCCTTGAGTCAGGAGTCTTGGGTCTGTTTTAGGCAGAGGCAGGGGAACCAAGTTTCTGAGGGTAAGGAAGTCCCTGATCCTTGAGAATGATTGCTCAGAATCATTCCCTTGCAAGCCAGAGCATGAAGGAAATAATTCATCAGTCCAGGAAGAATTTCTCCTGAACTGCATCTCTGGCCAAGACTTCAGGGTTGGGGAAATAGGGGAAGAGGGCAGGAAAGGGTTAACTGATACACCAGCAAGGGACATTCCTTATTCCTTGGCGGGAACCCCTGGAACCGAGAAACCCGGATTTCCAGGGGCCTCCGCAAGACGGGAAACCCTGTCTGGTTGATTCGGGAGCGGGGGTTAGTCTACTGCCATAGAGAGATATGGGAGCAGACAAAAAGTGGAAAGGGGACCGGTCTATCGCCATAGAAATGAATAGCCGGGAGAAGGCAGGAATTCTGTGGAACTGCAGCTCGGGTAAGGGGTAGTGAGAGGAGTTGCTACCCTCGGCTGCCTTCCCTGAGTCTCTGGAACTGAGAGTCGGGTAGGAAGGGTGGATTTGTACCGCTGGTGCTGCTGAAAAGTTGGCCGCCTCTCTGGAACTCAAAGCAGCTAGAGTTTTCGAATTTCCCAGGGAAGCGCTATGGTTCTTTTTGGTTGGGGCGGTCTACTCAGCCAATTCAATGGAATAGGGTTCCCCGCCGTGCGCCCCCGTCTGGCCATAATTAATGAGACATTGATTGATGGCGGGGGCGCTGATTGGTTAAAACGCGCAGACAGGCTTATCTTCGCACCCCTGCTGTTTTATGGAGTCTCAGTGGAAATGAACTGCCTCGGCAGACTAGATACCATGTAAACGGACAAATTAGGTGTGAATTGAAGCTTTCCGCTTGCCGAGCCCCTGCTCGCAAGGCCTCTTAGCCGGCAAAAAGTGGCAGTTTTTATATTTTTCCCGATATCTCGGGAACGGTTTAGAATTTTGGGACCGAGTAAAAAGTGTAGTGCTTGTGATGGTGTGGGGCGTATTTGGGCGGTTCCGATGGGTCTCGGAACCGCTCCAATTATTATTTATAAAATTTATTTCTCCATTATAACTCTTCAATGTGTTGTTGGGTCCCGGGGAGCTAGTCCCCCCATGGTCACCAGATCCAAGCCACCAAATAGAGATCTGATGCAAGAGAGTTCGATTTTGCAAGGTTTATTGATCAGTAAAGCAAGCAGGCAGAGAAATGTAACCTCCAACAGCAAAGGTCCAGTCTCTGCCCCTCGGAAGGAGAACAGGGTTTTTTAAATCTTTGTACAGTGGGGAGAAGACACACACAACAAGAAAAAACTGTAAAATTCCAAGTTGCAAGACAAAAGATACAATGTACCAGAGGTTCAGTGGATGAGTTACATTATTGACAATTTGTTAGTTTGTTCCACAGACTAACTACTAAAAATGTTTTCTTTTGTCTGTTCTCACTCTCCTAGCCCTTGATTTGAGTATATGTCCCCTAGTTCTGGTATTTTGTGAGAGGGAGAAGAGTGTCCCTCTATCCACTTTACTCATGCCCTGCATTATTTTGTACGTCTCAATCTTATCCCCCCCCCCTCAGACGCCTATTTTCCAGACTAAAGAGCCTCAAATGTTTTAGCCTTTCCTCATAAGGGAGGTCCCCCAGCCCAGTAATGATTTTAGTCATTCTCTTCTGCACCTTTTCCAGTTCCACTATGTCTTTTTGAGATGTGGTGACCAGAATTGTATACGATAGGTAGCTTCTCCCAAATACTCTAATGGGTTGTTGGTCTTGGGCATTGGGTATGTGTCAAATTTGGACACTCCGTTTAACTGGCGGAAGTCCACACAGAATTTATTTTATTTATTTATTTATTGTTGTATTTATATCCCGTAACAATAGGACAGACATGACAAATAAAATCCTCCTGCATCCCAGCCTGCCGGAGAAGCAAATCTTAACCAAAGATCGACGGTATTATTTTGCACTGAATTGCACTGATCCGTTGCGTTTGGGGACCACCAGTGGGTGGCTCCACCAGGGACTATTTGATGGTCTATGACCCCTAATGCAAGCATCTTTCTCACTTCTTCCTCAATGGTATGAATCAGGTGCCGAGGCCAGCTGTGTCCCGTGTTGCAGACCACCACACTCTTGAAGGTGTCTATGCAGTGTTCTACCAGCTTAGTGTAACCTGGGGCCGCTGAGAAAACGTCTGAGAATTGTTTCCTCAGGCCTATCAACTGTTTGCATTGTTCCTCTGTCACGGTTCACGGTTTCTTGTGTCACTGCAACAGGTCCTAATTCCTCCTCTTCAAGGTCACCCCAGAGGCACTCCCTCTCTTCCCACTCTTTCAGCAAGTTCACGTGGAATATCCCTCTCTTCTTTCTCTTCTCTGGCATTTCTGTTCCATAATCTACCTCACCAATTCGGCATGTAATCGAGTATGGGCCCTGCCATTTTGCGAACAGCTTTGGGTCCTCCAATGGAAACAATAGAAATACCTTCTGCCCTACCTGAAACTCCCTGGGGCACACTCACCTATCATACCGTCCCTTTTGGGATGCCTGAGCTGATTGTAAATTACGTTGGGCCATTCCCACTACTGCCCGAAGATGCTTCCTCATCTCTAAGACCTGTCTGACAGGTGGTTTTGGCCTGATCTACTCCACTCTCCCACTTCTCATTTACCAAGTCTAAAATCTCCCGGAGGTTTTAGAGATCTGGGGGAGGTCCTTATGACATCACAAATGAAGGGTATGAAAAGCTAGAAGACCACTAAGCACAGAATGCATAAAGTACCTCTGTGCCACATCAGCAAGCCATGACACCAGCTGGAGTAGTTGGATATGACTGTCAATGTTTTAAACATACTCCATACAGAAAACATTTTTACTGTCTCCACCAGAGCTGCTTGCCCTGAGATTCGGATTCCCACCTGGAGACTGGAAAATGCAGAGCACTTTTATGAGACCTGAGGTGGCATCATGAGATGTGGTAACTTGGGATATCTATCCCCCCCCACAAAAAAAAGAAAAACTGGTATGTGTAGTATTTCCATGTTTGCTTGTTTAGTTTGTCCCAGTAAGATGATACAATAGTTCTGGTAATAAGTCTCTGGTGTTAATTTTGTTATGAGCTATAAAATTGCTTCTCACTCAGTGATAGTATGAGGGGTTTTGAAGGGATGGTTTAACACTGCCAGCTCCCAATGAGTTTCCATGGCCTAGTAGGAATTTGAACCCAGTTCGCTTGAGTCCTAGTTCAGTATTCTATACACTACACTGCACTGGTGCTCATTAACATTGTTGAAAGTAATAATAAATTAATATTACAAGTTAATAGTATTACAAATGTGTATTACCAAAAGTTACTGGTATTAATATTAGCATCACACTAGATTCCCAGTGTGCTGTAGTGGCTGGAGTGAACGGATTTAAGATTTTGGGGAACAGAGTGTGAAGCCTCGCTTACCATAGAAACTCACTAAGGGAGTAAAACGGGTAAAACCACTCCTTTAAATATCCCACTTATTTGAAAACCTTATTAGGGTCGTTATAAATTCACAGCTCAGTACACAAACACGTTAATAGCAGGATAAGCACTAAGACGATAACTGCTATTAATTATTTTAACATTAATAAGTTAGCACTGTTTTGCAGAAAACAGTACCAAAAAGTGTTTATTTTCAAATAAAACCATTAATTTAAAAAAATCAGTGCCCTATATTCCTTGTCTGCGCAAGCGCCTTAACTACCATCCTAAAAGAACCGCGTGATTTCTACGTCAAACTTAGGAGCCATTTTTATTTTCGTTCGAGTCCCGAACTTTCCCTTTTCTATTAACGGACGCAGCGCAGTAGGCGGAGGTTGGATCCGAAGCATTCTGGGAGTTGTAGTTCCATCCAACTAGCCTTCGCGCTCTGCCTTGTGCCGCTGTCAAGAGCAACGGACTACGACTCCCAGGCGGCCAGTCAAGAGGCGGTGGTGATGAGGCTGAGGCTGCGGCGGCGGCGGCGGCGGTGGCGGTGGCGGAGGAGGAGGAGTCAGTTTCCCTCCGCCTCCTGGGGGTTGCCCCCCCCTC
Organism: Phrynocephalus guinanensis; assembly: GCA_037367245.1. NCBI lineage: Eukaryota > Metazoa > Chordata > Lepidosauria > Squamata > Agamidae > Phrynocephalus > Phrynocephalus guinanensis. Next base: position 416,285 of record CM074732.1, on the reverse strand, counting down.
CTCCTCGCTCTGGGCTGCGGCGGGGGCTGTTCTTTTAGAGGTGACCTCGAGGAGGTTTTATTCCTGTCACCGCCATGGTTAGTCAACCTGGACTCGGAATGGTTTTCTGTCCCCTGGGCCGTTGGGCATCCCCTCCGTCCTTTCGGGAAGGGGAAGGGGGTTTTGGTGAGGGTTTTGGTGAGATCTCGGTCTACTTCCTCTAGCAGCGGCGGTGGCAGGGCCTCTTTTGGAGGAAGGAAGGGAGGGAGGGAGGAAGGGGCAGCAAAACCTGATGCGCTCGGTGGGTCGGTGGGTCGGTGGGTGTGGGTCGGTGGGTGGGGGGTGGGTGTTTCTCTCCCTCGGCAACAACGGAGAGGAGGGCTCGAGGGCTCAAGGGGTCTGGATTTGAGGGTCAGGCGGGAGAGAGGGGTGGGGTGGGGTGGGGTGGGGTGTCCAGGCTGTTCCCCTTTGGAAAACCTTCTGCTTTCAAAAAGGTTCAACCGAAATGGGGAGCCCAAGCCAGAACGGGTGTGGGTGTGGGTGTGTGTGTGTGGGGGGGGGTCGGATGGCGGAGGCAAGCCCGCCCGGGAGGGGGCTTTCGTTTCCCGCCTTGTCGGTATTCTTCGCCCTCGCTCATAAGGCAGGTGGGGGTGGGCTCGGTAAGGAGAATTGGGGGGGGGGGGGGGCGGTGTTTCCTCCCGAGCAGGCCATGCCAGCCCTTCCTGAAAGAGAAGGCATGAGAGGGGCTCCAGGAAAAAGACCCTGAGAATGAATGGCCTGGATGGAGCCTTGGCGAAACGTCTCTTGGCTGGGGGGTGGGGGGGGGGGGAGAGAGAGAGAGAGATCAGGTCCAGTGAAAAGAGCGAGGCAGAGAAAGTGGCTTTGGAGGGCAATAAGGATAAACCACAGCAAGCCGGGGCTTTCTAGTTCCCTGGTTTTGAGGGAGCGTTTATCCCTGCAGGCCGTGGGCAGCTTTGGGATTAAGCTCTTTGGGCTGTGGAACAAGCAAGGGCTGCCTTTACGGCTCAGGTGGGAGGAAGGGATGAGCGAGTTCACAGTTCTTTGGGGAACTGCAAGTCAAGCTGTGTCAGAACTGGAATGTCATTTGAAGGGGAGTGAGAGAGAGAGGTCACCAGAGAGAGAGAGAGAGAGAGAGAGAATGAAAGAGGAATCTCTGCATGAGCCACAATGCCTCAAGGTGGACGTAGGGGAAGAAGATCTTTAATAATCAGGATAGATTGGTGCGATTCTTCAGAGGACAGCTGCAGGAGGCACTGCCAGGCTTGCCTGATCACAATGCTCCACTTATCCTAGCTTCTGCGGCTGCTGCAATGTGTGATCCAGTGGGATTACTAGAATGTTCATCAAATTATTTTTCAAGGTGCTCTTCAAGCAGCTGTGGGTTTCACTTCCAAATTCTTATCAGGACTATAGTTTCAAGACGCTGGAACTTTTAAAGGAAAAAAGCACGACAGAATTGCTGCCACATGCTGATCAAGTTTTTGCAAGTGTGTAGATCATGGTGGTTCTTTTTTGCTTTAGCATTCTTTGGCCAAAAAGCTGCTGCTTTTTCATTCAGGGAAGAATTTTTTTACAACAAATAAATTTATTGATTAGTCCTATAACCATATCAACCAATAACAACACAGAATATAGAATACATTGAAGTACACGCAACACCATCCAATAGGGTACCCTACAATGCAGATTCAGAATATACAGAAGTCATATATGTAGATCTCCTTTGCAGGATACTCCAATTTGTTTGACGTATTGCGTTCTTAAAGCTGCAGCTTTAATTACAAACTTGGCAACTTTGCAAACAATGTACACATTAGAGCCGGAAAGAAGATAAGACAATCTGTGAATTGGGTCCCTATGGACTGTTCTTTCTAAAAAGGGGGATAGATATTCAAGCCTGATGGATGCATATAATTGACATTCAAAGAGAATATGAGAAATGTTTTCAACAGAAGGGGATCCACAAATACAGGTTCTCTCCTGATAAGGGAGGTGGTGAAAACACCCATATTTGACCATGGAATCCAGCAGTTCAAATCTGACTCTAGTAAAGGCCCTTCTTAATACTTGAGGTAAGGGCATTGAAAAGTATTTTTCAGGTAAAAAGGTAATTTTATTCTTAGCCAACCAGCTTAGTGATCTATTTTTAGATAATAATTCCAGGTCTGATTGTGCACTAATATCTAGGACTCGCTGTTTGAAGATATCTCTTGCCTGTGGAGCTATTGAAAGCAAATACTGAATAGAAAGCCCATGGTGTGTAATAGTTTCATAAAGGTGGTTAATCCAAGAATTGGTTTGTGCCATGTTTGTTTGTTCCATTAAACATATTTTGGGTAGACTATTAGTATCCATAAAAAGGATTTTCAGCCAATAATATTCTGAATCTGTATTGTAGGGTACCCTATTGGATGGTGTTGCATGTACTTCAATGTATTCTATATTCTGTGTTGTTATTGGTTGATATGGTCATAGGACTAATCAATAAATTTATATTTGTTGCTGTAAAAATTCAGGGAAGAGGGGGTACCCAATAAGCAGCACTTGTTTCTGACTTGAATACTCCTCAATACTGCAGATGGTTAAATTTGCTAAAGGACTTGGTTTCACTTAGAAATAAATCCTATGTTTTGACATCATCAGGATTAAATTGTTTGTGGGAGATTATGGAGAAAGAGATGCTTTAAAGAATGGCATAAGACATTGCTTTCAAACATAGTTAATTATGTTCTCTCTTGTTTCTTGCAATGATTATTTTTCCTTATCACGCTACAATTATGGTGCTATTATTTCATGTCTTCCAGATCTACATTCAGATGTTTCTGCAGTTTGTAAAATGACAGAAATAATGCTATTATTCATTTATACTGTTCGTACTCAGCTGTTTGTATCACTAGCTTGTTTAGTCTTAACAGCCTGATCCTGTGAGGTTCCATACTAATACAACATACTACAGTAGGACCCCCGTATCCACTGATTCAGTTATCCACGGTTGGCAGAGGAAAAAAATTAAATACCATGTTTTCCCGAAAATAAGATCTACCCAAAAAATAAGCCCTAGCAGAATTTCTATGCATTTCTTAAATATAAGCCCTATCCCGATAATAAGACCTTGTATCAGCGTGGCTGTGCCTGCCTGCATGCACGCACGTACACACGAGACACACATTGCCCCTCCCTGTTCCTCTTCCGAGTGAAAAGTTGCCAACCCAGCACTATCGAAGTGGTCGGCAACGGGGCTCAACCACAGACAAAACAACCAAACAAGGCAGAATCAAGGCAAGCCAGACGGTTGCTTCCCCACCCCAATTACCTCTCCTTGATCATTCTTCCCCCCTCACTCTTTAACCTTTCTGTTTCTCATTACTTTTTCTCTCTCCTCCTTTTCTTCTTTCTGCTGTGCTGAGTTCCCACACGGGCATCGGGGAAAGAAAAAAAGAGAGAAAAACACAGGCATTGACCCTGACACACACCAAGATGATTGCTTGCATGCCAGAACTTTTCACAGAGGCTCCAGCGAGGGACTTACCTGGCAATTGCAAGCAGGGACCAGTAGCCTGGGCTAAAGAACCACGTTGGACTGCAAGAAGGTTACAATAATAAAAAATAAGACATCCCCTGAAAATAAGCCCTACTGTATCTTCTTGAGAAAAAATAAATATAACACAGTGTCTTATTTTGGGGGAAACACGGTAATCCAGCAGCCACAAGGCAAGCTATTGTCACAAACAGAAGCTGTAAAGCAAGCTATTGTCGCTAATAACATCTGTAAAGCAAGCTACTTTCTCAAAACAGCAGTCATAAAGTAAGCCACTATCAGGAAAGAGCAGTTTGGGGGTGGGTGGACAGGCGTTCTCTCTTATCCACGATTTTATTTATTTATTTATTTATTTATTTATTTATTTATTTATTTATTTCTTGTATTTATACCCCGCTTATCTACTATGTACTCTAGTAGATTTTCATTATCCACGGGGAGGCCTGGAACCAATCCCCAGCAGATACTGGGGTCCTACTGTATTTCTTTATTCTGTTACAGTTAAAATGGATCCATGAGACTAATCTGTTTGTACTAGTATTTACAAATAAATTGACTTAATAGTTTTTAAAATTTGATTAAAATTTATTTGTTTATTTGATTTAATTGGTTTATATCAGGGTAGATAAAATCAATTATTTATTTTAAAAAATCAAATCAGATTTTTTTAAATTTAAATCTTTTTTTTTTTGAAATCAGATTTTTAAAAATTTAAATGTTTGTTGAGGAAAAATTATCTAAAGCTCATGATCTAGTTAAGATACATTATAGTCCAAACTGGAATTACAGTTGAATGGGCTCAGGCTGTGGTCAGACATGATTGGTGTAAACCAGGGTGGGTAGAAATCAATGATATATTTTTTATCTTTTTCAAAATAAATCAGATTTTTTAATTTACATTGGATTTTTTATTTAAATCAGATTTTTAAAATGCTTTCTGAGAAAAAAATCTCTGTAAAGCTCATGTTCTAGTTAAGATACACTATAGTCCAAAGGTTATTCATCATGAAATTAGCTTTTAATTATGTAGCCTAATGCTATATTAATCCATTCACAATGTCATGCTCTCCCAGAGGTTTCTGATTATTTGGGGAAGTTTTTCTATCTAGAAGATAATTATCAACAATGCTTGGTTTTGCTATTTTCAAAACTGTGCATTTGGGTCTTCAACAATAACATGCCTCCTTCATAGCAACAAATGTTAGAAAATAAACACCAGAATTGAGAAAAAGACCTTAATCCCCTTGTTTCTCTGCAAATCTATGTACACAGAATCAACCCCCCTTACCTCTTAAGTGCTACGTTTCAATAAGTTCAATGACTAGAGATGGGCACGACTTGAAAAAAAATTTTTTTGAGTTGTTGTTAGTCGGGCCGGTTCCGTTTCAGCTCGTTTCCGTTTTTCGCGAAAATTTGCAAAAATTAGTCGGTTTGTTTTTTCGTTTTTTCGTTGTCGTTAGTACTGGTTTGGGGAGGGGGTAGCGGGCTCCTGGTGGGAGCTGCAGGAGTCAGCCAGAGCCACAAGTGACGGACTGGCAGATTCTTTGCACCCGCTGTGTCTCACGTACTTGCATGTAGTGCAATGCAAGTAGATCTGGCTTAGGGTTAAGACGGGTTAGCGGAACGGCTAGGGTTAGGCTAGTTACGGGTGAGGTTAGGGTGAGTATTGGGGTGCACCTCTGGGTGCCTCTCTGACCCACTTAGAAGGACAGTGTACTGGCGTATGGGTTAGGCTTAGGGTTCGGGTTCGGGCTACGATTAGTGGGCTGTTTATGCCCGATTGGCACATCCCAGAAGTCTCTGTGGTCAACCTGGCCAAGTGGCCATGCGATTGGTGGGTGGTCTACTCCCATGGAAAATTTGCATGGTCTACTCCCATGGGCAAATGTGCAGGTGTACGATTTCAAAAAAAAAATAAAATAAAATAAAATCAATGGAGACTTTTTTTTTGCAAAAGCAAAAACCCACTGCTGCTACTGTAAAAAAATTCAAGCTTTTTTTAAAATAGCTAATTTTCGCATGTTTCTGTGGTGCTTTGGTGGGGTTTTGGGCAACGATTTCAAAAAAAATATTGCGGTCGCCATTTTGGATCCCCCCCCCACCGCATGGCAAATGGATGCGCCCTCCCAGCCTGGTACAGTCAGCAAAACCTGGCCATGCGATTGGTGGAATGGCTCCAAAACTTTGCATGGTCCACTCCCATGGGCGAGCCCATCATTGCGAATGCGCAGGTGTAAAAAAATAAAATAAAATAAAATCAACGGAGACTTTTTTTGCAAGAAAAACCCACTGCTGCTACTGTAAAAATTCAAGCATTTAAAATAGCTAATTTTCGCATGTTTCTGTGGTGCTTTGGTGGGGTTTTGGGCAACGATTTCAAAAAAAATATTGCGGTCGCCATTTTGGATCCCCCGCACTGCATGGCAAATGGATGCGCCCTCCCAGCCTGGTACCAGCAGCGCAGCAGTAGCAATAGCCAAGGAGAGGGGGGCGGGGAAACCCCCCCCCCCCAAATAAAACACCCTTCTGGCCTGGTAGGTGCCCTCAGACAGTTTTTGCCTACTTTTAGGGCCGGGAATCGGGTTTTTTTTTTTAACTTTTAAAAACTTTTTTTCTGTGCCGCTTGGCATTGCGCGATGCAAGTAACGAGCATGACAAATCAGACCAAATTGTTCGTTCGTCGTTTCGAGCTCGAATTCTGGTGGAGTAATTCCCGTTTCCGTAGAGTAACGGATACGAGTAACGGAAACGGAAACGGGAATACCGCTAAGTCGTGCCCATCTCTATCAATGACTAGAAGGTTGTTTGGAATAGAATAGGTCTGCACAGGGAGCACAGTTTGAGGAGGGAGGGGCAAGCAGTAAAATGAAAGGGAAACCTTTTGAGCACAGTACTCCACATCTTGATATCTTTATGTGTATCGCGGCCTGAGGGTTATCATATTATTCTCACTCTCTCCCTAGAGGAGAAAAACCTGTAATTTTTTTTTGTTAAATAAAACTGTTTAAATTGTTATTATTAAGGTAATGGTTATTTTTCTCATTCCAATAAAGTACGACAGAACAGTACAAATATGAACGATTAGCCTATTAAACTGGAGATAGTTCACCTTGCAATAATTTCATAATTATCTATCTATGTATTTCTAATGGTATATAACAGGGGTCCTCAACCTAAGGCCCCGGGGCTGGATGTGGCCCCCCAAGGTCCTGAATCCGGCCCCTGGGACCAATTGCAACCCCCCCATCTACCCCCTTTTTTGTGAGCAAGCAAGCCTCCGCAGCTGCTTTTGGACTGTGATCCGGCCCCCAGTGGTGTCTGGGTGGTGGTGGACCGGCCCACTGTTTGAAAACTTTGAGGACCCCTGGTATATAACCACCAAATCAGTAATTTTCTGATATAACTGTAAAACTAATCTGAAAAGTTATTCTAAAAATGAAAGTTTCCATCTGGTTGCAAATATTAAGATTAAAACAACTGAAGCAAAACCGAGTCTTTATGTAGAAAATCATGATTTAAATTGAACCTTACTGACTAGTGATTTAAATCAAATCCTCCCTGGTTTATATACCACCCATCTGGCTACCAAGGTCACTCTGGGAAGTTACATTTTTCTAAGATATTTAAAAATCAAGCATGTATTCATCTGTAGAACCCTAAAATGTAGCAGGATCATTAAAAATATTGTAAATAATCGAAGAGATTTTAATAGAGCTTCCAATAATTTACAGCATCATCAGAGGGGAGGCAGTGGTGGAGTGAAGATTGGGAATTCGAATTGCTTCAGTCAAAACTAAAAATTAGGCTGAACAGCTGATATTTGTCATCTCCATATACTGTTGTTAACAAATACATATCTCAGGAGACAAATCCAGTGTGAGCCAGTTGAATTTCCTAATGATGTCTTCTTCTCAGAATATTAGACTGAGTTCTTGAAGAGCTTGAATGGTTATGCTAAATGCAGGGCAGTCTTGAACCCTATAAAACAGACCTAATCTTCACCTGGTGGACTCTATTTATAAGCATTTTTATTTTATTTATTTATTTGATTGATTTATATATTGCAACCATCTAAGCAGAAAACTGTGCAAGGTGGTTTACAATACAATTATTTTATAATACAGAATTAAATGTATAGTCTCTCTTCCATAATGAAATCTTCAAGCAGTTACCCATTTTGAAACAATAATTATGTAGTCTTTTCCAAACCCTTTTAATATACATTTTAAGAAAGTTTTAAAATTTCATAAAGTAATTTTTAAAAAGAATATTGGTATTCTTTTCTCTGGTATTTTTATTCATCTGAAGCTGTTTGGATTAAGCAGCGAAACGCTTCAGTCTCTCAAGAAAAGAAGTCCAGTCGCTATGACTCAACTTCCAAATAAACTCACCTGAATGACTCAGAATCCTCACAGACATACTTCTACAACTGTAGTTCTTGAGAAGTCTCTTGCTGATAGCAAGTAGGAGTTTTCCACTTAGAACTTTTTTCTTCTGCCTGTGATTTTTGGAAAAGAAATCTTGGCTATCCCAAGACTGTAATTCCTTCTAACAATGTGGTTAGCTCCCTGTTAGAAACCAGCAGAATGTATCCTATTAACTACAGTAGGAGGTAGATTTTACAAACCATCCTAGAAGGGTGTATGCCAAACACTTTTTCAATGTTCACTCAACAGGAATGGGACTGTGTTTTGTAAGTAAACATTTGTTACCTGATCCTCTTTACTGAAATCTGCAAAAACTGTGTTTCTTTCAGTCGAAACCCACCCGAGTCCTCGTGACAGGTGCGGCTGGGCAGATTGCATATTCTCTACTGTACAGCATTGCTAAAGGGGATGTCTTCGGTGCAGATCAGGTAATGGAGAAAAGGGATTGGAACATGCCCCAGAATCTTAATTATGAGGCCCGCGGTCTTTAAAATATAAACTTGGGGCAGGGGTGTGTTATATAACAGTTAACGTGTCCCATACAAAACTGTAAGACAACATCTAACAAGGTAGTGTAGAATCATGCCCTAGTAGAGTTGGAAGAGGTCTATTGAATCCAACCTCTTGCTCAATTGAGGAATTGAAATCAAAATATATCTGACAGATGTTTGTCTAATTGTTTTCACGAATACAGCAAGTATGCTGTATTTCATGAATGTAGCCATTGGTATTGTTATAACTGCATGAAAAAAGGAATGTTAGTCTGTTCTTGTGTGCAGCCTGATTGATATTGCCACATGAAACTTATTCTAAGTAATTTATACTGTTCTTAATTGTTTTGCAGCCTCTTGTTCTTGTGCTTCTGGATATCACTCCCATGATGACAGTATTGGATGGTGTACTTATGGAATTGCAAGATTGTGCCCTCCCCTTATTAAAAGGTAAAAAGGAAACAGATACTGTAGGCCGATTTATTTCCATGTTATTTATTGCTTATTAGCCAGTCCAGCCAAATGAATTTGTCAGTCCTATAGGTATAGGGCCTGTAATAGCCTAGCCCAGTGGTGGTGAACCGTTGGCACTCCAGATGTTTTGGACCACAACTCCCACAGTCCTTTGTCATTGGCAATCTAAGCTCGGAATTCTGGGAGTTGTCCAAAACATCTGGAGTGCTGAAGGTTCACCACCACTGGCATAGCCCAAGCTATGTGGCTTTGTATACATTCATGATTATTGTCCATGCAATTTCCCTCCCCACAGCATCAGTTATAATTTCCAGACCCTTAGGTTCTAGTCATGACAGAACTGCATGGTGTGTGTGGAGGCATACACTCGAGGGCCAGAACCCTACCCTGGGAGGGGGGGGAGGGGGCTGAAAATTAGAGGAACCATGGCTTATAACAGGTGGCTTTTATATACTAGTAGGCTTATACAAAACATGTTCCTCCCTACCCACTGATGCACAGATATCACCAGCTGGCCCCAAAAATAAATTGATTTTTTTAAAAATCTATCTCTTGCTGTGCTGGCAGAGGACATCTGCTCATGTCCCCACCTACAAGCTTGTAGGTGGGGACATGCACAGTTGTCCCTGCTTGGGCAAAGGCTGGCAATTAAAAAAAAAAGGAAAGTAAAACTCAGAGGATGGAGTAGTGATGGCAAATAAGGTAGGGATGGGGCAGAGGTGGGAATGGGGTTTGTGTGTTAAAATATTCATACAAAGGGACAAATAAATATTCATCCCACCATATTTTCCGGGTCTGGAGGATCCGACAAATATAAAGGGATGAATATTTAACAAATAATTGATATTCATTGAATATCACAATTCATTTTTATTCATCCCCGTCTCTAGTATAGACCAGACCACTGAAGCAGGAAGCAGTTTTGTTCATTGTTGTGAACATTGTTCTAGAACAATAGATTACCGTGCTGTAATTTTGTAAATGAAACATCTGCATAAGGAATGGAATATAAGGTTTAAAAGTCAAATTCCTGAGATAATTACACAGTTTTAATTGACAGTGGCCAGAATCCTGGAAAAGATCGGTCTACATCCCAATCCCAAACAAAGGAAACGCCGAAGAATGCTCCAACTATCGCACAATTGCACTCATTTCACACGCTAGCAAGGTTATGCTCAAAATTCTACAAGGCAGGCTTCAGCAGTATGTGGAAAGAGAACTTACAGAAGTTCAAGCTGGATTTTGAAGGGGCAGAGGAACTAGAGATCAAATCGCAAACATGCGCTGGATTATGGAGAAAGCCAGAGAGTTCCAGAAAAACATCTACTTCTGCTTCATTGACTATGCCAAAGCCTTTGACTGTGTGGACCACAACAAACTATGGCAAGTCCTTAAAGGAATGGGAGTGCCTGACTACCTTATCTGTCTCCTAAGAAATCTATATGTGGGACAAGCAGCAACCGTCAGAACTGGATATGGAACAACTGACTGGTTTAAAATTGGGAAAGGAGTACGACAAGGCTGTATACTGTCACCTTGTCTATTTAACCTATATGCAGAGTACATCATGCGAAAGGCAGGTCTGGATGAATCACAAGCCGGAATTAAGATTGCCGGAATATCAACAACCTCAGATATGCAGATGATACTACTCTAATAGCAGAGAGTGAGGAGGAATTAAAGAACCTCTTAATGAGGGTGAAAGAGGAGAGTGAGAAAATGGGCTGAAGTTCAACATCAAAAAAACTAAGATCATGGCCACTGGTCCCATCACCTCCTGGCAAATAGAAGGGGAAGAAATGGAGGCAATGACAGAGTTTATTTTCTTGGCCTCCTTGATCACTACAGATGGCGACTGCAGCAACGAAATAAAAAGACGCCTGCTTCTTGGGAGGAAAGCAATGGCAAAACAAGATAGCATCTTAAAGAGCAGAGACATCACTTTGCCAACTAAGGTCCTGATAGTCAAAGCTATGGTTTTTCCAGTAGTGATGTATGGAAGTGAAAGCTGGACTATAAAGAAGGCTGATAGCCTCAGAATCGATGCTTTTGAGCTGTGGTGCTGGAGCTGTGGTGCTGAGAGTCCCCTGGACTGCAAGGAGATCAAACCTATCCATCCTGAAAGAAATCAACCCCGAATATTCACTGGAAGGACAGATTTTGAAGCTGAAGATCCAGTACTTTGGCCACCTCATGAGGAGAGAGGAGTCCTTGGAAAAGTCCCTGATGTTGGGAAAGATTGAAGGCAAAAGGAAAAGAGGATGGCAGAGAATGAGATGGTTGGACGGTGTCATCGATGTAACCAATATGGATTTGACAAAACTCCGGGAGGCAGTGGAGGATAGGAAGGCCTGGCGAGCTTTGGTCCATGGGGTCACGAAGAGTCAGACACGACTGAACGACTGAACAACAACAACAATTGACAGCAGTGAAAAAAGTGGCTGTCTTCATACTAGTTTTTCTATAGCAGCTATTTGTACCAATAAAAAGGAAGGTTTATTAAGTCAAAACATATTTCATGCTGACTCAGTGATATTGACTCCAATGTAGCATACTTATTTTCAATGCAGAAGATTTCTTTGGCATTGCTAACCACAACATTTGAATGATTTCTCATGTTTAGTGGTATATCTGTCTGTTTTATTTATCTTTTGCCTGTGTTTTGTTTGGCTGTGTTTGTTTGTTGCTATTTTGCAATTGAGAGGTTTTACTGTTACAGTGACCCCTCACCTATTGCGGGGATTAGGGACCCGACCCAACCCACGATAATCGAAAAACCATGATATGCGGATGCAGGTCAGGTCGGCCCTTGAGCGCCTAGCTGGGGGGTCTTATACTTAGCAGAGGCCTCAGAAATGATTTTCAGCGATCCGGAAGTCACTTCTGGTTTACTGGAAGTCACTTCTGGTTTGCAGGGAGGCCCTTTTGGGGCCTCCAGAAGGCCTGGGAAGGCCCTCACAGGCCCATTCGGGACAGCGCCAGGTTGGGGGTAAGTATGGGAGGCCTGAAACATGCTTCCCCCCTCTTAACCCAGGGGGCCTTTTTTCATATACTGTGGTCCTGCGATATAGCGGGACCGCAGTATATGAATCGTGAAAGGGTGGGGGACCACTGTATTTGAAGGTCTCAATTACAGATTGGAAACTATCTTTGTACAATAAGATAAAGGATAGTACTGAAATATTTTAACCAATTTCTGTATCCTTGGGTGGGAAGGAATATTGTGATTTTTTATAGTATATGACAAAGCTTAAATAAAGTCAAGCTTAAATAAAAGCAAGGAAGCGGCCTTTTCAGAGCCGTTTATCTAGAATCTTATTGCATGAGTTTCTTATTGCATTCTGGTTTCATAAACCAGAAACTGCATAACTGATTGTTGTTGCTGTGTATTAATGGGATACAATCAGATTCCATATAGAAAACCAGAAAATTTAAAAATGTTCTGCAATTTCCCTTTCCATAATTTGAAGCATATGCCTATGGAATGATAGATTTGTATTTGAATATAAATAATAGACCCATTAATTTGCATGGGTGCCCCAGACAAACATAAGAAATTGTTCTGTTCCAAAATTTCCCATAGATAAATCTTTAAAACATAATGTGTGGTCTCTTTCTCTTTGCATATAGAGGTAATTGCAACTGATAAAGAAGAAGTTGCATTCAAAGATCTTGATGTAGCCATTCTGGTTGGCTCCATGCCAAGGAAAGAAGGTATGGAACGGAAAGATCTGCTGAAGGCCAATGTGAAAATTTTTAAGTCCCAAGGCACGGCACTGGACAAGTATGCCAAGAAGACGGTTAAGGTGAATAGACCTCCTGCCATGTAAAGGCTGACATATCTATATACAGTTCTACTTCACCTTTTCAAAGGAAACATGAGATACAGTACTTTTGTGGAAATAGGTGTTTTGTCTGATATAAGTGAATGCATGTTAAGGTTTTAACTCTACGTGGAGTTGCCCTTGACCCTTGTCCGGAGACTCCAACGGGTGCAGATTGTGGCAGCCAGGCTGGTGGTGGCTGCTCGGAGATACGATCCCATCACCCCAGTCCTGGCTCGCCTCCATTGGCTGCCTGTAGCACTCCGGATAAGGTTCAAGGTCCTGGTTTTGGTTTTCAAAACCCTCCACGGCTTGGGTCCTGAATACCTGTCGGAGCGTATCTCCCAGAGGTCAGCTGAGGCCAGGCCCACTCGAATGTCACAGGCGCGCTCACTCAGGGTGGCCACTCCTAGGGAGGCGCAGAAGTCGACTACGCGCTACCGCGCCTTCTCTGTTGTGGGCCCCACCTCCCGAGGGAGCTTGCACAGTCTCTGCCCGCCTTCAGAAAGGCTGTGAAAACCTTGCTTTTCAGGGAGGCATATGGCGAACTTTAATATAATTTATTTACTCCCCCCCCCCTCTTTTCCCACCCACCGATCCATCTTGCTAGGGTTTTTCCTTTTTTTTCTGTATTGTTTTGCTTTTTAACTGTAAACCGCCCAGAGTTCCATTTTGGAAGATGGGCGGTATAAAAATAAAACAAACAAACAAACAAATAAATAAATTTTATTTTTCTTTATATTTTTTCTTTGTTTCCAACCCCCTTTCTTATTTTTCAAACCAGTCGCCTGGCTCTCTGTCTTGCAGGGACTGAAAAAGTCCGGTGCACCCCCTCCTCTCAGATATTGAGGAGGAGGAGGGCAGCATCCAGGTGGTGCTGGGAGTGGCAGTTGGTGCATGCACAGATGCAACGCCACCTCCCTCTCCATACAGACCCAAGGGAAAAGGTGAGGAGAGGAGATGGCCTCCTCCACCAAGGAGCCTCAAAGCCATCCTGCCTACCAGTGCCTCTCCTCCCTTTTTTTGCCCTTCCCAGGCGGCCACCTTCTGGTGGCTTTGGGCTTGTTGGCTCTGAGAAAGGAGAGCCAAGTTACCGGCAGGTAAGGCTGGGGGAATGGGGGGGGGTCATGGTGACCAGGTTGCCCAAGCACCTGGACACTTGTGGAGAAGGAACACTGGGATCGGTGCAAGGTTATGTGAAGGGATGGCTGTCCTTGTTGGAAGCCGCGACTGTAGCAGCTCCATCTTGGCTACCCGTCCTCCCCACCCCACTTGTGGCCACCTGCTCTCTCTCACCGGGCAATCTCTCGGTGCGGCAGCATCTGCCGCTTTGTTCGTCTGACGCCCTCAGCGAGCACTGCTCCTCCATCACCCCAAGTCGGGTTTGGAAGCATCCCCATGGGGCCCAGACAGAGAACCATGCGACTGGGAAGCTCTGGTAGAAATGACAGGGGAGAAGAGCGGCCACCCATTGAATGCCAGTTGAATCCGCAGATACAGAGGTGGTGCTGTATTGTAGTCTTTCTCCATATTTGTTTAATTGTAATACTTCTTCTGGTCAGCTGTCATAACTGTAATGGGAAAATAAAATATTAACAGTGGCATCTGCTTTTAAATACTTATTGTTAAGTATTTGTAAGTACTTAAGTTATAACATGTCTCAGAAAGTTTGCTAAATTCTCCTTTAACAGTTGCCCATTCATCTAGTTTCTTCTAATATACAGGATATGATGAAATAACTTAAGGTGGTTGGTCATACAGAAGCTTTACTATAAATAAGCCTAACTTTCCCACCTGCAGGTTGTTGTGGTTGGCAATCCAGCAAACACCAATTGCCTGATTGCTTCAAAATCTGCTCCATCCATCCCCAAAGAGAATTTCAGCTGTTTAACTCGTCTAGACCACAACAGAGCAAAGTCACAGGTAGGAATGGACTTCTGGGTTTGGATGGCAGTCAAATGCAAGCTGTTTTTTGAAAGCATTTCTTTTTTTAAAAATAGTTCAAATTAATAAATTGATAATGACTTTTTCTTCTTCCCTAAAACTACAACAAAAACATAGATTGCAATGAAAGTTGGAGTGACTGCTAAAGATGTAAAGAATTGCATTATTTGGGGGAATCACTCCTCTACTCAGTATCCAGATGTTAACCATGCCAAGGTGAAAGTCCAAGGAAAGGATGTTGGAGTTTATGAAGCTGTGAAAGATGATAACTGGCTGAAGGGTGACTTCATTGCAGTAAGTTATATGCGGAGATCTCTTCTGTTCTTGCATTGTGTTGCAGCTTTCTAACAGGGAAATCTCCCACAAGAGCATTTAATACTGACCTATGGTGAAGAATAGTTGGTCGGATAGCTCAGGACTTAAGGTCTTTGGCTGCAGAGCCAGAAGTTGGGAGTTCAATTCCCCTACTGTGCCTCCTGTAAGAAGAGCCAGACTGTATAGTCATGGACAAGCGGCCTAGTGCCAGGGCACTCCCAAAAGAAGAAGAGAACGGTAAGCCACTTCCGAGCGTTCTCTACCTAGAGCAGCAGAAAATGCGGACAGCACATTACTGGATTATTATTTTGAAGAGTAGCTTGAAAATGGTACTCTCATACATGATGCACGTTTTGCTTGTTACCTAAGCAGACAGGGACACACCATACAAAACTGAATGACATCTACTAGTTTTTTAGATATCCGTATTTACTCGAGTATAAGTCGAGGCCCCTAATTTAAACCCCCAAAACTGGGGAAACGTATTGACTCAAGTATAAGTCTAGGGTGGGAAATGCAGCAGGGCCTGGCAGCTCTTCCTTTGTGAGCTGGGTGTGTGATGTTTAAAATGATTTTTAGCCACTGATGCAAGTGCTTGGGTCAGTGGCTAAAAGTTATTTTAAACATCACGTGCCACTCCCCTGTGATGCAGAGGCGGGTCATGAGAAGCGGCATGCAATGTTTAAAATGACTTTTAGCCACTAACCCAAGCACTTGCCTCTGTGGCTAAAGTATTGACCCGCATATAAGTCGAGGGCCCCTTTTTTCAGCCCAAAATTAGGGCTGAAAAACTAGGCTTATATTCGAGTATATACAGTAAGTAAGTTATTTGTGCAGTTTCTGATAAAAATTGTTTTGTAAAACAGCAGCTAACTGTCTGTGCCCAGTGGCTCCAGCCAAGGGTTTATGAATAAGGGGCAATGTGTCATGGTGTCAGTATGTTTGATCTGCAGTTTAGTAGCGCTGTTTACAGATTTAAATCACAGGTCAGTAAGGCTCGGTTTAAATCATGATTTTCTACATAAAGACTCGTTTTTGCTAGAGTTGTTTTAATCTTAATATTTACAACCAGATGAAGGTTTCATGTTTAGAATAATGACTTTTCAGATATATCAGAAAATTACTGATTTGGTAGTTATATACCATTAGAAATACATAGATAGATAATTATGAAATTATTGCAAGGTGAGCTATCTCCAGTTTAATAGGTTAATTGTTCATATTTGTATGGTTCTATCGTACTTTATTGGAAGGAGAAAAATTATCATTACGTTAATAACAATTTAAATAGTGTTCTTTAACCAAAACAATAATCCGACAGGTTTTTCTCCTCAAGGGAGAGAGTGAGAATAATATGATAACCCTCAGGCCGCGATACACATAAAGATATCAAGATGTGGAGTACTGTGCTCAAAAGGTTTCCCTTTCATTTTACTGCTTGCCCCTCCCTCCTCAAACTGTGCTCCCTGTGCAGACCTATTCCATTCCAAACAACCTTCTAGTCATTGAATTTATTGAAACGTAGCACTTAAGAGGTAAGGGGGTTGATTCTGTGTACATAGATTTGCAGAGGAATAACGGGGCTAAGGTCTTTTTCTCAATTCTAATGTTTATTTTATAAATTTTGCTATGAAGGATACATGTTATTGTTGAAGACCCAAATGCACAGTTTTGAAAATAGCAAAACCAAGCATTGTTGATAATCTAGATAGAAAAACTTCCCCAAATAATCAGAAACCTCTGGGAGAGCATGACATTGTGAATGGATTAATATAGCATTAGGCTACATAATTAAAACTAATTTCATGATGAATAAACTTTGGACTATAGTGTAGCTTAACTAGATCATGAGCTTTAGAGAGATTTTTTTCTCAAAAAGCATTTTAAAAAATCTGATTTTTTTTTAAAAAAAGTAAAAAATCATTGATTCCACCCTGGTTTACACCAATCATGTCTGACCATAGCCTGAGCCCATTTAACTGTAATTCCAGTACAACTAGGCAGTAATAACTTGCTTAGAATCATGGAGTTGGAAAACACCTCAAGGGCCATCCAGACCAACCCCTGCTATGCAGGAACCCCCATCAAAGTAATTCCGACAGATGGCCATCCAGCCTCTGCTTAAAAACCTCCAAGGAAGAAGATTCCATCATCTTCCATTGCACCATATGTCACTGCTGAACAGCTGTAACCATCAGGAAGTTCTTCCTAATGCTCAAATGGAATCTCTTGCACTGTAGTTGAAACCATTTCACTGAGTCCAAGTCTCTGAAGCCATGGAAAACCAATGTCCCCTCATCGATATGACATCCTTTCAGATAATTAAACAAGGCTATTATATCCCCTCTCAACCTTATTTTTGTAAGGCTAAACATTCCCAGCTTCATAAGACAGTTCTTCCAGACCTTTAACCATCCTGTTCGCCCTCATCTGGATGTGATCGAGGTTGTCAACATCCTTTTTAAACTGAGGTGCACAGAAGTGGACACAGTGCTCCAGGTGGGGTCTGACCAGAGCAGAATAGAGTGCTACTATCACTTCCCTTAATCTAGACACAATGCATCTGTTGACGCAACCAAGAATTGCATTGGCTTTCTTGGCCTCTGCATCATACTGTTCAGTTTGTGGTCCACTCAGACTCCCAGTTCCCTTTCACTGCTACTATTCTCCAGCTAGGTGTCTCCCATTCTACTATGCAATTCATTTTTTCTGCCTAGGTACAGGACCCTACATTTCTCTGATTCCATTAGCTTTGGCCCAGCACTCTAATCTATCAAGGTCCTTCCCCCCCTATCCTCTAGGGCAGTGGTGCCGAACCTTTGGCACTCCAGGTGTTTTGGACCACAACTCCCAGAGTCCTTTAGCATTGGCAGTACAGGCTTGGAATTCTGGGAATTGTGGTCAAAAACATCTGGAGTGGTAAAGATTCACTACCGCTGCTCTAGGGCAGGAATGGCGAATCTTTTTGGGACTGAGTGCCCAAACTTGGCGGCGGTGGTGGAGGGTCGAGATCGGCGGCAGCGGGGGGGAGGGGGCGAAGGCAGCAAGGGTGACGGAGGAGGCATGGTCAAGGTCATCGGCGGCGGCGGTGGGAGGGGCAGGGATGGCAGCGGAGGCGGGATTGGGTCGGCAGCGGCAGGGGCGAGAATCGCAATGGCGATGGTGAGGCGGCACCAGGGGGTTGGGATTGGCGGCAGCGGGGGGGGGTCAGGGGTGGGGGCGAGGGCGAGGGCAGCAAGGGCGACGGGGTCAGGGTTATTGGCGGCGGCGGCAGGAGGGGCAGGGATGGCGTTGGTGATGGCGGCAGTGTCAGGGGTGGCAGGGGGCGGTGATGGCGATGGGGACCGCCTGGCACACAACATGCTCCCTGCCCCCTCCACTTCCCCCTCCACAAATTCCTCCAGTGTGCCAGGCGAAAGCTCTTTCCGTGCCACCTTTGGCACACGTGCCATCGGTTCGCCATCCCTGCTCAAGGGAATTAGCCACCCCTCCCAATTTGGTGATATCTGCAAAAAAAATCGGTATACTCTCTATTCCTTCATCCAAATCATTAATGAAGATATTAAATAGCACTGGGCCCAGAACAGAACCCTGGGGCACCCCACTAGTCACCTCTCTCCATGCTGAGGAGATTATTGTCAGTGGTACTGAAATTACTTCTGCCAGTTCTTTTAATATCTTTGGGTGTAATTCATCTGGCCCTGGAGACTTAGATTCATTCAGGGCTTCCAGGTATTCCTGTACTACTTCCCTATCTATCCTATGTGGCAGTTTCCACCCTACCTCATCTACTCTTCATCTCGACTGAACTTTTTTCCTTTTTGGAGAAAAATGAGGCAAACAGGGTGCCTCCCTACCAGCTGTAGTGAGGTGCACCCCTCCCCCAATGACCCATCTGAATGAAATAGCAGCCCATGGTCCAAGAATCCAAATAGTTCTTGCCGGCACAATCTGTGAAGCCACTTATTCACCTCTGCTGTTATTATTTCCCTTTGTGGGTGGCGTCTTTCTACAGGGAGAAGAGATGAAATCAACACCTCTCCCCCCCCCGCCTCCACAGGTCCTTCTGCTTCCTTCTCATCTCTTCGTACGCTTTTGTGATGTCCCGAAAGCTGCGTTTTGCTTCTGTGCCTTTCTAATAAATACTTAGTAATTATAGCTGTAAATACAAATAATCTTGTAATTTCCATTTGTCAATAATACAGACTGTTCAGCAGCGTGGGGCAGCTGTCATCAAGGCCAGGAAGCTATCGAGTGCAATGTCAGCTGCCAAAGCTATCTGTGATCATGTGAGAGACATCTGGTTTGGCACTCCAGAGGTATGTCTTGCTATCGCCCACAAAAGTAGTACCCTTGATAAAGGCTGTTTAGTGTTCATTTAGTAACTGTTGTGCAATCAGGGGATCACCAGTAATAATCCTATGCCTGTTTTCATGATTGAAGAGTGGGATACAAATGTAATAACTGATCTAAGTATAAAGACAAAAACATTAATGAAATGCTAGAGCACATTAAGATACTAGAATACAGTGAACATAGCTAATGCTGAATCTTTCTGAAAAAAATTCACTCAAAATAATTAGTCTGAACAATTAAGTTGTGAGATGGGGATCAGCATACTAACAATTTGTCTTTCCTTTTAAAGGGTGAATTTGTGTCCATGGGCATTATTTCTGATGGAAATTCCTATGGTGTCCCTGAAGATCTGATCTATTCGTTTCCTGTTGTAATAAAGGTATTTTGAAACAGCCTTGCTAGCTAAATGTGATGTTATGTGATCTTGACAATCACTAGTTTTATCATTGCTATCATGGGCAACTTGTACTGTCCTCTTCCCATTTCTGTAGGGCACAAGAAATTTAGTCCTATCAGGGTTTAGTTTTCTTAGTTTCCAAACAAAGCATCAATACCTGTAGATCTGTGTTTAGTAAACTTCCAAAGGGATAGGTCAGAGTGTTAGTCTGTTGTAGACACAGGTATTTTGTTTCAGAATGGGACTGGATCCAAATGAAAGACGCCAGCACAGCTGGCACTCGGAATGCAGTCCCACCCTATGAAACAAAATAACCACCATCTTTCCTTGCTTTACCTCACTCTGGGTGAAATTCCAACCAGGAAGAATCCTCCAATATGTCTTCTTTCCCTCTCCCTGGCACTAGCCAATCAGACAGGTAGGCAGGAGGAGGATGCATGTCCTTGCACAGCTCCTGATTGGCCAGCATCAGGGAGAGGCGAAGATGGCGCATAGGAGGATTCTTCCTGGTTGGAATTTCACCTAGCTTGAGGTAAAGCAAAGTAAGAGTGGTTGATTTTGTTCCCGGGGGGGGGGGGGACTGCATTCCGAGTGCCAGCTCTGCTGGTGTGTTTCATTTCAGAACCAGTCCCCTTCTGAAACGAAACACCCATGTCTAGTCTGTTGTAAGGTAATTGTAAAACACTCTGTATATCAAATAATATAAAAGATCAATTAAAAACAACAACAACACATAATATATTGGTTCACTTGTAATAATTGCAAGCACAGAACTGCATGCAGCACTTGGGGTACAGTCAGACTGAGAAATAACTTGCATTTTGGATCACTTTTGGCACCATCTCAAGCAAGCTCTTTTCTAGTAAATGTACAAAAGAATGCAGACTAGCCTGACTCGGCTTTGTACACCGGCTGGAACTTTGTGGTCCAGTCTCAGTGCTGCTTTTTCGGAGGCTTTTTTGGAAGGGTCACTTTGGGGCTTAACTGGAGTGGTTTCCGAATGGAAGATTTTTTGCAGCAAAGTGGTCCTTTCCAGCGTTGTCAGACAGAAGCCTTTTTAACCATCTGATTGCACCCTTGATTTAGTTACAATAGCCCAGTATTCATAATTTTGTCTCAATTAGTTCTTGAATATTTAATTTGAAGGGGTGATTAATTTATTATTAAATCTTTAGAATCTCTCCCCCCTACAATTCATTATGGACTGACAGGCTAGTTCAATAAATTCCATTTTGTCGATGTGTCCCATATGTATTATCTTAGTCTATCAAGTGCTCTAGCACTGGAGGCATTCAAAAGAAAAATGGACAACTGTCAGATCTACTTTTACTTGGATTCGTGCATATACGGTAGCAAAGGATTGGACACGATGGCTTTACAGGTTGCTTCTAGCTCTATTATTCTATTTATTCTGGTCTAGTCTTCTCACATACAGCATTTAAACTAATCAATCCAGTACATACGTTTAACATTTACTAAGACAGTATTTGATGTGCTGTTGAACTTTAGTCTTACCATTATATTCTTCATAGGACAAAACATGGAAGATAGTTGAAGGCCTTCCGATAAATGACTTCTCCCGTGAGAAGATGGATGCGACTGCCAAAGAGTTAACTGATGAGAAGGAGACTGCTGTTGAGTTTCTTTCCACCGCATGACTAGGTCCTTGTAAAGATGCAGGCAGTGGCTTCATAACTGAGGATTCTAAAAGTCGTCTTTGAAGTCACCATCATGACTGTATCAAATGTTTTACTTTTCCTTGTGGCAATTTTGTTTATTACCTGCTTTGTTGGGTCACCTGTGCCTATTATTGAGTGCTCTTAGTAATGAGATGATTGCACAACCAAGTTCAAATGTAGTTTGCAGAGCTGACCAGATTTTCCTGATTTATTATTTGCTTCCTGTATTGCATAGTACCTGTGCCTACTTGGGCTCTGTGACTGATATGGAGTCTTTTAGCCCTGTTTTAACCAAGGCTTTTAGCCCTGCTTTCACCAAGTTCTATTAGATCCACCAATAGTTTTCATGAAAAGACAAAAGCCTGCAAATAGTTATTGAACATGATGATGAATGTACTGTCTTAAGACATCTTACTAGAAATTGCATTAAATATTGCAGAACTACTGTTTTTCTGTGGTCATGTTCTGTTTAAAGGTAAAGGTCCCCCCCCCACACACACACACTTACATGCTAGATGTGTCTGACTCTAGGGGTGGTGCTCTTCTCCGTTTCCAAGCCAAAGAGCCAGTGTTGTGCAAGTCCATGGCCATGTGGCTGGCATGGCTGAACGCATTTCTGCACATGGAACACTGTTTACCCTTCCGCTTTTTACGGCAGTACCTATCTACTTGCATTTACATGCTTTTGAACTGCTAGGTTGGCAGGAGCTGGAGTTAACGGCAGGTTCTCACTCCGCTGTGTGGCACCCGGGATTCGAACTGCCAAGCTGCTGACTTTGCAGCCAACATTTCAGTGCTCTAGCCTGCTGAGCCACCATGCCCCTGTTCTGTTTAGTTTTCATCAAAGAATGGGAGACAGTTTTCATCATGAAATTCACATTTAGATTTTAAAGTGAAGTAATGTGGAATCCAAAGTGGCTCTAAAGAGAAGAGATTATATAGTTTTCCAAACATAAGGCAACTATAAACATTGGACAAGTAAACAGGGTTTTATTCCACCACAAAATGTTCCAGGATCAGACACAGCTTGGGTCAAATCCAAGGTTTGCTCTGAGCTGTGCGGCCACACATGTCCGGGTGCCTTCAGTGCAGGGGGTTTCCAACCCCCGCACACTGTTGCTTTTCCAGTTGCGATGGAATCGGGGGGGAGGAGTTGCTCATGTGCACATCCATGGAAGAGAGCCCCACTCAGCAAGGATGAAAGTGGATGGTAGCCAGTCCTATGTCCCCTTCCTCATCAGTAAGAATCGCCCTCCACTTCTTACTGGGAAGCTCAATCTGTCAGTGTTCCCAAGGCACTTTCAAACTTGCTCCACTAAGATTTTTTTGGTACAATAGCAGCAAATTTTTGCAAGGTATTTCAGGCAGTTCTACCTCACAAACAGTGGTCCCTGAGAGCCTGCTCCCAAAGAGAAAGACACTGACAAAAGAAATTATGGCTCTGGCCTTCTCAAGAGAACTACAGAGCTGAATCATAGAATCATAGAGTTGGAAGAGACCTCAAGGGCCATCTAGTCCAACCCCCTGCCATGCAGGAATCCCATCACAATATTTTCGACAGATGGCCATCCAGCCTCTTCTTAAAAACCTCCAAAGAAGAAGACTCAACCACCCTTTGTGGCAGCATATTCCACTGCCGAACAGCTCTAACTGTCATGAAGTTCTTCCTAATTTTCAAATGGAATCTCTTTTCCTGTAGTTTGAAACCATTGCCCCGAGTCCTAGTCTCTGAAGCCATGGATAACAAACCTGTTCCCTCTTCAATATGACATCCTTTCAAATATTTAAACATAGCTATCATATCCCTCCTCAGTCTTCTTTTACAGAGGCTAAACATTCCCAGTTCCCTAAGCCGTTCCTCAAAAGACATTTTCTCCAGAGCCTCAACCATCATGGTCGCCCTCCTCTGCACCTGCTCGAGGTTGTCAACATCCTTTTTAAACTGAGGCGCACAGAACCGAACACAGTACTCCAGGTGGGGTCTGACCAGAGCAGAATAGAGTGGTACTATCACTTCTCTTGATTTAGACACTATGCTTCTGTTGATGCAACCAAGAATCGCATTGGCTTTCCTGGCCGCCGCATCACACTGCTGACTCATGTTCAATTTGTGGTCCACCAAGACTCCCAGATCCCTTTCACAGGTACTATTCTCCAGCCAAGTGTCCCCCATCCTATATCTGTACAATTCATTCTTTTTACCTAGATGTAGTACTCTACATTTCCCTCTATTGAAATCCATTCCATTAGCTTTGGCCCAGCATTCTAATCTGTCAAGGTTCTTTTAGATTTTCATCCTATCCTCTAAGGAATTAGCAACCCCTCCCAATTTGGTATCATCTGGAAATTTAATTAGCATGCTCTCTATTCCTTCCTCCAAGTTTTTAATAAAGATATTAAACAGCACTGGACCCAGAAGAGAACCCTGGGGCACCCCTCTGGTCACGTCTCTCCAAGCTGAAGAGAGGCCTTTATGATCACCCTTTAGGTGCTATCAGTCAACGAATTACAAATCCACCTAACAGTAGCACTATCTATCCCACATTCTACTAATTTCTTAGCAAGAATACCATGGGGAACCTTAGCAAAGGCCTTACTGAAGTCCAGATAAGCAATATCCACAGCATTCCCCTCATCCACCAGGCCTGTAATTCTATCAAAGAAAGGGATCAAATTAGTTTGACATGACTTGTTTATAAGAAACCTGTGCTGACTTCTTGTAATGACAGCGTTGTTTGTTAAAAAATTGCAGAGTGACTGTTTAATAATCTGCTCTAGGATCTTTCCAGGAACTGAAGTCAAGCTGACTGGGCGGTAATTTTTCACATTGTTCCTTTCCCTTGCTCTTTTTTCACATTGTTCCTTTCCCTTGCTCTCTCTCAAGTTCTTGTTCGTACATTCTCAATGACTGCTGTTTTGTTTTGAACCTCTCCCCCCCACACACAAAGCTATTCCAACATTCCTCATGTGACGAGGGTGCTGCTTGTGACAGAGCTAGGCTTAGAAATTTTGCTGGCTATTAGAGATGGACATGAAATGAATTTATTATTCATTTCGTTATTCGTTTCGTTAGGGAACGAAATGAATAACGAACTGACCCATCGCAGAAAAACGAAACGGAACAGAATTTTCCGCTTCGTTTTTCATTTTCCCATAGGAATGCATTAGCAATGCATTCGTAAGGGGGAAATTTCCTTCCACCCCCAGCAGGGAAGCAAGCGCCTAGCAGCTGATCGGCGCTGGCTTCAACAGCTGATGGGCGCATCAGGTGGGAGGAGAGAGCGGGCTTTTAAAAATCTCCCCTCCCAAAGCTAGCACCCAGTTGCTACTGGGCGCCGGCTCTAGAAGGGGGGAAGGGAGAGGGGGGAGAGCCCGAGACTGCGCTCTTTAAGCTTGTTTCCAGCCTCCCGAAGATAGCAACAAGCAGCTGCTTGCTGCTACCTTTGGGAGGCTGGAAACAAGTTTAAAGAGCTCGTTCTTCCCTCCACCCCATGTGGTGGTGGGGAGAGCCCGCTCTTTAATTTGTTTCCAGCTTCCGTCCTGAAGATTGCAACAAGCTTGTTGCTACCTTTAGGACGGAGGCTGGAAATGAGTTTAAATAGCGCACTCTCCCCATCACCCCATGGGGTGGAGGGAAGAGCGAGCTGTTTAAACTCAATTCCAGCCTCCGTCCCAAAGGTAGCAGCAAGCTTGTTGCTATCCGCGGGAACGCTCTCCCAGCCGGCATGCCTCCGGCTCCGGCGGCGCCCGGCCCCGGGAAGGCTCCCTGCGGCCGTGGGACGGCTCTCATGGCAGGCTTGACGCCGGCTCCAGTGGCGCCCAGCCCCTGGAGAGCTCTCCGTGGCCGCGCGATGGCTCTCCCGGCCGGCAAGCTGCCTGTTCCGGTGGTGCCCAGCCCCAGGAGGGCTCCCCACGGGCGCGGGAATGCTCTGAAACAAACTAATATGAAATGAAATTTTTTTTAAAAAAAATTGTTTCATATTAAATGAAACGAAATGACCCTAGGGCACGAATAACGAAATGAAACGCCATTTTGGCGTTTCGTGCCCATCTCTACTGGTTATGTTAAAAGGCAAGAGTGTGCCACTTGTTCTTCTGATCCACAATAGGGAACAGAGAGCGCTTCTTCACCTCAGGGTGGCAAGTAAGCTCTGGGGACACCGGACTGGCTACCTGTCCTCCGATACCGCACAGTAACATCCCCACCAGCTAGTACACTTTGATTTATATTTGTGTGGACATTGGAAAGCCTCACTTGAAAGTAAAAGGAATATCAGTGTCTTTGAATAAGATTCCATTTAGCCAGTTCATTCACTGACTGGCGTGTTTAACAATTCGCAGATTGGTAAATCTGAAGAAAAGTGGTGCAAATTTGGGCCTGGGAGGGAATAGCATCAGTTACCCTCTTCCTTTTCACAGTATCCACTGTATCCAATTCTCTATTGCTTTTAGACCCATAATTGTTAGAAGAGCAACATTTGTAGTTTAATTTACTGAAACCATGGTTTCAGGCCTTTTAATTTTAGTTGTATTGGACTTCTCACCAATCCTGCTGGTTGGAGGTTTCGGAGCCAGAGCCCAAAATATCTGGAGGGCCAAAGGTTGTGAATCAGTATGCCAAAAAACACAAGACCCACTTAAGTTATGAAACTATAGGAAGGGGAGGAAAACCACCTTTTAAAAAAAACAAGGTTTTTTTTTTACATCTGCCAACCTTGCAAATATATTTACAATGTGAAGGACATGATGGGGAAAGGGTGGGGAGGGAGGGGAGAAAGTGAGCTGCGCTATTAACTTTTAAAATTACACTTAGTATCAGCTAATACAGAAATTTTGGAGGAAGCCTGATGGAATGGCGTTGTGACAACAACAGGAACAAAAAGGCTGTTCTCGGAGCCAGCGGGATAGTTCTGGTTTCCTTTTGCTAAATCTTGGTAGAAGTTTGACTGTTTGGTGATAACTAATACTGTAAAAAGGTAGTTGGTCACTGTCCATGGGTGGTGGAATAGCCCTAGCTGTCTCTGATCCTTCTGTAGCCTTGGTAGTAACAGGAAAACAAAGTAACAGTGTTTTATGAATGCTGGCTGGATAACTCAGGAAGTTGGAGTACCAGGCTACAAAACCTAGAGATGGGGAGTTTGATTTCCTGCTGTTATTCTGTGAGTGTGTGTGTTCTAGCCCGACATATGATTGGCTCTTCCCTTCTCCAGATGAACTCAATAAGGATTCCTTTTTAACATCGAAAGTGGTAACATTTATTGCAGGAACATCCAAGATTGCAGGTAGATCCAATTTAACATTTAACTCATTTAACAACAATGGGGAGCTGAAGGGTTCAAGTCTTTAAGAGTCCCAGCTCCAGCAGAAAAGTTCAAGTCATTTTTGGATTTCCAATCCTGACAGGTTTCTCTCAGACATGACCCAGGTGATGGTGGCAGCAAGAGCATTCGATTTGAGATATCCTGTGAACATAACAGTCCTGAGTCTCTTCATTCCCAGTCCATTCCCCCCCCCCCGCTCCCCATGCTCTCCCTTGTGCCCAGAAACTTTGGGCCCTTTCCCTCTTGGCCTGGGCTTTTTCCTCCTGGATCTTTCTCCGCCACTCCCAGGTCTCTCTCTCAACCCAGTATGAGGCACCTCTTTCAGCTCTCGGTCTCTGACTATCAGCCTCTTCTCAGCACCATTGACTTTTCCCACTTGGGAATCTAAGGGATTTCCAGTCAGACCCATTCGCAGCCTGATGGCAATATTCTTGGTCTCCCTTTATCCACTGCACCTCCGGCCTCTGACACCTCCTTGTATTCCTTTTTCTTCCTTTCCTCCTGTTCACCCCCCTTCCTTTCCCGCTCTTTTTCCTATTCCTCCCCCTCCCCCTTTTGTTGTTCCACCTTTTCTACTCCAGACAGCTCTCTCCCACTGCCTCGTGGGTTTCTCCAGTCCCCACTCGGTCCTCCTTGGGATGTCTCTGGCTCACAAGCCATTCTGGGGAGGGGGCAGACAAAACTCAGGCGGAGAAGTCTCTCAGTCCACCCAACTCCCCACAGATTCCTGGGAGAATAACCAGGCTGTGTAGCCTTCGGCAAATTGCACTGTCCCAGGGTACCCCTAGAAGGGATTTGTAAACTGCTTCTGAGTAACTCTAAGCCTAGAAAGCCCTGGAAAAAGGTCACTAGAAGTCAGAATCAACTTGACAGCATGCAGTTATCGTAATTGTCAAATGACCCAGCCAATTTACCTGCTTGGTTTTTAATTAATTCACTGCATTTTGAGATGTTGAAAGAAGCATTGGGGAAAGGCATTTTAGTCTGCTGCAGTAAAAGGAGTGAAGAATCTCATGGCCCCATAAAAATAAGCATGTTTCTATGTGCCACAAGCTTTCTTAGACTGCTGCTTAACTTCCTCAGAAGGAGGCAGATTACTATCTATAAAATATATTCATCTTTATTATTCACAGAATAATTTTCTACTCAGGCTCTACAAGATTCCCCTCCCCCCCCAAAAAAAAACAAATCTCATGATTTAACAGTTGAAGAAACTAGGGTTGCTGTTCATTATTAAATGGAAGTGCCCTCTTACAACAGCACACCAGTAACACAATACTTTTACAAGCAAACTAGTATGCTCTTGCTTTCTAGCCCTTCTAAATCCTGCTTGTCTTTCTCAATTAAATTTGTGTAGCATATAGGTGCTAGAATCCTAAAGCAGTTATAATTTGTTAAACTGCAATACTTTTGAACACATTCTGATCAAGGCAATGATTTTTCCCTTTACACGGAAAAAATGACTTGGATTGTGTTGAAAATATTTGTCAATTAGGTGGAATCAGCCCTGGGCTTCTCAGCTGGGGGAATTCTCAGCTGAGCCTCCAGATGGAGCCAGAAGAAAGGAAGCTGAAGAAAAGAACTATGAGGTAAAAGAGAAGAGCTAAGCTTCAAATGTTTTTCCAGAAATATTCCCAAGGAGGAACATCAGAACTAGCCAGAATAAAACCCTCCACTCTATTAGGGCAATATTTTAGTTAAACAATAATAATATGCCTCGCTGCCAGATGGGCAGTATAAAAATCTAATAAGATGAATAGATAGATAAATAAATACCATCAAGTCAGATTGCTTAACACTGGCTTAATTGTGGCTTTTACCAAAGAAGAGAATGTATAAACATATGATAATAGCTCATCTGCATTTTTAATCTTTTTACTTGTTATACTGCACTTTTTGCAAAAGGAATAAAAGTAGGAATTATTCTTAAATAACAATTAATTTAGCCAGTTAGATTAATCAGTTGAATCAGGCAAATGCCTTTTCCTCTTTGGATAGAATGTATAAAGATATGAAAGTGTTGCTCTGTCAAAGTAGGACCTAGGACTCCAATTAAAACATTTTTAAAAACTGCATAGTTTCAGTAAACCTGTAGATTGTGTTCTGAACCTTTTAGTTTATGCAAAGTGAGTTCTAAAAATATCTAGAGGGTCATATGCTTCACTGGTTAGATGGGCCAAGTCTGGGATTAATATGGATGAGCAAGCATGGCCAAACCAAAGGGCAGCTGAGGTTCACTCCTTGAACCGCTATTTTTACATAATGCACAATTCCAGATGACACATGGCTCATCAGTAGAGTATCCCACATCTTACATTATACTTTAAAACTTGATGGTCACAAGCAACCACT
The DNA here is from genome assembly GCA_037367245.1 of Phrynocephalus guinanensis. Taxonomy (NCBI): domain Eukaryota; kingdom Metazoa; phylum Chordata; class Lepidosauria; order Squamata; family Agamidae; genus Phrynocephalus; species Phrynocephalus guinanensis. The sequence goes on along the minus strand of CM074732.1, from coordinate 387,167 downwards.
CTGTACAACTGATCTTCAATTCCAGAGTTCCAGACATGTCAGAACTTTTCCTCTTGCTAACTTCTAAAATTGTTTTACTTCTTTGTGGCCTTCAACCCAGAGGTGAACAATAGCAGCCTCCTACTTTGTGCAAGCAAGGGTAGCTCTTCTACCTTCCCAGGTCAGTGGAACTTTCAAGAGCTCAAAGGAGAGAGTGAAATGCCAAGCCCTAGCTGTTAGACATGGGTGTTTCGTTTCAGAAGTAGCACAGATGCCATTCAGTACTGGGACCCCCCTTGTTTTGGGTCGTGTGGGGTTAAACTCCAACAAGGAAACAGCCTCTGATGCATCATTTTTCACTCCCTGGTGCTGGCCAATCAGGAGCTGTGAAGGGACATGCATCATCCTCCCTCTCTGTCTGATTGGCCAGCGGCAAGTAGAAGGAAAGATGACACATTGGAGGCTTCTTCCTGATTGGAATTTCGCCCCACATGAGGTAAAGCAAGGTAAGAGACTGGTTGATTTTGTTCAGGACGGTGGGTCCCGGTACCAAATGGCAACTATGCTGCCATGTTTCTTTTCGGAACCAGACCCCTTCTAAAATAAAACATCCATGTCTACTAGCTGTCAGGAGACATGGAAGACAGCAAATGCAATATCTTCACCATAGCTTCACAGAAGCTGTCTTGCTTGTTCCTGGAAAATGCTAAACGTGATGTCTCACCCCTCCAACACAGACAGAAATTGCACAGTGTTCCAGAAGTCAATGTGCAAAGATGACTATATGAACAGGTTTCCTTAATGAATGCATTGTCATGAGAAAGAGGAGCAACTAGTAAATAGGAACAGACCATCCTATAGAATCTCCTTTCCTACCAGTTGATTGAGCAACCTACTTACCTGCTTAATATCCTATCTTTCTGCCAAAAATGCCATTCAAGGCAGCTGATAAGAAAATGAAATTGACAAGCTTAATCCTAATTACAATAAGAACTAACTGCATTAAACATAGTTAAAAACTCACAATAGCAGGAATAAATTGCTCCCAACCAATTAACAACCTCTGTAAAGGAACAGAGGTCAAACTAGATGTTAAGAGGAAAGTAAATTCCCTGTAAATATCATGCACTTGTTCTTGTTATGTGATTTCTTCAAATGAGTGCCTAAGAGCAATCAGCCTTGCAAAGTAAGCACGGTTAACATCCAGGGACCAATCACAAAACAAAGCAGAGCTAAATGCAAAATAATGAAGGAAGAGGAAGTGTGTGATTTGACAAAGACTCTCTACTTGAGGGAGTGCCTCTTCTAAACACTTGCCAAGTGCATTATCTAGTTGGGCTCCAATTTTACATGCCAAAGTCTGAATGGAAATAACTTTGCTTACTTTCACATGAATAACATGGCTCAACATGCTTGCTTCCAGAGATTACCCTTGATGCCTTGAGGACACACACACACACACTTTCTCACACTTACTATCTCTCCATCTCTGGCCTCAACAGATTGGATGCACAGGTTAGTACTTTTATTATCTTGTCGCAACATGAAATCATGTAAACTTTCCTGGCAACTTGTGCAGGTTCTCCATTGTGTGTCTGTTGTGTTCTCAACCGGCTGCTAGACTGCTCGTGCAATGAAGTGGGAGGAAATGCTTACACAACTACATTTTGGCTCCATGTTTGGGCAACAGAATAATAGCCAAAGGTGCTCTTTGGGAAAAGTGTCCTCTCTCCTCAAGGTTGATTCTACGTCTCATCTACTTGATTGCATCATCAGGTAATCAATGGCATTGGAAAAGTGCCAAAATCCATTTTCCTTCTCTGGAGGGATGGAAAATAATATATACTGGTGAATCATTCTCACACTTCTTCCTTGTTATTTCTACACTTTATCCTTGACTCTCACAGTCCTGTAGGTTTTGCTCCCCACCCCCGACACACACACCGTATTAAAGATTAGCCAACTCAACAAAATTATTAAGGTTTCCATTTTTGCCCTTAGCAATCACTAAATTAATCCCTACCTTACTTCTACTATCATGTTTTTTTTAACATGGCACTAGACCAGCTCATGATTATTTTCAATTTTTTCACGCTTCGGACAGAGCTCTTTTCTGTCTCTGGGCCTCTTGGGTTCCTGACAGGTTAGGTTTGGTGTTTCTTCTCCTAGCTGATAACTAACATATGCTGGGTTATATTAGTGATCTATTGCCCCTCCACCTGTAAGTATACTATTTTTAAAATACACTGATACAAATGCAAAGTGCCACAAGATACTGCAATATAATCTTAAACTGCAACAGGAAGTCTTGCTCAGAGATCCACACAGCAAGCTTTGACCTTCTCCAGAAAGACCTGTGAGAAACATAAGAAGCTGCTTTAAACCAAGTGAGACTATTGGCTCCCCTCACTGAGTCATACAGATTTCCAAGCAAAATTCAAAGAAACAAAACAAGACAAGACAAGACAAGACAAAATCATGTGGCACCTTAAAGATTAACTATTATATTTTAATGTAAGCTTTCATGGATCAAGTCCACTTCTTCAGACATATAGCAACAGAATGAAATGTGCAATGAAATATATGGTGGAATATATGTTTAAGACCAAATATTCATTCACTGTTGGGCGTATGATACATTTACATGCAGTGATTTGGCCTGTTTTGTTTTAGGGCTCTGTTGTTAAGTATCATCGGTAGACAGAAAGCAGACATCAGATCTGGGTATGAATGAGCAGTGGTTAGGGAGAGGGGGGAGGTGAAGACTAGGAGAATAATTTAAGAGTGAGGGAATAGGAGAAATTTGAATGTAGAGGTGAAGGTAATTTGAGAAATGCAGGCAGTTTAGAGCCTTGTGGTTAAAAAATGGGCTTGGTAGTGGTGAAGAAAATAACACTGTCAGTACAGAAGCATTTCATTTGGTAATTACTTAAGAAACCTTGACTTAGATTCAATCCATTTTACGGCAAAAATCAAACAAAAACAAAATAAAACAAAAGATAAAATACATGTGGCACCATTAAAACTAACTTTCATATTTTAATGTAATGTTTCGTGGACATGTCCACTTCTTCAGACATATAGCAGCAGAATGAGGTTTACAATATAATATGTAATGGAATATGTTTCATACCAAATATTGATTGACTGTTGTGTATAGGTATATTTGCATGCAAGCTCTGTGTATAGTCTTGTATGTAGGCATATTTGCATGCAAGCATAGTGTTAGAGAAAGGGAAGTGATAGTGCCACTCTATTCTGCTCTGGTCAGACCCCACCTAGAACACTGTGTCCAGTTCTGCGCACCTCAATTTAAAAAGGATGTTGACAACCTTGAACAGGTCCAGAAGTTGGTGATGAGGATGGTTAAAAGTGTGGAAGAAATGTCATACAAGGAAGAGTTTAGGGACCAGGGAATGTTTAACCTTTTAAAAAGAAGGTAGAGAGAGGATATGATAGCCATGTTTAAATACTTTAAAGGGTGTCATATAGAAGAGGGGACACATTTGTTTTCCATGGGTTCAGAGACTGGGACTCATGGAAATAGTTTCAAGCTACAGGAAAAGAGATTCAATTTGAATATTAGGAAGAACTTCCTGATGATTAGAGCTGTCTGACAGTGGAATATGCTGCCATGGAGGGTGGTGGAGTCTCCTTCTTTGAAAGTTTTTAAGCAGAGGCTGGGTGGCCATCTTTCTGGAGTACTTTGATGGGGGTTCCTGCGTGGCAGGGGGTTGGACTGGATAGCCCTTGAGATCTCTTCCAACTCTATGATTCTATGACTCTGTTGTAAAAATTCCCAAAGAGACAGAAAACAGACACCAGATCTGATTGAGGGTGGGTAGGGGAGGGGGAAGAGGAAGAAGGGGGTTCATTTGAGGTTGAGGTAGTGGGAATGTTTAAGAGATAATGGGAGGAAAGGGAGTTGCAGGCAGTTTCTGCCTAGGGTCTTGTGGTGGAAGCTAGATTTGTTGGCAATGGAGAAGAGCAAGAGCTAAAGGAAATAAATAAATGGAGAAGAGAAAGAGCTAAAGGAAATAAATAAATAAAGGAAACATAGAAATGTAATATTGAATGGGCTGTTGGATGTAGGTACATTTGCAATCAGCGATATGGCGTTTTAGGGCTCTGTAGTAAAAACGGACACTAGATGTGGTATTGTGGTTTCTTATTTCAGACTTGTGACCACTGATTCATTTCCATAGAAACTCTCCTTTTTGTCCAACGTAGAGTGCAGATGGGCTTTGTTGGCAAAAGATGGCATAGATCACATTGGTTGAGGAGAAGGTGAAGCTGCCCTTCTTTGCACTGTTCATTCAAGAAGGCCGTCCTCTCTCTCCTCATTACTCTTTGGAAGTCTGCATTCAATTTTCTGTATCTTTCCCTTTCTCCCTTGCATTTTGTGTCCCTTCTCTCCTCCGCTATTTGTAGGGCCTCGTTGGACAACCACTTTGCTTTCTTGCATTTTCTTTTCTTTGGAATATTTTTAATTGCTTCAAGTGTTCTGTCCACCAATTCTAGTTCCTTAAATCTATTCTTCACCTCCACTTTGTATTCATAAGGGATTTGACTTAGATTATACCTGACTGCCCCAGTGGTCTTCCCTACTTTCTTCAGTTTAAGTTTGAATTTTGAAATAAGAAGCTGATGATCTGAGCCACGGTCAGCACCAGGTCTCGATTTTGCTGACTGTATAGAGCTCCTCCATCTTTGGCTGCAGAGAACATATTCAATCTGATTCCGGTATTGTCCATCTGGTGATGTCCATGTGTAGAGTCGCCTTTTGTGTTGTTCGAAAAGAATGTTTGCAATGACCAGCTTGTTCTCTTGACAAGACTCAATTAGCCTTTGCCCTGCTTCATTTGGAACTCCAAGGCCAAACTTGCCAGTTATTCCTTTTATCACTTGACTCCCTACTTTAGCATTCCAATCCCCTATGATGAGAAGAACATCTTTCTTTGGTGTCAGTTCTAGAAGTTCTTGTAAGTCTTCATAAAATTGGTCAATCTGAGACTCTTCAGCACCAGTAGTTGGTGCATAAACTTGGATTACTGTGATGTCGAAAGGACTGCCTTGGAATCGTACCGAAATCATTCTATCATTTTTTAGGTTGTATCCCAGCACTGCTTTTCTCACTCTATTGTTGACTATGAGGGCTACTCCATTTCTTCTATGGGATTCTTGCCCACAGTAGTAGATGTGAAAGTCATCTGAACTGAATTCACCCATTCCTGTCCATTTAAGTTCACTGATGCCCAGGATGTCAATGTTTATTCTTTCCATCTCACGTTTGACCACATTCATAGATCTCACATTTCAGGTTCCTATGCAGTATATTTCTTTGCAACATTGGACTTTCCTTTCTCTTCCAGGCACGTCTGCAGCTTAGCGTCCTTTCAGCTTTGGCCCAGCCCCTTCATTAGCTCTGGAGCTACTTGTACTTGTCCTCCGCTCTTCCTCAGTAGCATGTTGGACACCTTCCAACCTGAGGGGCTCATCTTCCAGCGCCATATCTTTTAGCCTTTTGTTTCTGACCATGGGATGTTCTTGTTAGGGATACTGGGGTGGCTTGCCAGTTCCTACCCCAGGAAGTCTTATTGCAGGCCTCGTTGTCACCAGTGTAATTAGCCTTGCAATGATGAAAGCACAGTTCAGCCTGTTTTATTTTGTAGCCTCACTGATCAACTGGGACACAAAAGTAGCAGTGTGCCCCCATTTTCAGCCTCAGGCTATATATATGCAATTCATTTTTTTCCTGCCGAGATGCAGGACCCTACATTTTTCTCTGTTGAAACTCATTCTATTTGCTTTGGCCCAGCACTTTAATCTGTCAAGGTCAGATTTTTATCCTATCCTCTAGGGAATTAGCCACCCCTCCCCATTTTGTATTATCTGCAAATTAAATCAGCTGCCCAGAGACCTTTGGGTAGTGGGCGGCATATAAGTTAAATAAATAAATAAATAAATAAATAAAGTTGATGATATCAGTAGCCTTCTATTCGCTCTGGACTCTGGCTCCCTCCCCCCCCTTCCCCCAGGTGCGCCACATGTCATCCTGGCAGACTGCCCACTACCCTTCAATTTTAGTTTCTTTTTGATTTTCTTTTCCTTTATCTCCTATTGTTTGATTTGTTGTCTGTTTACAGGCGAATTGCTGCCTGTTACTGACGTAGTAGTTTGTTGTAGTGTATTGTTTGTTTGTTTTTACTTTACAGTAGTATTGTTGTTTTGTTATTTTATTTTGCACTATTGTATAGTAATCGCTGTTTGTAGTCTTGTGGCTTCTGTAGCAGATTAGCACTGCATTGAGTGCAGTTTGCAGTAGTAGATTTTTTTCCCCTTCTTCTCGCCATGAGCGCAGGGGCTCACATACCGACGGTGATGGGCCGTGGGCGGTACGCTCGTAGCCGTTGGGTTTGTCAGACAAGAAGAACTCGGGTCAGACAACTTGTGTCTGTCCCTCGTTCTGACCCCTCGGCTCCCTGCCACGTGTCCGGTAGACATCCCGCCAGCGCCCCCAACCTTGCCTGTATCCTGATGAATGCCAGGTCGGTTCACAATAAAATCCCTATTATTTATGACACCATCGCGGATGAGAAGCCCGACCTGGCATTCATTACTGAGACCTGGGTGGGCGCGGAGGGGGGGGGCGCCCTCTCCCTGTTGTGTCCACCTGGGTATCTGGTAGAGGGAGTGGGAAGGTTGGGGGGTCAAAAGGGGGGGGAGCTGCCATCGTCTACAGGGACTCTTTTTGTGTTAGCAGGGCCTCGACATTGGTTAGCCAGGGGTTAGAAGTCCTTCATCTGTTGGTGGGACAGCGGGACAGATTTGGCATTGTGCTGGGCTACCGAGCTCCCCGCAACCCTACACAATCCCTCCCGGAGCTCACGGAGTTCATCGCCGCTGCCCTGTTGAGGTCCCCGCGCCTATTGGTTGCGGGTGACTTCAACGTGCATGCGGACGGTGAACTTTCCGGTGCAGCTCTGGAGTTCATGGAATCCATGGCTTCTATGGGTCTGTCCCAGCATGTTTTATGCCCCACCCACAGATCTGGTCACACCCTGGATCTGGTCTTTACCTCCATGTCGGGGGATTCGTGTCTGGAGGTGGGGGACCTTGTCTCCCTTCCTGTGTCATGGACAGACCATCACCTGCTTTCATTCTCCCTGGCGATTCCGGGCCCCTCCCCGCCGGGACCACCGGCCTTCTGTTTTGGCCCGCCCCCGGAGGCTCTTGGACCCTCAGCGGTTCGGTGAGCTCTTCGGGGGTCTACCTGGTGGAATGTTTGACGATCCGGCCGAGGATGTGGCTAATCTTTGGCATGAAACAGCTATCCACACCATAGACCGGATCGCCCCCAAGCGCCTCCTCCGTTGCCGAGCCCGGCCCTCCCCATGGTTCACGGGGGAGCTTAGGGGTATGAAGCAGGAGAGGAGGAGGTTAGAGCGCAGCTGGAGGAAAACCCGGACGGCACTGAGTAAGGCTGCTGTTGATGCCCAGTCTAGTCGCTATACCATCGCATCAGGGAGGCTAGAAGATCTTTTACCTCCCTAAGAATTGCTGAGGCCTCGAACCGCCAGGTGGAGCTTTTCCAGGTGGTTCGGGACCTCAGCAATCCTAGTCTGGCCAGGCCTCCTCCTACTGAGTTCAGTAGTGAGCAATTTGCAGCCTTTTTTCGAACTAAAATAGAGGCCATCCGTGCCGGCTTTGACTCCGGTTGCAGTGGACCTGCCCCGCCATCTCCAGTTGCTGGTCCGCCTTCGTCGCCTCGGTTGGATGCGCTTGGACCTGTTTCTGCTGTCGAGGCCTCCAGAGCTGTGGCGCATTGCCGGCCTGCCTCCACCCCTTTCGACCCTTGCCCTGCCTGGCTTATTAGAGCTGCCAGAGGGACCATGGCCGAATGGGCGTCTGCCATCGCCACCGCCTCCTTCAGCGAGGGGGTTTTCCCCTCTCATCTGAAGGAGACGGTGGTAAAACCCATTCTGAAAAAACCTGGCCTCGCGGTGGACTATCTAACAAATTATCGCCCAATCGCCAATGTCCCGTTTATGGGCAAGGTGATCAAGAGGGTGGCGGCGGTCTGGCTGCAGTCATACTTGGAGGATCGGCAGTGCCTCGATCCATGCCAGTCCGGGTTCCGGCCTCGCCGGGGTACCGAAACAGCTCTGGTCGCCCTGCAAGATGACCTTCTCCGGGCGGCCGACAGGGGTTGCTCTACCCTGTTGGTCCTCCTGGATCTGTCAGCGGCCTTTGATACCGTCGACCACGGTATCCTGTTGGACCGGCTCTCTGAGGTCGGAATTGGAGGCACTGCTCGCAGTTGGCTCCGTTCCTTCCTGGAGGGCCGTCCACAGTACGTGCAGCATGGGGGGGAGTTATCGGCCCCTTGGATTCTCCCTTGTGGGGTTCCACAGGGGTCGTCTCTGTCCCCCATGCTGTTTAATATCTACGTAAGGCCGTTGGCGGGGGTCATCAGGAGTTTTGGAGTCTGCTGTCATCAGTACGCTGATGACACGCAGCTCTATCTCTCCTTTACCACCTCTGCTGTGGAAGCTGTGAGGATCCTCGACGGGTGCCTGGAGGCCGTGCTGGCTTGGACCGGGGCGAACAGGCTTAAGCTCAACCCCGAGAAGACGGAGGTCATGTTCTTCAGGAGCTCGCTGTCGGGGTACGGTGGCCCTCTCCCCCGTCTGGGGGGAGTTTCCCTGCAGCTCGTGGAGAGGGCGCGGAATCTGGGTGTGCTCCTGGACCCGGCGCTCACCATGGAGCCCCAGGTGGCGTCGGTGACCAGGTCCGCCTATTACCATCTCCGTCAGATCGCCCAGATCCGCCCGTACCTGGACGCGAACTCTCTGAGAACAGTGGTCCAAGCTCTGGTGATCTCAAGGCTGGACTATTGCAACGCCCTCTACATGGGGTTGCCCTTGACTCTTCTCCGGCGTCTGCAGCGGGTACAGAATGCAGTGGCCAGGCTGGTGGCTGGTATGCGTCGCTATGACCACATCACCCCAGTCCTGGCCCGCCTGCACTGGTTGCCCGTTGCAGCCCGGATTAGATTCAAGGTCTTGGTTTTAGTTTATAAAACCCTCCATGGCTTGGGACTGGACTACCTGGCAGAGCGTATCACTCAGCGACCAACCTCGGCCCGTCCCGTTCGGCAGGCGCGAGTGCACATGCTTCAGGTCGCCACTCCTCGTGAAGCCTGGAGGACGAGCACTCGGACCCGGGCGTTCTCGGTGGCGGCCCCCAGCCTCTGGAATTCCATCCCCAGTGAAGTGCACTCTGCAGAGTCCCTGCTGGCCTTCCGGAAGGCGTTAAAGACCTATCTTTTCCGGGAGGCCTTCGGCGATCTTTAACTGAGTTTTTTTTTTCTTCCGCCATCCCAATCTGTTTTTATCTACCACTGTACAGTGATTGAGGTGCCATAAGGTTTTTAACCTTCTGTTTTATTGCTATTACTATTTACTTACTTGTGTTTTTATTGTAATTTCTATGGCTCGGTAGCCTTGTAAGCCGCTTAGAGTACACTATGTAGATAAGCGGGATATAAATGCAACAAAGAAATAAATAAATAAATACTTGTCCTCTGCTCTTCCTCAGTAGCATGTTGGACACCTTCCAACCTGAGGGGCTCATCTTCCAGCGCCTTATCTTTTAGCCTTTTGTTTCTGACCATGGGATGTTCTTGGCAGGGATACTGGGGTGGCTTGCCAGTTCCTACCCCAGGAAGTCTTATTGCAGGCCTCGTTGTCACCAGTGTAATTAGCCTTGCAATGATGAAAGCACAGTTCAGCCTGTTTTATTTTGTAGCCTCACTGATCAACTGGGACACAAAAGTAGCAGTGTGCCCCCATTTTCAGCCTCAGGCTATATATATGCAATTCATTTTTTTCCTGCCGAGATGCAGGACCCTACATTTTTCTCTGTTGAAACTCATTCTATTTGCTTTGGCCCAGCACTTTAATCTGTCAAGGTCAGATTTTTATCCTATCCTCTAGGGAATTAGCCACCCCTCCCCATTTTGTATTATCTGCAAATTAAATCAGCTGCCCAGAGACCTTTGGGTAGTGGGCGGCATATAAGTTAAATAAATAAATAAATAAATAAATAAAATAATTAGTTTACCATTCCCTTCTGAAGGCGTCCCGGCTCTTCTCCCAGGAAGGACAGTAAAGGATCAACTCCCAACCTTTGGCTCTACAGCCAAGTGCCTAACCCCCTAAGCTATATATGTAATACCTCGTAGGAATTGTCTCCTCTTTTTTGTGCTGCCTGAGTCTTTGTCAGCCCTAAATATCAATTGCCAGCCACAGGCTTGAAGGTTCTTCTTAACTATGGAATACCAAGATCACTCTTGTTGTCTTTTTGTTTCTTTTTAAAGCCGAGCATGACTTGTCTATATGTGAAATCATAGGGGGAAATGTCATGGAGGGTGAGTCTGTGGTGACCTCGAAAAAGAAAGAAAAGGCTTCTGGCAAAAAGAGCCAATATTGCAACACTGAGATAAACTAAAAGGTTAGACACGGGTGCATAAGTGAAAACAAGATGCACTGGAAACACAGGGCACAGATGGCAAATAAGGGTGTGCCCCAAACAGCAAAAGTCATATAGCCTGAGGATCAAAATGTGAAGGTAAACAGCCATTGCTCAAACATTAACAATGAGTCAATATTTTAACTTATTCTCTTTCAAATGAAACAGCTGAAGTTCAGACTCAGATTTGGAGGAGAGGACACAAGGACAGTTTATGAGCAGGAAGAGTGTGGGGCAAGGGGAAGAGCTGATTTCCCCCTCCAGCAAAGTGCCTTAACAGTCTCTCTCCGCTGAATATATTAAGTGGCAGGGCAAAAAATAATCTTAACTTCCGACAGTGTTGTTCCAGTTTAATGAATGGGTAACAATTTCCCCTTCTTGGTAGCCTAATTTACTCAGGAGTAATCCTGTTCACTATTCCACCTACTCCCCACCCTAACAAAGCATGGATCAGTTTGTAGACTGCATTTCAAGAAACTATAGTATTCAGGAATCTATTTTAAATGACAATGAATACAGAATTTGGTTTTACTAAGATTAAACATATGAAAAAGCCTTTTAAAAGAAACTGAAATTATTAAATAACTTTCCTTGTAGTGAGTTAAGTAATTAGTTAAATAGGAAGAGTAATCTTACAGGAGTGCTTCAGGCAGGACATTTTGATCTAGGGCAGATTGGACTATTACAGAACTTTTTTAATTATATGGCTTGATTTAAAACATGGGGAGTTTGTGAAGCTAGTAGTTTGTACCTCACACCAATGTTGTTTTGAGGACTTTCTGCCCTTCAATGAAAAGTATTGTATTTAAGCAATATTTGGTTACTTATACTGTAGGTTTTCGTTAATGTCATGTGCCATGTTTGTGATGGCATATTTACATCTTTCAGGCTGCTATTCAGCCTAAGTATACACACTTATCTGGAACTTTTTTTCTGAGTACCAAGTCATAGGATTACACTGTTAGCCACACAATCCTAAAATATCTAGGTTTCCCTTCCCCCTTTCTTCCACTGCCTCAGTGCCTAGCTAGGAAACTGATGTGCTTCCATATTCTTCTCATATAATTTTCAAAACTCCCACAGTTTTCAATTACATCTTACAATCAGCCACTGTCCGTGGCAATGTTCAGCTGGGATGCTTTACTTCCTTGGGAATGAGGAGTAAATAACAACCAGTCCTCCTCCCCATTATTTGGCACTTCAGTCCGATGATGTTGAGCTCACTTGTTCTTCTGCCTGTTCCTAAAATTGCTTGTACCATAAGAACATAAGAACATAAGAACATAAGAACATCTTTTCTTAATGTGTGTGTTTTATTCATCGAGATGGAACTACATACCCCTACTCTATCCATTGCTGCATTGTGCACAGGGTTTTGAAGTAGTAAGGCCAGATCTGTGCCAGTGTGCTTGGAGTACATCACATTGTCTCTCACAGTCCGCTCCTTTACTTCTCTACTTGGAGGAAAATCCCTGTGTTTAGTGAGAGTTATTCTCATACTGGCGGCACAGGACTGCAGCCTAACTAATCAATGCCAGTGTAGTTTACTCAAAAACAGGTTCTCAGAGGCTGGCATCCCATTGTGTGAGCATGAAACATTTACCTATTGCTTTGCTCCCAGTAGCTTCAGCATTCAGGGGCTGCACCAGAGAGCAAGTGTACAAGAACTATGGTGGAGCCATAATTACTGTGATGTCAGATTGTTAGAACTGTGTAACCACCCAGAGTGACCTCGCTGCCAGATGGGTGGTATAAAAATCCAATAAATAAATAAATAAATAAATAAATAAATAATAGTGGAAAGGGAAGTGAATTCCCAGCTATTTTAGGCATTATTAGTCAGAAACATTTGTGATCCAGTGGGTTGTATTCAGAATTGCAGAGAGACGCTCCATCCTCTGGATATGCTGTACACAGAAGGAGGAGAGGTTCTTGTGATGAGTTCCCAGAAACAGCTCAATCTGTTGAAAACTTATATGCGGTTGGGGGGTTTGGAGGCTGTGACAAAACCCTGGAAACAGGAGTAATGAATATACAAATCATCAGCCAATCCCAGCAGGAGGGCGGGGAATGGTATGATATAAAAAGGGTGGAGCCTAGTCAGTTGAGGCAGTTCAGTTAAGTTGAGTTAAGTTGAAGGTTTTGAGAGTGAGTGCTGGGAGAGAGCACTGCTCTGTTGGAGGTGTGTCAGGCAGTGAGGGCTATACTGTTTACTAGTTATTAAAGCCAGGGGGGCTGGAAGAGTTGATGAAATCTATTCTATGTTAAAGGCAATGCATACCATCCTCAGATATTGTTATATTTATTATTTTCTCAATAAACTTCGTCATTAGTTTTATATTATATATCTCTGAGTCGGTCCCAATTCATGAGGCGACGATTTTAAAAGGTAGCAGCATTACCAAGTAAATAAAAGGTGGCAGCATTACCATTTCCATCACAATTCAGTGTGTAAAAGGGAGGTGTCGTCACAATTTGGTGGCACAGCAGTGGGATGTTGAAATAAACCCAGTTCTGCCTTTGAAAACTCAGTCTGTGAAAGGGGTGACGTCACAGAGGCCCTTATGAACCACATCAAAACATGAAAGAGGAAGTGGCAAAAATCAGCGCTCTACAACTCTGTCCTCTGGTGGAAGGATACGTCTGTGAAGATTCTCAGTCATCCAGGTTCGTTTAACTGGGAGTTGAGTCATGGCTACTGGACTTCTTTTTTGAGAGATAGAAACGTTTCACTGTTCATCCAAACAGCTTCATCGGTCCTCTAAGGGTCCTCTAGAGTTCCTCTAAGGGGAAAAAACCTTCTCTTTAAGGGGGGGGGGATTTTAGATCCAATTAAAAATCAATAAAATGAAGTGGTGCCCTAATAAAAAGCTATGAACAGCATAGTAAACTAGGGTAAGTATTGGATTATATTGGACAAGGGAGTCATCGATCTAAATCCTTTACTAGTCAATATGAACAAGATCCTTATGCCAATTCATACCACTGGTCTATTAAAATATCAATATGGTGGCTCTTCAACACCAGAACACAGCATGTGAAGATCCAGAATTGCAGCAGGAGTAGCTACAGAACTACCAGAAACATAGGCCCTTTCCCTTTTCACCTCTAACCATGTTACGTGAAGCAGAACTGTTTTCCAAGCTTTTAAGCTGAAGATTGGACGCCTTGAACCTAGGGTATTTTATTATTAAGTCATACACAATATGATTAGTTAAGGTAGCTAAGGCATCTCTATTTCATATGAGTTGGCATGAAAATAAAATATATGGATAAGAGGCTAAGCCACCCTAAGTATCCTGAAACTTAAAAAATGCAAAAATATAAAACATCTCAACAAGCTCACCTGAAAACTATGAACATTGTAATTCCTCACTCCCCAATGGGGAGGTGGGTGCAGAAGATAAAACCATGTGCTTAAGGCAAATGGCACAAATGAGGAAGACTGGAATCCAGCCTTCCTGTCTACTGCTCTGCCGGTATTTGCAATCCAACTTGCTCCCAGGCAAGCCCTATTAAAAGGTGGCAGAATCTATTTGAGTGCAAATCTATCTGAAAATCACACATCTCCAAAATATCTTATCATCTGTTTGACCTTTACTTTTAAAAGTTTTGTTAGCTCCTCAGTACTGTGCTTAAAAATAAATTCAAAATGTACACGAAAACAACCCAATCAGAGACTATGTATATCAGACTTTCCAGTTATGCATGTTACAATTTTCTAAGTCTGAGTTCCTTAAAATAATATTCAGCATAGTTTTTCTGTTGTCCCATCCTGTATAACACAAATGTCATATGGACATGGTCTCTTAAGATAAAAGTGCATGCTAAAACGTCAGGCCATAAAGAGAATGTGCCAAATGTAAAGTCACACATACTCTTTTTGAAGTTCACTCACATGCTACTCTTTCCACTTCTAATCAATTCCTGAAGGTCTGTGTATTCTGCTCTTTATAGGACCACCTGCTAATGACATTCTGAAGCCAACCTTGCAGGAAGCACATGCAAATCCAGCTACCAGAAATTTAAAAAAAGAATGCTTTGTTTAACTCTTCCATCACTATGTTTCAGATGATAATCTATACATACATAGCTGGCAGAGAGACAACTGATATTAGCTAATGAAAACAATATTTGAAAAGTTCATTACAGTTGATGAGAACAGCACTGCTCAGCTCTCTCCCTTTGGAAAGCTTCCAGTGTTTATCGTTATTGCTTTCCTGGCTCTTTAAATGTTAAATGCTAGCAGATGATTGGCAGCCAAGTTCTTCTGGGGCCATCTGGGGTGGAGAGTAGTGGTGGGGATGAAGATCATCTGAGCTCACATGATGAAGTCAAGAGTTTTAAGATTCCAACGGTAAGCTCCCAGATCTTGGCTCGTATTCTGAAGTGGACCTTGGGCCTCATCAGTTTTCACCTTCACATGCAAACTGAGTCAAGCAACTTAATGAAGAGAGTCTCATTTACAAAAGGAACAACAATTTTGATAGTTATTGAAAGGGATGTGCAGCCTTCCAGCCCCAGAAAGGAAATGGAAACAATGGAGGTAAATTTTGTAAACAAGGCCAGGCCATGTTTCATAGACAATGGTTAAATCAACAGAAGAAAAGGAAAAACCTGTGACTGAGAAAATACTCTTGAGATAAGAGATGTCTATATCAGGAAACCAAATACTGATGCCTGCACTGAAGATAACATCATCATTATGATGAATCTTGAATTGTTTTAAAACAAGTGTGCCCGGTGACCACTGATGCAAGGGTGTTCAAGGTACCACTGGGCTGGAAGACCCAGAAAGAGAACAAAGACATCTGCTTCACCTGCGGGCCCGAGAGAGACCATCACTGTGAATGTCCAGTCGGCTCGCCCGTCCAAGATGGCATCATGAAGAACGGGAAATTTATTATGGACCAACCTTGCATTGATCAGAAGGCAGGACAGGATGGGGGTACTAACGGAATGACTCCCTGACACGTGGCAGCAAGCTGAGGGATGAGAACGGGGGACAGGCACCAGTTCCCTGGCCCTAGTTCTTCTTACCTGACTAATCCCCCAGCTACTAGCATATCTTCCACGGTCCGACACTACAGAAATGACAGCCCCTGCAGACATGGCGACCTAGGATGGGGAAGGTGGGGGAGAAAAGACAAGACACAATCAATCAATTAATTAACTCCAATAAAATAATAAAATTATTAATAATAATTAGCAGATAACAGAATAACTACAAAGAAAAAATGATGATAATAATCAAACTTAACAATAATAATATAAAAAAACTAAACATAGTATGAGGCCCAACAGCCATCAGCCTCTAAAATGAAGATGTTAAAATGAGAACAAAGGGGAGGGGAACACCTCATCCCCAAATGATGCCAGCAAAGAAATTCCAGCTGGAGCCCAGCACAGCCAATGGTCGAAAAAAACTTCTTGGGGCCAGTATGTCCTAGGGGTCGGGGGAGAGACCCGGTAGCAGCCCAACGGAACAGGGGTAACCCGCGAGGATGTCCCAGCCATTCCAGGCGCAAGAACACCATAAGGAAACTTATTGAAGGCCTTACTGAAGTCCATATAAGCAATATCCACAGCATTCCCTTGATCCACCAGGCCTGTAATTTTATCAAAGAACGAGATCAAATTAGTCTGGCATGACTTGTTTTTAAGCAACGCATGTTGACATGTAATGACAGCATTGTTTGTTAAATAATTACAGACTGCCTGTTTAATCATCTGCTCTAGGATCAAGCTGACTGGGCAGCAATTATTTGGGTCCTCTTCCCCGCCCCCCCCCGCCCCTTTTGAAGATGGGGACAACATTAGCCCTCTTCCAGTCGATGGGGACTTCCCCTGTTCTCCAGAACGTTTCAAAAAAATTATTGCCAATGGTTCTGAAATTACTTCTGCCATTTCTTTTAATATCCTTGGGTATGATTCATCTGGCCCAGGAGACTTAAATTCATTTAATGTTGCCAGGTGTTTCTGTACTACCTCTCTACCTATTCTATACTGCATTTCCCATCCTACCTCATCTACTCTTTGTCTCAGCGGATTTGCATTATTGTCTACCATGAGAGGATCAGTCCTTGGTTTGCTAGCTGTTCTTTAGTTTTCAGGTTTCCTTCTAAATCTAGAAGATCATTATATGTTACAATTTTGTCAAAAGTTTATAATATTTGGATAAGTAAATGCTTCCAACTAGAGATGGGCACGACTTCCCGTTTCCGTTTCTGTTACTCGTATCCGTTACTCTACGGAAACGGAAACGGGAATTACTCCACCAGACTTCGAGCTCGAACCAACGAACGAACAATTTGGTCTGATTTGTCGTGCTCGTTACTTGCATCGCGCAATGCCAAGCGGCACAGAAAAAAAGTTTTTAAAAGTTAAAAAAAAACCCGATTCCCGGCCCTAAAAGTAGGCGAAAACTGTCTGAGGGCACCTACCAGGCCAGAAGGGTGTTTTATTTGGGGGGGGTTCCCC
The DNA here is from genome assembly GCA_037367245.1 of Phrynocephalus guinanensis. Lineage (NCBI taxonomy): Eukaryota > Metazoa > Chordata > Lepidosauria > Squamata > Agamidae > Phrynocephalus > Phrynocephalus guinanensis. The sequence goes on along the minus strand of CM074732.1, from coordinate 370,175 downwards.
CCCCCCTCTCCTTGGCTATTGCTACTGCTGCGCTGCTGGTACCAGGCTGGGAGGGCGCATCCATTTGCCATGCAGTGCGGGGGATCCAAAAGGCGACCGCAATATTTTTTTTGAAATCGTTGCCCAAAACCCCACCAAAGCACCACAGAAACATGCGAAAATTAGCTATTTTAAATGCTTGAATTTTTACAGTAGCAGCAGTGGGTTTTTCTTGCAAAAAAAGTCTCCGTTGATTTTATTTTATTTTATTTTATTTTATTTTTTTACACCTGCGCATTCGCAATGATGGGCTCGCCCATGGGAGTGGACCATGCAAAGTTTTGGAGCCATTCCACCAATCGCATGGCCAGGTTTTGCTGACTGTACCAGGCTGGGAGGGCGCATCCATTTGCCATGCAGTGCGGGGGATCCAAAATGGCGACCGCAATATTTTTTTTGAAATCGTTGCCCAAAACCCCACCAAAGCACCACAGAAACATGTGAAAATTAGCTATTTTAAATGCTTGAATTTTTACAGTAGCAGCAGTGGGTTTTTCTTGCAAAAAAAGTCTCCGTTGATTTTATTTTATTTTATTTTATTTTATTTTTTTACACCTGCGCATTCGCAATGATGGGCTCGCCCATGGGAGTTGACCATGCAAAGTTTTGGAGCCATTCCACCAATCGCATGGCCAGGTTTTGCTGACTGTACCAGGCTGGGAGGGCGCATCCATTTGCCATGCGGTGGGGGGGGGATCCAAAATGGCGACCGCAATATTTTTTTTGAAATCGTTGCCCAAAACCCCACCAAAGCACCACAGAAAGATGCGAAAATTGGCTATTTTAAATGCTTGAATTTTTACAGTAGCAGCAGTGGGTTTTTCTTGCAAAAAAAAGTCTCCGTTGATTTTATTTTATTTTTTTACACCTGCACATTTGCAATGATGGGCTCGCCCATGGGAGTAGACCATGCAAATTTTCCACCAATCGCATGGCCACTTGGCCAGGTTGACCACAGAGACTTCTGGGATGTGCCAATCGGGCATAAACAGCCCACTAATCGTAGCCCAAACCCGAACCCTAAGCCTAACCCATACGCCAGTACACTGTCCTTCTAAGTGGGTCAGAGAGGCACCCAGAGGTGCACCCCAATATTTACCCTAACCTCACCCGTAACTAGCCTAACCCTAGCCGTTCCGCTAACCCGTCTTAACCCTAAGCCAGATCTACTTGCATTGCACTACATGCAAGTACGTGAGACACAGCGGGTGCAAAGAGTCTGCCAGTCTGTCACTTGTGGCTCTGGCTGACTCCTGCAGCTCCCTCCAGGAGCCCGCTACCCCCTCCCCAAACCAGTACTAACGACAACGAAAAAACAAAAAAACGAACCGACTAATTTTTGCAAATTTTCGCGAAAAACGGAAACGAGCCGAAACGGAACCGGCCCGACTAACAACAACTCGAAAAAATTTTTTTTCAAGTCGTGCCCATCTCTACTTCCTACCAATGATGGGGATCTCAAGAGAGCCTTAAGGTCTTTCTGGGAAGGGATCAGCCATTTTTTAATTTTTGAAAAACTGCCAGAATGAATGATGTCACTGAGAAGCAAGACATTAAACCGTCTCCAGAGTTTCTTTGAGCACAGTGAAAAAGTCCCTGAAGAAGGCCATTTGGGCCGAAACGCATTGGGCAATTTTAATAAACTTTTAATAAAACTTCCTATCAGCATCCTGAGAGTGTTCTCTCCCACACTGCGATTGACCCACCAAGATAGGACAGTGTTGTACAGAATCATAAGAATTGCAGAGAGTATTGTGGGCTGTTCACTCCCCACCCTAGAACAAATTTATACTACCAGGTGCCACTGTAAAGCATTAGATATATTAAGAGATCCATCACATCCTGGTAATCGCTTCTTCAAGTTGCTGCCATCAGGACGGAGATACAGAGTACTGAGGGCAAGAACAAACCATCTCAAAAATAGCTTCTTTTTTAGAGCAATATTGGCCTTAAACGGAAATTCTGGTCTTTGAAGTCAGCTTATTTTATATGTCATATTTTAGTCATTTTATATGTCATATTATTATGTGTTGTACCTGTTTTTAAATCTATGTGAAATATTTTAAATGAGTTGAATATAGCAACCACAAAATTTTGTTGTTCCTGCAAGGGGGCAATGACAATAAAGTTTCCTATTCCAATTCCTATTCCTATTCAAGACGCAATTGGACGCCTATCTGCCAGATCGGATTTGATTTGGATTCCTGCCTTGAGCAAGGGGCTGGACTCAATAGTAGAGATGGGCACGACTTGGAAAAAAAAAAATTTCGAGTTGTCGTTAGTCGGGCCGGTTCCGTTTCGGGTCGTCTCCGTTTTTCGCGAAAATTCGCAAAAATTAGTCGGTTTGTTTTTTCGTTTTTTCGTTTCCGTTTCTGTTGCGATTTCGCGCATTTTGACGTCCGACCGAGACTTGCGGCTTGCGGGCGCAGCGCCGGCGGCGGTGGCGCGGGGGTACATGCGTGGGCGGCGGCAGCGGCAGCGGCAGGGGGAGTGGCTAGCGCGCGGTCGGGCGCGTGGGCGGGCACGCGCGCGGGCGGGTGGGCGCGGGTCCTGCAAATGAGCAGGCGAAATACAGTTTAAACCTGCCTGGGTGATGGACTTGCTGCTGCACAACAAGGCTAGTGCATCCTAAGCAAACAAAGTGGGGCAGAAACAAATTTGCAATTCCTTTTTTTCTCTTGGTCTGCTGTGCTGCTGAATCTGCTGATGCTGAACCAGCCAGCCACCCTACTTGGTCTGGCTGACGTGCCTGTTTGTTGTACTTTTTTGTTGTTTGGTTTTGAATCCATCCCATCTCCCCTCCACCTCTCTCAGAGGCAGCAGGAGAAACAGACATTCCGTTCCTCCCCAAATCTGAATGAGGGGTCTACTCCTCTACTCCTCTCAAATTGGCCCCCCATCACCAAGGTCCTTCTGCCTTCACTTCACATTCACAGTCAAAGTCACACACACTTAAAGGACAAGCAATAAAGCCAAAGCCAATGCAACCCTGCTTTTGGTCATGGTCAAAAAAAACATTAGCAGTTAGAGCCTGAGGTGGTTAAGCTACGTACCTAGCTAGTAGCTACAGCCAGGAATAGTTTTGGTAGGGATGGGAATGGGATAGGGCTCTGGGTTGCTCTGGCTTAAGTTTTACAGCCCACAGCCCAGCCCACTAGGCTATACAAGGAGGAGGACTATCTCTGGTCCATAAGGCCAGAGTAAGGGCGGCCACTCCGGTCAGGCCACAAGGCAGAGTATGAGAGCACCACAGCACAGAGCCAGAGTGCGGCAGGCTCCTTGCCAGCTCCAGTATAAAAAGGATGGAGCTGAATGGCATGACAGGAATTTAAATGCCACTGGCCTTGGGTCACAGTGTCTTGCAGCCCAGAGGACTGAGTTGCGGAGGAGGCCAATCACCTTGAGTCTGGTCTGGCACCACACTGCCTGCGATGCACCACATGGCACTTTCTGACAAACTCTTGGGTGGTGCTGTACGTAGTACGAACGCTGTTCAAATCAGTACCCCCCTTCCGTGTGAAACACGGCGTCTTGCAGCCCAGAGGAAAGACTGGCGGAGGAGGCCAATCACCTTGAGTTTGGTCTGGCACCCCACTGCCTGCGATGCACCACTGTCCACCACATGTCACTTTTTGACTAAGTCTTGGTGTGGTGCTGTACGTACGAATGCTGTTCTGAATGCTGTACGTACGAATGCACTTCTGGGATGTGCCAATCGGGCATAAACAGCCCACTAATCGTAGCCCAAACCCGAACCCTAAGCCTAACCCATACGCCAGTACACTGTCCTTCTAAGTGGGTCAGAGAGGCACCCAGAGGTGCACCCCAATATTTACCCTAACCTCACCCGTAACTAGCCTAACCCTAGCCGTTGCGCTAACCCGTCTTAACCCTAAGCCAGATCTACTTGCATTGCACTACATGCAAGTACGTGAGACACAGCGGGTGCAAAGAGTCTGCCAGTCTGTCACTTGTGGCTCTGGCTGACTCCTGCAGCTCCCTCCAGGAGCCCGCTACCCCCTCCCCAAACCAGTACTAATGACAACGAAAAAACGAAACGAACCGACTAATTTTTGCAAATTTTCGCGAAAAACGGAAACGAGCCGAAACGGAAGCGGCCCGACTAACGACAACTCGAAAAAAAAAAAATTCAAGTCGTGCCCATCTCTACTTCCAACAATGAGACCCATCTTGGTGTTTTCATATAAATTCTGGTTTTAACTTTCTCCCATGTACTGATTAAGGCATTTATCGTCAGGTTGTTTTGGAAGTTTTTATGTGCCTTAGTTTTCCCATACCACAAAAATGCATGGCATCCTAGCTGTATATCATGTCCTTCCAAATATAGTAGTCTTTTATCTCTCAAGAGCATCCATTCTCTCACCCATGTTAACACACAAGTTTGGTAATACAGTGTCCAGTCTGATAAGCCAAAAACCCCTCTTTGTCATCTCTTGCAACAATTTAGTTTTAATCCTTGCTTTCAACTTTAGCCATAAAGACCTTAGATTTTATTCAGTTCTTCAAAATATTTTTATCTAATTCAATTGGAATTGTTTGAAAGAGAAAGATGTTTTTGGCACAGTATTCATTGTTATAGTTGCAATTATTCCCAGAAACGATAGTTGTCTATTCTCCCATCTTTCAAAGTATTTCTTCATTTCCCACAGTCATTTCCCATATTTGTCCTCTTTTATAATGAAATATCTAGGTGTCAAGTAAATTCCTAAATATTTAATCTTTTTTGTTAATATTTTCTTGTATTTCTTCTCCTGAAGAATTTATGTATACTGCCTCCATTGTAATTGGAAAAAGAGGAAAGTGTACTACAGATGGGGCTTTCCTTTTAAACTGTGTGTGATGGGAGAAAGGTGAGATGAGCATCTACCATAGAACAACTGCAACGTCTCTTTGATGAGTTGAACATTCCGTTGTGAAAAGTAGGTCTTCGAGCATGGACAAAGATGGAACAGAACATTGAGATAGAATACAACTGTATTCAAAGAAAAGAGATACATAAAAACTTTCCCTGCCCAGCTGTACCTTCCAGGACCCAAGAGGCTTTTCTGGAACTGAAGATAATGGACAGCCGCCAGCAGCCAGAAAAATATGAAGGACTCCTGCATGCAGGCTTTTTGTAATTCACTTAACAATATTACCCCTTAATAATATAGAGGTGGGCCATGAGATGGGGTGATATTTCTTTCAGGGACATCAAGTTCCCTGGCTCCTCACATACCCACTGGGCACAGCTGCAACATGATTTGGAGACTTACTCTCATTGCCCCTTGTGGGGAAGGGGGGTGGATGAGAGAGGGGGTGAGGGTGGGAGGCTACAGGGGAAGTGGGAAAGCATAAAGACAGAAATAAAAGGAGAAGCAATTAGACAATACTGTTTAATAACACATTATGACAGGACAAATATGATATATAAGAAATGTATTAAAATAATATTTAGAAAGATTTTGAGAAAACAGCTTATAAAATTTATGACTGTAATGCTGGATAATCTCAACATAATTTCATACAATACTAATGGTCTAGGTCACCAGTTAAAAGATACATGATGATCAAGACTATTCAAAAGCTAGGAGCAGATGCATTGCTGCTACAAGAGACTCATCAGAAGAATAAAAAAGAGATAATTAAACATCCAATGCCATGTACCAATGAATCTTTTCTATAAAGATTTAAGTATATAATACCGATTGCTAAAACAGTGAAGGGAACCCCATTAGGGAACATGTGTGCAATTACGGTTAATTTGAATTTCAAACTACCATGATACAGGTACAAATATCTGTCACATGGCTGCAAAACACGAGTCTCCAACCTTTGCAAAATGGATTTTAAAAAAATTAGAAATGCACCAAAAAGTTTTAAAATTTCCAAAAGTCACTGCCAACACTTTCATGGCCTCAAAACTCCCTGAAAATGGCACCAAAACAAACATAGGTGTAATAAGACATTTTCAGAACAACTAAATGTTGATGATGACCTTTCTAAATGGGGTCTGCTCATGTGGACCCCCATTTACATTTTGTAGACCCCCATTTTTTCCTCGCTGCCATGGACCCCCTGCAAGTCAAAACAGACCCCTGGGTGTCCATATAGACCACTTTGGGAACCTCTGCCTTAAATGATAAAGGAGGGGTTCAAATCATTACTATCTACATGTAGATGTTGAAACTTCTGAACATGTCTTGATAGAACGGGGGGGGAAGAATACCCTTTTATGGCTCAGGCCCCATGGCAGCCCTTTATATCAATATTTAATGTTATGATGAAGTGAGAAGTAAATTCAGTTAGAAGGTTAGGTTGAGATATTAAAAAATCCATCTTCCTTATTGGCTTATAACCAAGGTGGAAGTACCTGGTGTTCCAATATTTTATACGTCAATGGCTTTGTTTCTGGTTGGAATCTGTGACTCATGGCTTTTCAGATTTCTGAAGGAAATGCATACTATCTTATCCAAACTAAATAAAAAGAGACTCACAAGAAACACAAATGAATTTGCAATACAAGATGCATATATGGATTTTAAAGCCCATTCTCACTAAAACAACCTGTCTTTGTTATCTTTGCAATGTTGTGCATGTATGCATACATGAAGACACATGTATGCATACATAGCATACATACATACATACATAGCATAGCAACAGATGTCTGTGAAGATTCTCAGTCATCCAGGTGCGTTTATCTGGGAGTTGAGTCATGGCTACTGGACTTCTTTTTTGAGAGATAGAAACGTTTCGCTGTTCATCCAAACAGCTTCATCGGTCTGAATACAGCTAGTGCAAGAGACCTTCTTATAGTCAGCTTGACCTCTTGTCCCCTGGTCTGATTGGCTCATAAGATGAACAAAGCCTGAATAGGCTCGTTAGGGAGACATTAGTGTCCATGGCCTTAAGGTAAACAATGGCCTAAGGTGCTGAAACCCATCAAGAATGGGTCAAGAATGGGTCGTTAGCTGTGACCTGGTGGTGAAGGCTCCTTGATTTGCCTGGGTACTGTGGAAAGTACAGCCTGGTAAGTAGCAGCTAGACTATGCCGGAGAGCCCCCCACCTCTGTTGAGGGAGGGATTTTCAATGCTGACATGAATGGCTTCCCTTACTCCTCTCTCAAACCACCTCTCTTCTTTGTCTAATATGTGTACATCCTCATCTTTGAAAGAGTGGCCTTTTTCCTTCAAATGGAGGTGTACTGCTGATTCTGGTCCTGAGCTGTTACCTCTCCTATGTTGGGCCATTCTTCTGTTTAATGGCTGTTTAGTTTCTCCAATGTAGAGGTCTGAACACTCTTCACTGCATTGGACTGCATATACTATATTGCTCCTTTTATGGTTTGGTATCGGATCCTTTGGGTGGACAAGTCTCTGCCTTAGTGTGTTCATGGGTTTGAAATAAACAGGGATGTGGTGTTTGGCAAAAATCCTTTTAAGCTTCTCCGACACTCCCGCCATGTAGGGAATGACCAGGTTCTTCCGTCGGGTCTGGGTCTCAGACTGATCCCTTGTTCTTCTGGGATGGCCCACTGCTTTGTTGAAGGCCCACCTTGGATATCCACAGGCCTTAAGTGCTGTCTTCAGGTGCCTGTCTTCCTTCTTCTTGGCTTCTGAGGAGGTGGGGATGCTCTCTGCTCTGTGGCTTAGGGTCCTGATGACTCCTAGTTTGTGTTGTAATGGATGGTGGGAGTCAAACAGTAAGTATTGATCTGTGTGGGTGGGTTTCAAACACCACATCCCTGTTTATTTCACCATAACACACACAGCTCTCCATCTCTCCCCACCTAACAGGAATGGCCTCTCTATTTCCTAAAGCGAGTTTATTATTAACATTAACATCGGGCTCTTAATATCACCTATTATTATTATGCTTTGCACAATTCCACTTTACTGTGTATTTATAAGATGTATCATGATGATATACACCAGAACTGCAGCAGGTGTGTTAGATTAGGAGTTTCAACCTCAAAGATCAAATCTCACAGTATGAACCAACTTGGGTGTTAAAGTCATCGGGAGAGGCCCTTCTCTCCATCCCACCACCCTCACAGGTACGTCTCGTGGGAACCCATGAAAGGGCCTTCTCGACTGCTGTTCCCAGACTCTGGAACTCCCTCCCACTAGAGGTTAGGACTGCCTCATCTCTGTTGTCCTTCTGAAAACAGGCAAAGACCTTTCTCTTCAGGCAAGCTTTCCCTGAATGATGGACTACCATGTATATTTTATATGAATCTATAGATTCACATAGACTTTGTGTTTATAACTACTTATAACCTTGTAGCTTTAATGTAATGTTGTCTATCAATGCTGTAAGATGTCCCTTAATTCCTTGTTCTCAAATACTTGAACATGTCTTTATTGTATTGGGCTGTATCTTATCCCTCATTACTGTAAGCCGCCTTGAGTCCTTTTCCAAGGAGAAAGACGGGGTAAAAATACCCTAAAAATACCCTACTTTTTTAGAGAGGCCTTCGGCGACCTTGTGAATTAGTGTTTTGTTTTTTTCCTTTTCCTCGGGCTCGCCGCCATCTTGCCCTCCGCTGCCTTATTGCTTGTAGCTTTTATTGTTGTTTTATGTGCTTTTAATGCTGTTAGCCACCCAGAGTTCCCACCGGGAAGATGGGCAGGATACAAGCTTACAAATAAATAAATAAATAAATAATAAAATAAATTAAAAAATAGTTCCAGATTGATGCTGCTCAGATTTAATTACTGTCAGTAGGTGCATATCAATTTACAGACCATTGATATTACTGTTCTGAATCAATTGAGGGCTTTTGTTGGATTACAGTATCGTGCAAAAATCCTGCCTGTTACAGCTTAATTTTTTAAAAATTAGCAACATATAAATAAATCTTATGGTCCCAATAAGGCTTAAAATAGTCATCACAATCTTATGCACCCCTAGATGCTTTTGTTCTGGTAGACGTGCACAGAAAACCACAGGAACAATAAGCAGCACAACAATTCTGCAATCCTGACTGAAGCCACGAGATGATGGTTCTGTTATCAAAGATGAGATAACTGCATCCTCTAGCACTTCAGGAGAAAAGGTCCAAAAAGGCATAATTAACATTAATGGCACTGTACAGTGTAATTGATGCAAGGGGTTCAAGGATTCATGGCTTTCTGCTGGAAATCAGTGGACCCAGATTGCCTGTCTTTTGGCTTATCCTCTCCCATTCCATCATGCCTTCAAGATGTATATTTTGCTTTTTGGCTATGACTGTTAGTTACTTCCCCAGCAGTTCATGTTTCTAGTTCTATTGCTTGTTTACTCCATGGTGCAACCTTACAACCAAGCCTATTATAGCACCACTACAACAGAAGTGGAGTAGGAAGGAGGATGCTGAACTTTGGAATCCAGTGAATGGGTTCTGAACCTGGATGAAATGGGGAGGCAACGAACCCTCCCTCTTCCTCCCATTATGAGGTTAATGGACTTGAGGAACAAGCAGAGAGTCAGAGAGTTTTAAAGAAGATAGGCGGGGAGAAATAGCTGGGATGGTTAAAGTTTTTACTAATATGCATTGCAGATAACCAAGGGTTGTCAATATTTTTATTTTTGCAGGGCTCCTGGGCCTCTAAAAGACTTACCATGAGCAAAGGAAAAGGAACTTCACCCATCCTTGCAAGCCCATAGAAGGTACAACTATGCCCTGAGATTCCTTTTGCTCGTGGACTCTGGAAAAGTACAGCAAATAGGCAAAGCTGCTGTTGGTCATTGCTGTGTCTCACTCATTTTCCCATGAGAGTGGATGATGGAAACACTGTAGCCTCAGTGTTTGTGTTAAATGGTTGCCAAATGGTGGCTGAAAGCCAAGAGAGGTGAGGCTAGAGATGGCAACTGTGTAGCAGCTGAAACAGACTGTGCTTGTGCCTCAGGGTTCATGTCCCTGCATGCATGAAAATCATGTTGCCGCCTGGGTGCTCTTCTGTTTTGGATGCTTCTGCTCCATCCCCCTTACCTCTGTTATCTCTTCAGTGCCTATATTTGGAGAGTCATCCATTGTATTGCCAGAGGAGGACAATAGATGGGTTGGGGAAGGTCTCTGGGTTTCGTATGCATGAGACATTTCCCCAGCCCAGCTGGGGCTGCAGTGCTGCCCTATTTTGCTTGTGAGAGGATCCCTGAAGGGTTTGCTGCCACTCAAGTCTTCCACCCCAGTTGCCTGACAGGTGACCCCACCTGGAACACCTTATCCATAGAATATGGCTGCACCACTCCCTTAGGAAGGGCAGAGCCCACCAAAATCTCCAGTGGAAGTGAAGGAAAAGAAGACCACAGAAGAGTTAGGCCCAGAGGAGTCTGGGGGAGGGGAGCTATTGAGAAAGAGTGAGAGCCAGGATGTGGGAGAGTGTAGTGTTTGAAGACTCTAGAATGGAAGAAGGAGCACTGAAGGATACAAAAAGAAAAAAGAGGACAACATGAGGAACAACAGAATGGCTGGAAGGAGGAGGGAGAAGGGGGGAGAGGGAGGGAGGGAGAGACGACGGGGAGGAACATTCCAGAATGGCCCAATCAGAGCACCCCCCCCAAAAGTATTAGAGGCATCTAGTTACAGCTGGCCCAGGGACACCACGGCATGCACACCAGGCACCACCTGGGGAGCTAACCCCAACAACTTCCACTTCTAACCAGCTGAAGCATGGAGGAGCCAGAGAGGCTATTTCATTGCCACTGCCAGTTACTGTAGAAGCAGAGAGAGGTACCCTACAAGGTATGGCCTGCTCTCTTCAAGGCAGAGGACAGATGTGGGCACAATTCCGAACCTGGGGAATTTCTGAGAGGAGAGTGAAGTAACCACTCCCATCTTTTGGACTGAAGGAACTGCCTAAGAGAGTGGAATGATGGGGTGGAGTGTTTAACAGTTTGCACAACTGTTGCAGTTTCTGATTGCTTCATTATCTCATGTGGTAAGAGGGGATTGCAAAAGAAACCTGGACTCTGATCCTTATGCCTGGACTAGTGGACCCTTTTAGAGCCCCCTCCCCATGGAGGGCCTGGGCCGCATAGCCAACCCCTCCTGCTTCAGCACGAGTCGCTGTTACAAAAGGGCATCTTTTTCTTTAAAACTGTAATGCCATGGAGCAAGTTCAGATGGTAGTAAAGGGAAACAGAACAGCAATGCTTTTCTACAAATAGAACATGAGGGTATGCTTCTAATTTTAAATCAGAGCTGTTTGTCTGGGAGTGCAGTGTAAGTTTCAGCACAAGCAGCTGGGCTACAGAACAGGGGAGCAGCCATGTTCTAAACCCAAAGCAAAAAACAAAAAACAAAAACCACCAGCCAGCATGCCCTACTCTGCGTTTTGCAAAATGGACTACTGTTTTTCTGCTAGTCTGATTATGTTTTTAAGGAACTTCACATGTAGTGGGAAAATATCACAATAGCAGGAAATGCATATTTTCCTTAGCATGTAATTTGACATAAAGTCAGTTTAAAAAATACTCATCTCCCCATTGTGTTCATTTCGATTCAGACCACATCTTTGATTACTGTTTGTTGCTCTTCATGCTGGCTGTGAACCTGCAGAGAAAAGGAGGCCATGGTTATTTGGTCGGTAGGGAAAATTTAGAGCAGGCATGTCCAAACTTCACCCCTCCAAATTTTTGGACCACAACTCCCACAGTCCTTTGCCATTGGAAATACAGGCTTGGAATTCTGGGAGTTGTGGTCTAAAACATCAGGAGGGCCAAAATCTGGACATGCCTGATTTAGAGAGAATGCTTGGTGTCCCACCAACAAAGCTATGCTGCACACTCTGTGTTGTTATTTGGCCGTTACAAGCTGCTTCCCCACCTCCACCACTTCATGCAGCTGAAATTGCCACAGTATGTTGATTAATAGGATAAGTCAGTTTACAGCTTCACTGCAAGCTCAAGTATAAGTAAGCATTAAGTGTAAGATGGGTATAAGGATCAAGCTGGCATCAGGGTGTATCCATGCAAAAGTATAGCAGCTTCAAGTCACCACATCAGAATTAGTGTTGGACTCCACTGACTGAAAAGCAATTAAAAATGATACAGTGGTACCTCAGATAACGACTGCCCCGGATAATGAATTTTTCGGATAACGACTGCAAAGTTTCGGGTATAGGTCTGCCTCTGATAACGAATTTTCTCTATGGGCTGCCTTGGATAACGAATTTTCCTATGGGCTTCCTCGGATAACAAATTTTCCCTATGGACTGCCTTGGATAACGAATTTCCAGCATGTATTGGTAAAAAAGAGTTATCCCAGGTGGCATTGCATCTGTACCTTTAAAGTGCACTTTATAAAGAGTTTTGAGCAAAAAACCAGGTGTCTGTGCCTTTTTCCTAGGCTCTGGAATGGAATAATCAGTTTCCCATTCATTCCTATGGGAAACCGCATTTCGGATAACAACGTGTTTCGGATAACGAGTAAACTCGGAGAACGAATTAAAGTCGTTATCCGAGGTACCACTGTACTTTCTTCACTGAGAATTCATAATTTGGAACAGAATCAGGCTGGAGAAAGCTGGTCAATATAATGAAAGCATTCATAGTGATGAGTACTGTCTCCCCGCCCCATTTATTTGTAATTGGGCTTGGCTAAAAAACCCAAACCTGTTTTCCTTTTTAAAACTTCTAAAAGCAGCTTGGTGTCTTCTCAGCTCAATTTTGAGACTTTCTCAGAGACTGTCATTTTCCCCACTGAAATATCCAAGACTTTGAGTTCCCTTCTTTGTGCACATTGGGCTCCCAAATCCCACAGAAACCTCCTTATTTGGCTGCTGGAGCAGATGATTTCTGCTTGGAGGGAAGAATTTACAGACAGATGGACAAGTGGAGGGACCTCCCTGAGCCATCACAACTAGGTTACAGATCCTTCTCTGGCTTGGATGACCATTGTAGGTGTAGATAAACTGTGGGGTTGTAATATTTTGCTTCAAGATTAGAGGTAAGTTTTCACAGCCACTGTGCTTTACATGCTGACCCTTAGAAATATGAACAGTTGATGCCACTAGCAGTCCCCCAAATTATTTTACATATTATAACTCAGTATAAACATATGCCCATGTTTAGCCCTGACTAATTGCTTATATGGCCTATGTTTTGTACAATGAAAGTAATTGATATTTCCTTCTCATACTTCAGCTAATCAAGTTTGAAGATACTTAACATTTTAATACCAAAACATATTTTGGGGCTTGTTTACATTTATATTTGCTATGCAATAAGCGCCATTCTCAATGGAACTTATTTAAAAATCACATGATATTTGGGTCAGTGTGTGTTTGAAAAACTTTTAATATATTTTAAAGTTGTGTTGTATTTCAGTTGAGGGGGCTTTTACAATAGATTCTTTTGAGACTTGCCCAGCCTCACACTGTCCACACCCTTGCTGCTGAGGTGAAGTGAGAGAGGGAATCACAGAATCATACAGTTGGAAGAGACCTCAAGGGCCATCCAGTCCAACCCCCTGCCATGCAGAACCCCCCATCATAGTACTCCCGACATATGGCCATCCACCCTCTGCCTAAAAACATCTAAAGAAGGAGATTCCACCACCCTCCATGGTAGCATATTCCACTGCTGAACAGCTCTAATCGTCAGGAAGTTCTTCCTAGTGTTCAAATGGAATATCTTCCTGTAGTATGAAACCATTACTCTGAGTCCTAAGCCACTATCCCATGCCCAGAATAAGTGACTCAAAATAAAAGGCAGTTTCTCCGCCCCAATGGTCATGTGATTGAACAGCCAGTTTATTTAGTCCCCACGGCTGCTGATAAAGTAAGTGGCTAGGATGTGACCTCACTTCCTGAAGTTGCCTCAAACCGTCATTTTAGGCGATGACTTTCAGGTTTCATAATATCAGGAAAAAAAATATTTATATGCTTTGCAAAGTTGAGATACTGGCAAATGTGTGTCATGTTTTACTCGACACTAGCATTTGCCATTTTAATCTCCCGTGACTAATGGATTCTGATACGGACTTTTCAAAGTAAACGTACCCCATATGTCAGTCTACTAGGTAGCCCTACATGCCTTCAATTGTTTATTAGCATGTTTATTCCTCCAAGAAAACCTAACAGTAGGAATGAAGGAACGTCCCTGTTCCTCTCCCCCACTTCAACCAGTCAGTTGTTCCATATCCAGTTCTGACGGTTGCTGCTTGTCTCACATATAGATTTCTTAGGAGACAGATAAGGTAGTCAGGCACTCCCATTCCTTTAAGGACTTGCCATAGTTTGTTGTGGTCCACACAGTCAAAGGCTTTGGCATAGTCAATGAAGCAGAAGTAGATGTTTTTCTGGAACTCTCTGGCTTTCTCCATAATCCCGTGCATGTTGGCGATTTGATCTCTAGTTCCTCTGCCCCTTCGAAATCCAGCTTGAACTTCTGGAAGTTCTCTGTCCACATACTGCTGAAGCCTCCCTTGTAGAATTTTGAGCATAACCTTGCTAGCATGTGAAATGAGTGCAACGGTGCGATAGTTGGAGCATTCTTTGGCGTTGCCTTTCTTTGGGATTGGGATGTAGACCAATTTTTTCTAGTCTTCTTATACCAAATGACCAGAAGATTATAGGCCTTGTGATCACTGTAATATTTTTGGAACTGCATGCAGTTTACAGACAATGGAAAAAAAACACAATTCTGTATCCCTCCTTTTACAAAATGTTGGAATTTACTGGCCCTTTCAATTCACCACAGCAATAACAAGTGTAGGTTTATTCATTTCAGATGCTCAGCACTGGAATTACCTCCAGTCCATTCTCAGAATCTGCACTTTGGAATAATCTGGAGACTAACCTTTATAGCAATGCATTAACCTTTAAAGCCAGTAATGGTTGTAAAGCTAGGTGTACAAAAGCAATCTGATCCTGGGTGCCAGAGGCTCTACGCTCACTCATTATCATTAATTTGAAAACTTCAGGCAAATTGGTAGCTTAATAAAATATGCATAGACATGTTATGTTACATTATGTGCTGCCAGGTGGAAACTGACGTGGCAGCCCTAATGGGCTTTCCAGGTAAGTGAGATATTTTCAGGAGTGGTTTGACTAGTTCCTCTCCCCACCCCCCACCCCCGTGAGCTACCAGAGCTGAGCAGAGATTCCAGCCTAGGCTTCCTGAGGCTACCCACTACACCCCATTGCGTACATTATCTCCTTCTTACCTGCCTTTAAACAGCCTTCCTAAGGTAGCTTAAAACACTTGTGTTAAAATCATGGGGTGGGGGAATGCAAATGTTTTATGGTGATAAAAACATCATCCCCCTGACCTCCTATGTTTTAGCCAATTCATAGCTGTCCCTCATAGCAAATGGTTCCCATATCCAAATCAGTAGTGAAAAGGCCATCATGAAAAACATAGTGACAAGTACATTTTCCATCTATAAGAAGCCCCCATGTATACAAAACTCCCCCCATACACACTTTTCCAACCCAAAATTAGTTTTGCAACCACACAATTCTCTCCTCGGCTTACTTTCGTGTATAAGACGGCCCTCAATTTTTAGTCTAACAAGTTTATATATAGTAGTCTTAAACATGGAGAAATACTGTATTGATCTATCCTTTTTTTCACTAGTTAGAGGCACGCAGCTGCTCTTCGAGTTCCTGGAGACTGTGAATTTTGGCCAGCTTTCTTTTATACATTCTAGCCTTTGATACTTGATGCAAAGGACAACTGTGCTCACTGTCTCTGGGAAGTCATTCTGCTTATTTTGATCCCTTTAATTAGACTGAAGGATCTATTTAACTAAGCAAGTTAATTACTCCCTTAAGAAGACAATACCTTCAGGGAACTGGCAAATTCTTTTCAGTCACGCTTGATATACTCTTATCACTTATAAGGTGATACAGTGAGTCAGGAATTGGTATGTGATTATTTTCCTTCCTTTGGTTGTGCTCATCACCATCCAAGGCCCCAGAATGGAGAAACCCAACTATAATCTGATTATCCCAAGCTTTTGCAGAATAACTTTGGATAACACTTATCTGAGAGTAAGTTCGATTGAACTCAGTTGTTTATTTTTGATCAGATAAAAAATGTAAAAGATAAAGCATATACACTGCTGTCTCGATTTCTTAGTAAACAGTCTGAAATATTTGATTTTCCTGCCTGTTAGTTTTCTTTAGAAAAAAGTATCTACTCTTCATGAAAATGTATGAAGGAAAGGCTACAAATCAGTCTCTGGTGCCCCTATATAAATGTCCCGACTATGAGAAACCAAACAAGAACTGAAAATCTTAGTTCAGGAGGACTCCTGTGATTGGAACACAAAGGATAGAAAGGGAGGTGAAGTCACAATATATGTCAAAAATATATATTCCTATACATAAATACAGGGGGATGAGTTTGGTTGTCCCACAGATAACATCTGAATTAATGTAACTGGGGTGAAAAATAAAAGGAATGTGGTAGTTGGAGTATACCACCTGGTGGTGTTATGTTTGCAACCTCACATTCAGCCTATGGTATGTGTGTGGGAGGAGGACTTTTCTGGGCTAGGTAATTGTCTGTTTATTCAGCATGTCTACCCATCGCTTCTGGCCTTTGATTTCAAAGAGAGCCCCACCTTTCTACTGAGTGGTTGTTTTCCCTCTCTTTTTTCTCAGTTGATGGCAGGTTTTTCTTTTCTTTTCTGTCAATCTGTTCAGTTGGTTGCTAAGTACATATGCAGTAAAGAAAGCAGCAAGCACAAATCTATACTTTCAAGGAACTATAAGTAGAAATGTTTTTATTTGTTCTCCTACAAATGTCTTGGTGTAATTTAGTGGGACCTTTAGTGCCAATAAATGAGAAAGGGGTAGGCTCTAGGGAACGTGTCATAATTTTTCCTTCCCACCTTCTGGGAAGATCTGGGACTCTCAGGCAGCACTGGAGCAGGTTTGGTCTCAGAGTCTAGATTGAAAAGCAATGCCATGATGACTGTATGTGGAAATCCTCTTTGTGTCCTTGGCTATCTTATCTTCAACCTTCACAACCTTCACAGAAGTTTTCTATTACTAATACAGTTTTCCAATTTATACAAATCTCTCTTGAATCAGACTTTGATTTACCAACAACACAACCAGCTTGCCACGTTGGACTTTATTTATTTATTTATTTATTTATTTATTTATTTATTTATTTATTTATTGAATTTATATCCCGCCCATCTTCCCGAGGGAACTCTGGGCGGCTTACAAGGGCTGAACGAATCAGCAAACCATACAGACGGGGCAACAAACAGCAATTTAAAAACAACATAATAAATAACTTAGGCATCATAAAAAGCGAACGAATGCTCTGCGAGAGCAAATTGTTGAGCGAGCAATATAGATGGCGAGAGGGGAAAAAATGAAAATAAAAATAAAAATAAAAAAATTAATAATTAGAGTAGATCGCCAAAAGCCTCGCTAAAGAGTAGAGTTTTTAATGCTCGGCGAAAAGTTAACAGGGACTCTGCAGAGCGCACTTCGCTTGGTAAACTGTTCCATAGGGAGGGGCCGGCCACCGAGAAGGCCCGATTGCGAGTAGATGATTTCCTGGCCTCTCTAGGGGTGGCGACCCTGAGTGAGTGCACTCGCGACTGCCGAACTGGACGGGCCGAGGTTGATCGCTGGACAATTCGCTCTGACAGGTAGTCTGGGCCCAAGCCATGGAGGGTTTTATAAACTAAAACCAGGACCTTGAATCTGATCTGGGATGCAATGGGCAACCAATGCAGGCGAGCCAGGACTGGGGGTGATATGGTCATAACGACGCACACCCGCCACCAGCCTGGCTGCCACATTTTGTACCCGCTGCAGGCACCGGAGGAGAGTCAAGGGCAACCCCATGTAAAGAGCGGATCCAGAACCACGCCCAGATTCCGAACCATAGTCGCCAGCTGGAGGGAGACGCCATCTAAACTGGGAAGAGGAGTTCCCCATACCCAGATGGGGAACTCCCAAAGAACATCACCTCTGTCTTCTCGGGGTTGAGCCTGAGCCTGAGCCTGTTGGCCCTGGTCCATGTCAAAACCGCATCCAGGCATTGGTTGAGGGTCCGGACAGCTTCCACTGCAGAGGTGGAAAAGGAGAGATAGAGCTGCATGTCATCAGCGTACTGATGACTCCAAATCTCCTTATGACCCCAGCCAGCGGCCTCACATAGATGTTAAACAGCATGGGGGAGAGAGACGAGCCCTGTGGAACCCCACAAGGGAGTATCCACGGGGCCGACAACTCTCCAACATGCTGCACATGCTGGGGACGGTCCTCCAAGAAGGATCGGAGCCAACTGCGAGCAGTGCCCCCGATTCCTACCTCGGAGAGCCGATCCAGCAGGATACCGTGGTCGACGGTATCAAAGGCCGCTGACAAATCCAGGAGAACCAACAGGGTAGAGCAACCCCTGTCGGCCGCCCGGATTAAGTCATCTTGCAGCGCGACTAGAGCTGTCTCGGTCCCCCGGCCAGGCCTGAACCCGGATTGGCATGGGTCAAGGCGCTGTTGTTCCTCCAGAAAGGACTGAATCCGGACCACGGCCACCCTCTCGATTACCTTGCCCAGAAAAGGGACGTTGGCGATCGGACGATAGTTTGCCAATTGGTCCGTAGCCATGCCTGTTTTTTTGAGAATGGGCTTAACCACCGTCTTCTTCAGATGGGAGGGAAAATCCCCCTCGCTGAAGGAGGCGGTGGCGATGACAGACGCCCATTCAGGCATAGTCCCTCCGGCAGCTTTTATCAGCCAGGAGGGGCAAGTATCAAAGGGGGTGGACGCGGGCTGGCAGTGGGCAATCGCCCTGGAGGCCTCTGAAGAGGAGACAGGCCCAAGCTCATCCAAACGAGGAGAGTGAGGGGGTGCAGTGGCAGGGGATGGCGGGGAAGGGCTAGTGCAACTGGAGTCGAAGCCGGCACAGATGGCCTATATTTTAGATTGAAAAAAGACTGCAAAGTTCTCACTACTGAACTCAGTAGGAGGAGGCCTTGCCAGACTGGGATTGATGAGGTCCCGGACCACCCGGAAAAGCTCCGCCTGGCAGTTCAAGGCCTCACCAATATTCAGGGAGTAATAAGATGTTTTAGCCTCCCTGATCGCTCACGAGTAGTGCCTAGTCTGGACAACAACTGCAGTCTTATTAATTGCCATCCGGGTTCTCCTCCAGCTGCTCTCCAGCCTTCTCCGTTCCTGCTTCATCGCTCTCAGCTCCACCGTGAACCACGGCAATGGACGAGCTCTGCTATGGAGAAGGCGCTTGGGGGCGATCCGGTCAACCGCGCGGGCAGCTGTTTCAAACCATAGGTCAGCCACAGCCTCGTCCGGAGCATCAGCCAGGCCACCAAGGGAGCTCCCCGAAGGCATCCTGGAACCGAGCTGGGTCCAGGAGTCTCCGGGGGCAGGCCAACACAGGAGGCCGAAGGTCCCCGAGGGGAGGGGCTGAAACCGACAGGGAAAAGGACAACAGGTGATGGTCTGACCATGACACAGGCAGAGAGACAATGTCCCCTACCTCCAGAGTGGAATTCCCCGACATGGAGGTAAAGACCAAGTCAAGGGTATGCCCTGATCT
The DNA here is from genome assembly GCA_037367245.1 of Phrynocephalus guinanensis. Classification (NCBI taxonomy): domain Eukaryota; kingdom Metazoa; phylum Chordata; class Lepidosauria; order Squamata; family Agamidae; genus Phrynocephalus; species Phrynocephalus guinanensis. The sequence goes on along the minus strand of CM074732.1, from coordinate 350,614 downwards.
GTGGGTGGGACATAAAACATGCTGGTATAGGCTCATGGAGGTCATGGGCTCCATGAAATCCAGAGCTGCACCAGAGAGTCCACCGCCAACATGCACATTGAAGTCCCCAACCACCAGAAGGCGGGGGGACTTCAAAAGTGCCGCCGCGATGAACTCCGAGAGCTCTGGAAGGCTCAATGAATTGTGCTGGGTTGTGGGGAGCACGGTAACCCAGCACAATGCCAAATCTATCCTGCAGTCCTACCAACAGGTGAAGGCATTCTAACCCCTGGCTAACCAATGTTGAGGCCCTGCTGACATGAAGGGTTTCCCTGTACACGATGGCAACCCCTCCCCCCTTCTGACCCTCCAACTTGCCCACCCCCTGAACCAGAAACCCAGGTGGGCACAGCTGGGCGAGAGAACCCCCCCCCCCCCGCGCGCCCACCCAGGTCTCGGTAATGCAAGCCAGGTCGGCCCTCCCGTCAATGATGGAATCATAAATGACAGGGATCTTATTTTGGACCGACCTTTGTCTTTTGGTCACCCATGTGACTACTATTTCAGCATGCATTCCAGATGGCACAGCTGGGATTTCTTCCAGCAGATCTGCACTTGTTTTCACTTAGTGATTCAACATATGCTATGGTAATACATTTTGGAACATCTCCCCCAAGACAAGTTGCAGTCTGGACAATGAATAGCATATATCTGCATTTGTATGTGTAATCCTACTTGAAAAGTCAACAGTTGTATCATAAATACTTTTCCAGGCACAAGAACCATAATTTCAACACCAGTAAAGAACCTCACCATTCAGTATGCTAAGCCATAGCACTTGGAGTGTAGGAGGACCCACCTTCCAGGTCAAATCAAAACAAATTCAAGCAGAAGGCTTTAGGAAAGTGCTTTAAGTATCTTATACAACAATCGATTCCTACTTAAGCCCTTGATTTCTATTTTATATTCTTGAGATTGGACCTAATGAATCTATGAAAATATTCTCCTTGGAGACTGAAAATAGCCTCTAGGAACACTCAGAAGCAAACCGGTAACCATTTGCATCCAGGTAGCTGAAACGATCCAGAATCCATTATCCTTAGTATAAAGCACAGACATTAATATTTAAAGATAGGATTAAGTGCTATTGAAATGTATAAGTTCAGAGATGAAAACATTATCACTTTATAATATTTAGCATGTTTTTTTTTAAATTAACTCATTTGATGTCAGATGAGTTATATGGAAGCACAGTTTTTTTTTCTTTTAGAACTCACACCATATGTTCAATGGCTCTAAAGGAGCTACAAATATTAGTATTTAACATGCAGTTTTACAGTAGTTATTCTTTCTGAATTTCCAGATAACAATTTTAGTAATACATATAACTACAAATGGAAAATGCAGTAAAAGATCACAGTGTAATGTAGTTCTGCTCAGGGTTCCAGCCAGTTTCCTATGGATATGCCTCTTCCAGGCTATGCCACTGATTTTCATTTTCATGATTTACATAGTATGCCTATATCACAGAGGTGATTTTTCAGGCCCATAAAATGTAGATGTTCTATTCGCTATCAGCTATACTCGAGGAAAAAAATAATGTATTTGGGGGAAAACTCTTACTTTATTGACTACAAGGAAGAATTTGACAAAGCTCAACATGGCAAAATAGTGACGTTAGTAAACAAACGTATTGATTCAAGAAAAAAGTATAATTGGCACCCTGTACTAAGAAGGAAAAAGAAAGAAAGAAAGAAAGAAAGAAAGAAAGAAAGAAAGAAAGAAAGAAAGAAAGAAAGAAAGAAAGAAAGAAAGAAAGAAAGAAAGAAAGAAAGAAAAGAAAGAAACCTGCAATGAATGTTGAAGATCAGAGGACTGAAAGAGTATGATGAGGATGTATACTCTCACCACTGCAATTCTGCAAACGGTAACAGTAAATCATAGGGAACCACAGACAAGGAGCATTTTAAATGTCAGACAGATATCATTGTGGCAGACCCATGGTGATCAAGGAGGACATGAAGTCTTGAGCTGCTCCTGACAGGGAGACCTTGGCAGGAAAGTTGAAACCCACTAACATCAGGATGCTAGAGGTTCCAGCAGGTCAGAAGAGAGAGCATTGAGGAGTGGGGTGGGCAGTGCACCAACAGAATCCCTATTCTGTTGTGGGTACCCAGTTTCAGACTCTGGGACAGGGCAGTTGGTGAGAACAGAAGCAGAGATGACCACTGCAATCCCACCTTCCTGCCTGCTTGAGTTAAGTTTCCGTTGCACAAAGAGCCTGGGTGGGGAGAGCAAAGAGAGATTTGACTTGCCCAAATTCAACCATATCTCTGTGATACAAGCCAGGCCATTGTGTTTTTTTCACCAACCTGGCCTTTTCTTTCACTGGCCTTCCAGAAAGTTTTCGCTATATCATACTATTATTGCATCAGAGTGACTAATGATGTCCAACCTCTGGTAGGAGAAGGGAAAAGCAGTTGCACAGTTACATTAAAAGTAATCAATCACACACTGCATGTTATCTCTCCATCTTTTCTACAGCATAACTCGAATATGAGAAACTTCCAGCCTCTGTCTTACATTCAGGCCCACAACTATGGCCTGTGTCACTCAGAGCAAATATGGATTCCACAAACGCCATGGGTTGGAAAAAATAACATTTTAACTTCAGCATTACTATGAATATTTTGCTGACTTATTTCCCCCCCCCCAACATGGTACCTGGGTCATGTGCCCCACTACCCACCCCCCAAGTTGCGGCCCTACTCACACAACCTGTTGGTTTCTCTGCCAGAGAAGCACAAAATCTCATCTTTCATCTGCTGAAGGTAAGAGATCCCTGTGTTGCTATTTAAGCTTGCAGTGCATTGGGTGACAAGGAAAATTTAACATCCCCCCCCCATGAAAAATCCTCCATATTTCAAGGAAAATGAAGGATGTGCCAATGGAGGCCTTTAATTGTATTATTTGCCGGGGGGGGGGAGCTGCAGGATTGTTTTGCACAGGTAAATGTGATTGGCTCTGGGCAATGCAATTGCGGTCAAGTGCTAGTGGCGAGGTAGCTTCCACTACTACCATGTGTCCCCCGCCCAATGTGTGATTACAGTGGGGGAGAGAGAGAGAGAGAGAGAGAGAGAGAGAGAGAGAGAGAGAGAGAGAGAGAGAGAGAGAAAGAGAGAGAGACTTATAATACAAACTTATTTTTTCAAATGTTCTTCATCAACAGGCATACAGGCTGTCTCCCGAGATTGCTATGGAAAGGCAAAAGAGATGCACAAATAAATGACTTAGGTCTCTGGGAGACATTACATGCAGAGATAATTGTTAAGCAAACATTGTAATACTCTGCCCCTCCCTTGAAAGCCTCCTTGAATGGAATTACTTCTGTCATCGAAGAGAAAATGATGCTGCCAAGTAAACAGTGCTGAAGAATGGCACCAAGCCATTTTCTCCTGAATCCACTTTCTGGGTGGATTCCTTCTCTGCAGTGTTTTTGTCACTGAGAAATTAAGGACATATTCACAAGGGCCTTATTTCAAGGGCTAGGACAGTTCCTATGTATGAGCCAGGCACTTCAATGTGTGTGGGTTTGGGGTAGAGATGAGCACGAAATGGAAAAAGTGTTTTTTTTTCTTTTGTCATTTCATTTGTGACAAATTTTTAAAGTAGTTTTTATTATAAAATGAAACCAAATGAAACAAAATGCTATGCTCCCCTGGGTTCTAAAGGACCAAAATAGCAGGGGACTCCCTTTGGAGCTTCGTAACTCAGCTGCCTGACCCCCAAACCTTTCCAAATTTCAGGGGTTTACAAGGAAAAAGCCAAACTTGAACCCCAGCTATTGTTGTGCCAAAACATGCTTGTGCATTACTATTTTGGAGTACATTAAAAATCTGTACACCAAAATAGTAATTATTGCAAGCACATTTCGGCACCAAAAATTCTGGGGTTCAAGTTCGGAATCTTTCCTGTAAGCTGCTGAAATCTGGAAAGGTTTGGGGGTCAAGGAGCTGAGTCATGACACTCCAAAGGGGATGCCCCTAGGAAAAAAACCTTTCTATTGGAATCAGAGGCCAAGCTGCGGCTCACCCGCGACTTGGCTTCCGTAGTTCCGATTCCAATTAGAAAGATTTTTTCCCCTAGGGACACCCCCTTTGGAGCATCATAACTCAGCTCCCTGACTCTCAAACCTTTCCAAATATCAGTGGCTTTCAGGGAAGAGCTTGAGCTCCCCTGCCATTGATTCCTCTAAGATGAATCATTTCGTTTTGTTAGGTAACAAAGTAATTTCTGTGGGCACCCAACCTGTACTCAGGTTAAATTGCTGTATTGGTACTTTGCGAAATATTAGTGGATTTTGAATCGCAGTTTGGGCACTTGGTCTCTAAAAGATTTGCCATCACTGATCTAGGGACTTATGCATTGCATCACAGTGAAACAACTGGTAGTCTCAGCCTTGGCTGACAGGGAAACTGCTTAAGCCCATATTAATAAGCTATAGTAATGAATGACAAATGAATCAAAACAAATGAGCAACAACTGCTTGAACCTGTATACCCTGTTGAAATGTTGTAGATCAAGTAATCTAGACAACATGGCCTAATGAAGATCGAGGCATCTAAGTGCTTTCTGAGACCTACAAAGTGCTGAGTACAAATTGAATGTCAATGAAGTTAAAAAACAACACAGCAGCCAGGGAGAGCTCAAGTCCCAAAGATAAAGGTCAGCAGCTGTGACCCTCCAGGTATTTTTGTGCAGCACCCATAAGCTGCGTCTGTTCTTTCTGCTGCTGAGGACTGTGTTGCCAGCCAACAATACAAAATGAAACATGATACCCCAGCTGTCCATCCCCACCATAAAAGCTTATTAAGGACAGGAAACATTCAGTTCTTCTGGCAAAATCCAAAGAAACCAAACCGTGGGGCGCCTGAACCCGAAGACCACATTCATGCGGGTGGTGTTAACGAAATTGGAGAAGATGGGAGCAACAACAGAAGCAGGACGACCGGCGACAGAAAAAGAGGGAACAAGTTGGGTGGTGCAAGGAGAGACCACCATTGAGGGTTTCTTGGCGGAAGAGGAGGAGGAGGTTAAAGGAGTAGGAGGGGCAGAGAAGGCGGGAAATATAAAAGAGGAAAAAGGCGCGGATTCAGACCAGACGGAGAAGGGGCAGAGTGAGGAAGGATGGAAGGAAGTGACGGATGTGGAGGAATGGAGAGTGTTCATTTTTCAGGAGGTGGTGGGTCCCTGGAAGAGAGCCCCCTCAGAGGGCCATGGTCAGGCCGGATGGAAGGAACCAGTGGCCGATTGGGCTTGCCACCCATGTTGTGGAACCCTATGTGCTGGACGGGGACCACACCTGAGGAGGCTGAGTGACACCGAAAGGTTCGAGAGGCTCCCCAGTCCCCAGAATTACTGACATTGCAGCTAGATGCATGGACTTCCCCTGGTTACGTTGAAGACTCTAGTTTGAAGTTTAACTCTGAGAATGTAGTCATCCTGGTTCCAGATGAAAATGATAATAAAGATGTTACCTTTTATATACCGTCTCCACTCCTTAAAGGGCCCACAGGGGACAGAGAGCCCAAGGTTCAGACTGAGCCCAATCACAAAAACAAAATATTTTTAAAAGCTGCACCTTGAAGACTAGTCATTATATATCAATGTAAGCCAGGGGTGTTCAACTTTTTGCAAGGAGGGCCAGATTTGTCGAGGTGAAAATGTGCGGTGGCCGACCATTCAGCAGCATTTGGCCCCTGGGCCAGACTTTGGACAAGTCTGTATAACATGCAAGGAGGCTGGGAGGATGCTGCAGCAACGGAACTGGGGGCGGGTAGGTTGAGCAGGTGGCTGGTGGGGTGGACAGAGGCAGGGAGGGCAGGCAAACCGTAAAACTGCAAGCTGATGCCTCCATGTCGTATGGGGAGGCCAGCTGGCAGGGAAGCATGACAGGCTGAGCCGGCGGGGAAAAGAGGCTGTGGGCCACTCAAAATTTGAAAACAGGCCACATTTGGTCCCCGGGCCTGACTTTGGACATGCCTGATGTAAGCTTCTGTAGCTCAAGTCCACTTCTTCAGACATATAGCAACATAATGGAATGTTGATTTGTATTGACTGTTCTAAAATTGTGACCTTCAGATCTTCCATTGAGTGTCCAGATAGATTGAAATTGTTTAAAATGGATTTTTGTGTATCCATTTGTGACCATTGATTCATTTCCGTAGAGATTATCCTGTTCGTCCTATGTAGAGTGCAGAGGGACATTGTTGGCAAAAGATGGCATAGATCACATTACTTGAGGAGGAAGTAAAGCTGCCTTGGATATTGTATGTGACATTGTTAGGTCCTGTGATTGTGTTGCCAAAGTAGATGTGTAGGTTGAGTTGGCATCTGGGTCTGTGGCAGGTTTTGGTATCCCTGTTTGTGCTGCTGTTTTGTCATCCTTTGTGTGTTAGTGTTTGCTTGAGGCTGGGGGTTGCCTGTAGGCAAGTATGGGTCTTCCACCATGGGCTTTGGAGAGTGAGGTGTTCTTGTCAAGTATATGGCAGGAAATCAATTAGGATGTGGGTGGGTGGTCTCAGTTGTGGACTATGACAACTAGTTCTGTCATTCTGTTCTCTGGGTCTATCTTGCAGCAGGTTATCTGCTCCAAAGCATTTTGCTTTATTGATTTGTGGTTACTGTAGTCTGAGAAATGTATTTTGTAAAATTGAGTGTGGAGGCTCCATCCTATGGGTTGGAGATGATGCAATTGTAGAATACATGCAGGTATATGGGTCAGTGGGTTTCGAGTACAGTGTGGTTCTAAGATGTCCATGTTGTACTTTTACGGTGGTGTCCAGAAAATTCATCAATTGCATGGATTGTTTCAGGTGCAGTTGATGTTTAGGTAAAAACTGGTGGAATTTTTCTAGGGACTCCTCTCCATGAGTCCATAAAAATGTCATCAATGTATCTTCAGATGTCTTAGACTATTGTTCCCACAATACCATACTATTGGCCATTGGTTGGAGCTTCTTGAAGCAGATGACCAAAACATCTGGGGAGCCACAAGTTACCAAGAAAACCAAAAATCCATGGTTTATAACATTCTGTAGAAAGGGCTAAAGATGTGTACCATAAGCTTTAAAAGGGTTTGGATCCTGAACTGGAAGACTTCTGTGGAGATTTACTTGGAGTGAAGGAAACATTTCCCTTTTGATCCAATTTTGAAGGACTCAAGAAGCTGAACTACAAAGGAAGGTATTTAGCCCGTAAGATTTTAAACTTTAATAGAATGGGAAGTTATTGCTCTTCCTATTTTTTTTTCCAATGAACAATATATTGAGTTTTCTGCTACTTTCTCCAGGAAAGTGAATTTTTTCTAGCTGACCTAGTTTCTGGGCTCAATACAAAGTATTCATCTTGCTTCATAACATATTTCAGTGCCAGGAGGTCTGTAGGATTTTTTAAAGGCAATACAACACCACCTTTTTATTGAGTAAGTCATCAGACCATTTCAATAAATAAATCATGTGAATATATATAAATATAAATAGATGCAATAATGTACGTGAGGTTGTCTTGTACACCATACATGTACGTGAGGTTGTCTTGTACACTTAAGGACACACACACACACACACACACACACACACACACAGAGTGGTACCTTATAAGACGAATGCCCCATAAGACGTAAAACTTCTGGGACTGAAGGCTGCTCCTGGAAGCCCAACCAGCTGATTTTGACAACTAGGGGCTGTCAGGAGCAGCCTACAAGGAGGAGGGTAAGGCGATGGAGGCAGAGATCAGTACAGAGACTTCTCATGAATCACCAAGGGGTAAACACCACAATCCTCCACCCCTTAGAAATGTTTGTCCCAGGAGAGGAAACTCAGCAGGTGTGCACTCCTGGACAAACAGCTCTGCACCACATATGCAATATCAACCACATTTTATCATTTACATCATTAACATTACTTACACTGTTATACAAAGCATTTGAAGTTTTTATATTCCTCAATAAAACATTTTCATATACTTATTGCTCTATGCATCCAAACATGTACATTTTACAATTCTTTCAAGCAAGAAAACATACATGTACATTTACAGTATTACCAATAACAGTTACTGTCCAAACAGGTAAAAACATAGTCCATCGTTCAACCTTCTTCCGCAACAATTTTCTGGGACCCTTTCACACTTTTAATGCCAAAGTCAAAGTCCTGCAACAACAGGGCCCATCTCATCAGCTTGCTGTTGGCTTTTAAGGATCTCATCCACAGCAAAGGAGAATGGTCCGTGCACAGCACAAATTTACGGCCCCAAATATATAGTTTCAGTTTCTGCAAGGTCCATACAACAGCCAAACAATCCTTTCTCAATGGCTGAAAGATGTTTTTCCCTGGGTTGTAGCTTTTTGCTGATGTACATCACCGGATGCAAGACTCCCTCTCCATCTGGCTGGGACAGCATGGCTCCAATCCTGGCATTTAATGCATCTGTGAAGATCGTGAACTCTCTGCTATAGTCTGGCATGATTAGAACCTGTCCGGTGGTCAGGGCACACTTCAAGTCATCGAACAACTGCTGGTGTGCCAGTGTCCATCTGATGCGTTCAGGCTCCATCTTTGTTAGGTTGGTCAGTGGAGCTGCAGTTTCACTAAACCAAGGGATGAATTGCGGATAATATCCCACCAAACCCAGGAAGAATCTGACCATTTTCTTTGAAGTTGGGGTAGACGAGTAAATAAAAGTGGTATCCAAGTTAAATGCGACAGTTTTAGCACCATCCTAATCAGTTTTTAAGAAGTGTTTTAAATTTTGTAAGTGATTTTAAGAGTTTTTAATATCTTGTATGGTGTTTTATGTGTTTTGTATGGTTCCTTGTTTAGTGTGTGTTGTGGAACAGCACTCTAATTTCGTTGTGCATATCTTGATATGCATAATGACAATAAAACTATATTCTATTATATTCTATTCTACAGTAACCCCCGCCGATTGCGGGGGTTAGGGACCGACCCCACCCGCGATCCGTGAAAATCCGCGATTTGCGGAAGCGGGTGAGGGGGGGCTGGGGAGGCCTGTGGAAGAGCGTGGGGGGCAGGGCAGAGTGACCCAATCGCTCGGCGGCACCCTCCCACCCACCCAGGAGGCTTCTGGAGGGGGGGGGGGGGCGCAGAGCAATCGGATCCCCCCTCGCCCTCCCACGCACCCCGGAGGCTTCTCGGAGGTGCGGGGGCGGGGGGTGGCGCAGAGCTACCCTCCCCCCACGGTGCAGGTACTGCGGTCCCGCGATGTAGCGGGACTGCAATCCCTGAACCGCGAAATGGCGGGGGGTCACTGTATTCTATTCTCTACCTTAGCCTCCAGAGGTTTTATCACTCCTACTCCCATCAGATGTCCAAGGTACTTCAGCTCAGAGTCCCCTATCTGGCATTTGCTGGCCCTCACTGTTAACCCAAGCTTCCTGGATCCTCTTTGCACTAGCTCTAAGTGCTCTTTATGTTTGGACTAGGTATGGCTGAAGATGCCAATATCATCCATGTCAGTGACTGTGAAGTCCCTTAGTCCATGCTGGGATTTGTCCACCAGCCATTGAAAGGTCACTGGTATGTTTTTTAACCCAAAGGCCATTCATTACTCAGAACTTATACAAGCCCGAAGGGGCTATGAAACACTTGTTTTTTTTCCCTGGTCATCGGGATGCTTTTTCATCTGCCCAAAAACTTTTGTAAGATTAGACTTGTAATGAAATTAAACAGGCCTATCGTCTCAATGAGGTCATCCAGGCGTGGCATGGGATAAGCATCCGCCTTGGTGACGTGATTCAACTTGTGGTAGTCTATCTACACAGAATCTGACACTACCATCAGGCTTATTCACCAGCACTATCGGAGATGCCCAGGGACTCTCAGAGGGTCTTGATCATTTCCTGAATTTCCTGGCGAACCTTCTCCACATAGGATCCGGTGATCCTATAAGGAGTAACTGCAATGGGTTTAGCATTCCCAGTATCTATCCTGTGTACCGCTCCCTTTGCTATGCCAGGGATGTTGGTAAAGACTGACTTGTGCTTTTGAAGTATACCCTTTTTTTTTTTGAAGTATACTCCTCTTTCTGGGTGGCAGACAGTGTGGGACTTATATGCAGTTCTTCAGGGTTAAACTGCTGTTCTCCGCTACTTTCCCAACACATTCATTCTTCTTTCTCAGTGGGTACTACTCTAATAGCATATAGGCTCCAGTTTTCTCTCCTATAATAAGGCTTTAGTATATTGACATAAACCACTTTGCGACCCTCCTCCCCCTTTTGGATCACATTTATTTTGAAAATTGTGTTGTGTGAGGGTTTGAAAAAGTGGGCAGAGGATGCTGGTGGCTAGTGTGGGTTTATGACAGGAAGATAATGTTCAAAACTCTGTTCACAGAATTTTGAACATTATATATACAGCTAATAAGGAAAATTATTTTTGCCAAAGTTTGACCCATGTCACTCGTTCATCACAAGAGGGTCATCTGAGGGTGCCAACACTGAGGGAAGCCCAGAAGACAACAAGAAGGAATTGGATCTTCCCGATGGCGGCCCCTACACATTGGAACAAACTTCCCTCAGATATTTGCCATGCCCCACGTTGCTGAACTTCAAAAACATTTGAAGACATTGTTGTTTAAATTTGCTTTCCCTCGTTACTAACTGCTTCGCTGTTGCACTGATTTCGTCTGCCCTTAGCCCATCTTATTCACTTTAGATTTTATGGCAAGGACATTTAGAAAAAAATTATTGCAGGAAAGGGAAAGAAGAGAAAGTTCCTAAATAGTGTTAAGTATGGTCAAGGTGAAAAACGAGGACTAAGGATAACCAAATTGGAAAAATATTATTAAGCTTTACAGGTAAATCTAATCACTAAATTTATACAAACAGAAGAAAACCCTGATTGGATTGAAATGGAAGATAATAGAAAAATGGATGAAGTAAGTATGTGTGTGTAAAGAAGCCCATCAGAGGCCCATTCGGGGCAGCGCCTGGCCTCGAGTAAGTACAGAAGGCCCTGAACACGGCCACACAACTTGCCTCAGGCCAGCACCACCCACCCATGCCTTCATACACTGCAGTCCCACGATATACCAGGACCGAAGACAAAAAAATTGTAGGACATAAAAAAATTGTGGAACTGAAGATTTCTCTTGGCAGCCCGACACCCAGCTAGAGGCTGTCAGGAGGAGCCTTCTAGGAGGAAGGCGAGGTAATGGAGGCAGAGATTGGTACGATCTCTACTTCCATCATCTCGCTCCCGCCCTCCTCCTTTTCATCTCATTCATTTTGGAAATAATCTTATAGGGACCATCCGAAATCAACTGCAGTTTGTTCCCTCAGACTGGTCTCAGTAAAAGCACCTCTTCCTCAGGACCAAAAGTTCTTTCTCTGGCCTTTTTATTGCACCAAGTTTTCTGTTTCTGTTGAGCAACTTTTAAATTCTCTCCTGCAATTGTAATGTATTTTGCAATTTGTCCACATATTCAATTATGGATTATAGATCACTGTCTTTTTGATCTTTCCAATTCATCCTGAGTAGATCTAGGGGACCCAGGTATTAATAATAAACCTGATGATGCATGGATGCAAATATGGAACAAATACACATATAAGTCAATTTCCGCAAAAATGAAAGAAATGGTTCTGAATAGATGGCATCTATGCCCTAAAAAGTTACATAAATTTAATACAGATGTATTAGATAAGTGCTGGAGGATTTGTGGACAAACGGGGACAATTGGAACACATGGATTTTCTGCCCCATTATTTGGTTAGAGATCCTGAATAATCAAAAAACAATTCCGATGACACATTACTATTATTCTCATTACTATTATTCTCATTTATGAGAAGCTATCTAATAAAGAGCTAATTGTGGACCTTATAGGGACAGCAAGGTCTGAGATTGCTAAAAGTTGGAGAAACGCTCAGGATCTTTCACTACAGACATTTCTGAACAGGACATGGCAAACAGTTCTGATGGAGAAATTGACTAATAAGATTAGAATATATAAAGGAGAAATAAATCACGGTCAATTCATGGAAACCTGGAAACCCTTACTAAAATATATGAATGAGTTAACTGAGAAGAGATATGGTTTAGGAAATAATCTAGATTGTTGGTATCTTATTTTTTTAGGATGGAACTGGGGGAATAAATCTAATCCTGTCAAATTGTATAAATAGCTGGTGCCTAAGATGGTAAACTAATAAATAAGATTACAATGTATGTTACTATGTTATGTTAAGGTTTCTTTTGCCTTTTGTCTTTTTCCTTTTGTTAAATAAAATAAAATAAAAATTTTAAAAAATGGAACATGACAAGTATGAATTAAGCAGAACTGGAAACAAGAAAGTAAGAAATGAAACAAATAAACATTGCACTGCTTTGTGTCAGTGAGCTAAAATGGGTTGGACTGGGATATAGTGGTACCTCTACTTACAAATTTAATCCGTTCCGAATGCATGCTCTTAAGTTGAACAACTCTTAAATAGAGGAGCCCTATCTAAAAAAAATCAAAAACATTAATCAAAAAAATCAAAAACATCAAAAACATTTGTAAGTAGAGCAGACCACATCTAAAATTTGTAAGGCAGCAGTTAAAACGCCAACTGTTTCTGCTCTTAATTTGAATTGCTTTTAAACTGAGCCACTCTTAAGTGGAGGTATCACTGTATTTTCAATCACACAACTATGAAGTGTTCTACTCTGTAAATGACAAACTCAGAAGAATTGGACTGGGTCTACCATGAGACAAGCAGTAGCACAGGTAGTTAGGGGCTATAATACACAGGTGGATTGAATAATATCTGTCAGACTCCGTGAACAATCTTGCAAGGTAACTATCATTCTAGTCTAATGCTTTTAGACAAACATCCTGGAGGAAATTGATTACACTCTTTCTCTCTCTCCATCTCTCTGTCTGTATCTCTCTCTACACACACACACATGCACACACACACTTCTGAGAAACCAGAAACCACTTCTGGGGCCTCCAATAGACCTGGGAAGTCCTTCAGAGGCCCGTTTGGGGCAGTGCCATGCCTGGGGTAAGTGCTGGCCCCCAGTCCCCAAACTAGCCCTCAGTCTCAACCTGACTCAGCATCAGCATATTGTGGCTTTCCCTTTACCATGGGTCAGGTCTGGTCTCTAACCCCTGTGATAAAAGGGGGATTACTGTATACTTATAATCATAGGTGACTGGAACACAAAAGCAGAACAAAATATGCCAACAAATATGAAGAACAAAACAACAGTTAATGAACTGGAAATTTTCAATATACATTCCAGGAGATGCCAACAAGTGCAATAACTCAAGGGCCATTGCTCTAATTTTCCATGTAAGCAAAGTGTTGCTCAAGGTGTTGCAGCAAAGACATTTACCATATATGGAGTGAGAAATGCCTGATATTCAAGCTGGATTCTGGAAGATATATTGTAAAAGTTTTGCTGGTTACTGGAGTACATCAAAGAATTTCGAACATTACTTGATAGACTACAGCAAAGCCTTTGACAGTATGGATTGTGAGAAACTATGGGCTGTTCTGAAAGAAATGGGTGTGCCTCAGTACCTGATTGTTATGAGGTGTGAGTACTGACTGACTGCAGTTTCAAACATGATACAAGCTGTGAATCAAATCACAACAAAGCCACAATGTTCCAATCAGCTTTCCAGTGTAGTTGCCCTGGAAATGTTGGAAGGCCAACAATGAAGAATTAGAAAATACCATCAAGTGTAAGGATGTGTCACTGAAGACCACGGCCAAAATCATCAGGTATGAAGGCTGGACTACAGCTTCGCAAAAACTGTGGATTTCCTGAACAAGCAAATCAAGCCTTAACTATCTCTGGAGGTAAAAATGGTGAAACTGAGGCTGTCATACTTTGGGCACATCATGAGATGGCAAGATTATCTGGAAAAGACAATAATGCTGGGTAATGGAGAAGGCAGCAGGAAAAGAGGTTTACAGGAGCTAAGCGAGGTTGTGGAGGCATGACATTTTAGATCATTCATTCACAGGGTTGGAAGCCACTTGACAGAAAAAAAAACAGACAAAACAAATAGTCCATGCATACAATCTGAAGGAAAATGATGGGTTAGACCACTAAAAAAAAGTTCTTTTAAACTTGGTTTTATAAAAGGAGACTGGCACAGCTGCCCATAAAACCTTTATTTCCCCCCCACAACTTCCTCAGCTCTGCTGTGTCCAGCCAGAGGAAACTCCACATGGGGTTGGGAGCTGGCTTATGCTATTTTTAGTGATCCAATAAAGGTACAGGTATTTTTGTTTTAAAATTTAGATCTTTCATACTGTTTTACTGCAAGATGCCGTGGTCCCTTTTGAAGTGTGGGACATGAATTCAAATCTATTTTAAAAATCATGAATGTCATAACCTCAGTTGTCACTTGATAAACCTTTTGTTCAGATTCAATTTTGCTTTACCTGTACATCCAGTACACTCAAGAACCACCACAGGAAAACCTCTCAATTGCCGTCGCGTTACTCCTTAGTAGAGACCACTCGACCAAGTAATGTCTATGGAACATTTCTTCCAGGCATGTCCAAACTTCGGCCCTCCTGATGTTTTGGACCACAGCTCCCAGAATTCTAAGCCTAGAGTGCCATTGGCAAAGGACTGTGGGAGTTGCTGTCCAAAACATCTGGAGGGCCAAAGTTTGGTCATGCCTGGTTTCTTCTCTTTGTAGCATTTCACAGTCGGAAGGCCTTCCTTTTTGCCTCCCAGGAAAACACGTGCTCCGGCTGGATCCTGTTTGGTCCCGTCCTTCCGGGGCCACCGCACCCACCCAAGGCCTCCTTTTTTTTGGGGGGGGGGTCGGCGAGTGCCTCAAAAGCTCGGCGGGTCACTCAGCCCCCCCCCCGCGCGCGCACAGGCCCCGCCCCGGACTCTCGGCCTCGCGGGGGGGGGGGCGGCGGGGGGCGGTGTGCCTGCGTCGTTGGGCGGCTGCGCGGCGCAGCCTCAGGAGCGCGCCAAGGCTTTCCATCCAGGCGGCCGCACTTCCGCTTTCGCTGCCCCTCCTTCGGGGCGCTTGCTGGCCGCCGAGGCCGCCGCCCTCCCCCCCCCCCCGATGCTGGGCCGAGGGCGGGAGGACGGAGCACAGCGGGAAGTGGAGGGAACGAGGCTCTTGTGAAACACACCGTACCAAAAGCAAACCCAACAAGTAAACGCAAGCCCACCCCCCCCCCCCCCCCCCCCCCCCCCGAGCTCCGCTTTCCTTCCTTCCTTCCTTCCTTCCTTCCTCCCCCCCCCCCCCCCCCAGGCAGAGGAAATATTCGGTGGGTAAGGAAGACCCCCCCTCCATTCATGTCGCCCTCCTTCCCGGGCGTTTCAGGGCTGCGCGGGCCTGCGCGTCTGTCGGGCCAGGCATGGGGGGGGGTCGGTCGGTCGGTCTGATCACATAAAGAGAGCAAAGGACGCCCTTGTTGCACCCCCACCCCCCCCCCACCCCCACGCGCAAGGAAGGAAGGAAGGAAGGAAGGAGGGTGGAGGGGAAAAGAACCGCCTGGCGGGCGGAGGGAGCGCTCCTGCCCGCCTCCGAAGCTGCCCTTGGCTCAGGTTTTCTCGGGGTGGGTGGGTGGGTGGGGGGGGCGTGGGGGCGGTAGGGAAGGGGCCTCCCTGTGGGTGGCGGGGAGTGGAGGGGGCGCCGCTTGCCGCCTGCCATACGCTCGGTGGGCTCCGGGCGCCGGTGCGGACTCTTTGCCCTGGGTGACCTCCCTGCCTGCCTGCCTTCCCCGCCGCCCCGTCCCGGCCGAGCCCCTTGGGGGTGGGGGTGGGGGGGGGGGGGGGTGAGGCCCGGCCTGCCTGGAAGAGGTGGAGCTCTCCTCCGGCTCTGGGGGTGGGGTGGGGGGGTGGGGGGGGGTGGAGAGAAGCGGCCAGGGCCAAGGAGGCCCACAGGGCTCTCTCCCTCCCCTCCCTTTCCCGAAAGCACGCGCTCCCTGCTCCCCAGCCATCCCAGCTGGGCGGCGGCGGCGGCGGCGGCGGGCCTTCCTCCTCCTCCTCCTCCTCCTCCTCCTCTTCCTCCGGAATGTTCCGGCCCCGCGGCTCGATAGAGGAGGGCAAGCGGCGAGGAAGGCGGCCGCCCTCCTGGCCTTCTTGGGGGCCTCCTTCCCTCCCTCCCTCCCTCCCTCGCCCGAGAAGGGGCGCCTGCCTGAACCAGTGGCGAAAGAGGGGAGGGGGGAGGAACCGATAAGCGGGGCTCCTACATCCCGGCCCCTTTGGATCCCCTGTGTGGATTCCCCCCCCCCCCGCCGCCGCCCTTTGTGTGTGTGTGTGTGTGTGTGTGTGTGTGTGTGTGTGTGTGTGTGTGTGTGTGTGTGTGTCTTTTCTGGAAAGAATGGCCCTGGTCGTCTGTGGAAGCTGAAGCTACTCTGCCCACCGCAGTCAAATCCATCCCTCCTGACGACGACCTTGGTGGTCAACATGGGTCACTCACCACTGGTGGTCTTTTGACCGAAGAAGGCACCTCTTCACACGCCCTATATTAGGCGGTGGCGGGTTCTTCCTCTCCCCAGTATTGTTTGGGGGCAAGGCTTGTGCTTGTGAGGCGTATCTCGCCTGCCGTCCGAATTTAATCATGGTGGTGCCGTCGTCGGAGGGGAGCCCTTTTGGTTTCGAGCGAGGAAGCCTAACATGGCAAGACAAAGAAAACCTACCGCTTAAAAACCTCCGGAAAGCGCTCGAGGCTTTTCGCTGGGGGAAGGCGAAGTGTGTGTGTGTGTGTGTGTGTGTGTGTGTGTGATATGCATTCTAGACCAACACGTCCAAGCCCCCTTGAATCCATTGAAGCCGACTAAACCTGTCTACGAGTGGACGGCAAGCCCTAATGCGGCAAAAGCGGGTTTTACAAGAATCGCCTCCCCCCCCCCCCCGGCCAGGGCTGCTTTGCGGTTCCTATATGTTTTATGAAACGGAGAGAAACGGAAGGGGTCGCCGGCATCTTGCGCCTTGGCCCACGGGAAGAAAGCGGACTCGTGAAATCCGGGGAGCCTTCGGTGGGGAGGAAGGGAAGGGAAGGGAAGGGGGGGGGGTCCGAGAGAGAATCCTGTCTCTGCGGAATCGGCGGCGCTGGAAGGCGGGAGGGCTTTCCTGCAGAACCGGCCCGATATAAACGGGGGGGGGGGCGCAGGCTGGAAGGAATGCCCCTGAAGGCGGGCGAGGGGATGGGGATGGGGATGGGGGGGGGCGGGATGAACTGCCTGCCTGCCTGCCTGCCTCCCATCCGCCCTGCAATGCCAGCAGCCCTTGAGTGGACGAGAAAGAGGGGGAGGGGGGCGGCGGCGAGGCAGAAATTTAGTTCCGCCTCTTTCATTGATGAAATTTAAATTCTTGTGGTTTTAACCTCGTAACCAGTTTGTCCCAGACATTTATTTCCGCGGACAGATGTAGTAAGGATCGGGGAGGAATCGGGCAGTCGCGGAAGCCTCGTAGAATTCCTTTGGAAGCTGGGACGCGAGTGGGGGCACAGCGGCGATTTCGCCTTTAGGGTTTGGTGGCTTTTTATTTTTAAATCGCCTTATTGATACTTTGTAACTGTTAAGTAACAGCTGAAAAATAGCTGTTGTCAATAGCAACAAAGCAGCAAGAACAACAATCCCCTCCCCAAACAATATTTTTGTTTGTTTGTCCCTGATTGTCAGGGGAGGGTATCTTGCATTTTTTAATATTTTATGATAGAACTATATTTTTCATAAAGATTCAAAATGTCCTCATTTGCAAAAGGTAAGTGTTAAGCATTTTTATTATTTTACTTGTTTAAAGCTTCACTACCCCTGTGGTGGTGCTTTGTGATTTGAATAGAGCCCTTCTATACTTCCCAGGCAATGAGTGCAGGAGTGCAGTGATGGTCGATGATAGAAGGAGGGAGTAGCCCTTGGACTAATTAAACGTATTCTATTCCACCGTTGCTCAGGGGACAGTACAGTCACCAGCCTTCCTGGCTGCTGCCTCTTAAGCTCCTGTGTGTGTATGTAGGAGGGTTTCTTTTTCTTATCTCTGAATGCCATAAAACGCAAATCCAGACTGAGGCAGTTGCAGCTGCTAGTTCGGAATCTGGTATATTTTAGAAGGGGTCTGTATTGAAGTTGGCTGTCAGTCCAGATTTCTCACTAGGCCCTTCTGTTAACATCTTAGCTCAGTAATGCTCCCTTAGTAATTTAAGCACCAAGACCAATGTTCTAACTGTTTCAGGTGACTTTTAGTGCAAAATGCCTCTGGAAGATTATGAATTATGATTATGGCTTCCTTTGCATATGTGGTTTGAGTCTAAAAATTCCATATTGCAAAACTGGTAGTAGTCCCTGCGAAGAGAGGAACACTGACGACTCCCATACCTTGCTATAGCATTCCCCCTTACTTTCAAGAAAATTATGCTTGTTACAATGTGTTCTTTATTTTAAATGAATGAATCTTTGTGCCCTCTGGTGTACCTTAAAAGCTTGTTAATAGTACTACATTAATTGGTCAAACAGATAAGTTATTCATTATCTTTATGTAAATGGTGCAAGAGCATATGATATGAAATACAGTAATGTAGAAAAAGGCAAATGTTATTTGTATGAATGCTGTATATGCCAGTATGGTACTACTTGTAGAGATATGCTGTAACCTCTAAGCAGATGGAATAAACAGCTAAAAGCAGAGATGACTGAACCTTGAAATCAGCAACTGAAAGTCATCCATCCCTAACGAGCAAACTGCTGGGCAAAGAGGCTAACTTTTAAAAATGTATGTTGCACTTTTTTTACTTAAGTATTAAAAGAGGGCATTTTGTAGCTTCATTTATGCTTTTCAGACTTGGTCATTTTTATAAGATTACTAGTAAAGTGGTTAGATGTGGTTGTAAATATAGTGGTTGTAATTTCAGAAATAACAGACTCACACAATTTATCTGTTATGAAGGCAGTTTCTCATAGTATTTCCAGCTTGCTGACAATTTTTAGTTCTAGTCAATAGAATTGAGGTGTTTACACTTCTACTTTTTGCCACTGGTGAAATTACTTGAAACTGTTGGCTTGTACCAGATTGATTGAGGCCTCCTCATATCATGTCAGATTTTACTTCTGTAAAAACATTTTAACAGGGTCCCTAAAAATACATTGTGGAATATACAGAATGCTTTGAACATATTGTACGAAGGGTAAAATATAGACTATGTCAACTCTATGGCTTTATCTACTGAACAGTATGAATATGAAAAAAGTATCTTTAGTAAATGCTCTGTACTTGTCTCCCAGTATACAGTATTTGGAGTTTGAAGAACTGTAGTTTGAAGTAAAATATCTGCAGTGAATTCTTGACAGTTGATTCGCAAATGGTCTTTAAGCATGCAGCCTTCTTACCTGGAAGTAACTAAACTAAACTCAGTGGGACTTACTTGAGAACACACATACAGTGTTGTGATGGCAGAAGCCACTCTTAGCCTACTAGCTAGTAACACATTGTGTGTTACTATGAATGAATCTTTGTGCCCTCTGGTGTACCCTGGAAGCTTGTTAATAGAACTACTTCATTGATTGGTCAAACAGTTAAGTTATTCATTATCTGTATGTAAATAGTGCAGGATCATATGATATGAAGTAATATAGAAAAAGTCAAATGATTTTTCTGACTGCTGTCTATACCAGCGTGGTACTGCTTGTAGACTTGCTGTAACCTCTAAGCCGTTGGAGTAAACAGCTAAAAGCAGTGATGACGGAACCTTGAAATCTTCAAACTAAAAGTGGTCCACCCCTGTATATCTGGACATTTGTGGGTCTACTTTGACATAGTGATTTTTAGTGTTGTCCAGTATCTTTTTGTCCTAGAAGAGAAACCCACTCGCCACTGCAGGGGTATACCGGATACCTTGTAGTTGTGGCCAGGTATATACTGGGACCACAAAGTGCAGCATCCAGACCAGAATTAAAAAAAACATGAAATAGACTGCAGACTAAAACAACCAGAAAAATCAGCAGTAGCTGGATACACCCTGAAACAAACTGGATATGAAATCCTCTTCCAGGGCACAGAGGTACTGGACAACACTAACAATCACTATGTCAGACTACACAGAGAAGCCATTGGAATCCACAAACACTAGCACAGTTTCAACACAAAAGAAGAAAGTCTAAAAATCAACAAAGGCTGGTTTCCAATACTGAAAACTACAGCCTGCAAAAGATCAAACTTCAATTATCGCAATTAAAAAAAAGTATAAAGAAAAATAAAATAAACCTCTCTACTCCCCTTTGAAACCGTTCCTGTCTGGTGTGAGGGAGACCTTCCTTCCTCTCTCACCTCCCTCTGCTTTGGAGGTTTGACTGTGATAGAACATTCCAGACAATCACCCACAATCCAGCAGGGGGAGAGAGAGCCACCATTGGCTCAATTGTGACCATGTGGCCTGCTCCAGCTACTTGTATTGCAAAACATTGCTTGTTGATCAAGACAAAATTTAGAAGAAATTTTTGCTTGTCTTGCAAAACGTCTTTAAACCAAGTTACTCTTAAACCAAAGTATTACTGTATCATATTTCTATTAACTGCTCCCTTTAAAGCAGTTCAGATTCCTCCTCATGTCAGTTGAAATCTGTATATTTAGAACACTGTATTTCCATTCATGAGAATCCAGTATTTTGTTTCTTTTTGTCTGATCCCTCCCCCAAACAGGAATGTAATTTCATTTCAAGCAGCATAATCAAGCAGGCAATTTCTCCTAATGTAGAAGTATATGTGACCTCCAAGGGGATCACAATGTGTTTTCTAGGGTGTCATTGGGGTTATTTTTAGTTGCACTTGTTTTAAAATAATTCCCATACGTGTCAATTTAGAATTATAGCCCATTGTGTTCAATGCAGTTTATTCCCAACCAGAGTAGGCTTGCATGCAAGCCACCCCCATAACCTTCCCCTCTCCTGCCCTTGGTGTGTGTGTGTGTGTGTGTGTGTGTGTGTGCTTGAGTGCACACATACACACACGCACACTCACACACACACATGGGAAACTTGCCATGCCCCCTGGGCTGATGGCTGTCTTTGTTGTTGGTAAAGGTAGTTCCATAGTACTGGTTAGTATCTGCCAGGGGAATTTTACTCAGATGCTGCCTTTGGAGTAAGCTTCTCCCCTATGCTCCATAAGCCCCAATCCTGCTCACTTCTGGTTTCTTAACACACACCTCAGCCTGGGATGGGTAAAAGTCCAGAGGATAAAGGAAAATAATATGCACATCTGAAGATGTGTGTGTCCTTTTCACTTCTTGTTAGTGAAAAAGGAGGGAAGATAGCAAATCTGGAATTATACAACAATATGTATTCAAAGTTGGCACACAGACATCCCTTTTCTACTGTGTGGCAGAACTGCAGAACTCCGACTCATTTCCTCCGAAAGTACCACGAGAGCTGGGCGAGGGGAGAGAATTAGTGAGGTCAATGTGGCCATAGCTTTGCCAATTAGTAGCCTGATCCTGTTCGGGTTTACTTAGAAGTCAAACCTACTGAATTCAATAAAACTTAACCCATGAGAAGACTTTGAGAGAGTTTGCAGAAATGTGGTGGGGTTATAGGTTACTTCGCTATTATAATATAAGGCAATCACACCTTGCGATAACTTCAGTGATACCATAGATTATATGAATGCTGCAGATCTTGAGTTCAGCAAAGCCTTTGACAAAGGGCTCCATGATATTCTGATTAGCAAACTCACTAGATGTGGGCTGGGTGGAACAACTGTGGATACACAGTTGGCTACAAGATCATACTCAAAGAGTGATTATCAGTGGCTCTTTCTCAAACTAGAAAGAAGTAACAAGTGGAGTACCCCAAGTCTCTGCCCTGGGCATGGTATTCTTCAATATTTTTATTAATGACTTGGATATGGAAGTGTAAGTTAATACTAAGCAAATTTGCAGATAACACAAAATTGGGTGTAATAGCCAACACACTGGAAGACAGAAACAAAATTCAATAAGATCTTGATAGGCTTCAGGACTGTGCTAAAAACGACAAAACATCATTTAACTGAGATAAGTACAAAGTTCTGCACCTCGCGAGGGGGGGGGGGGAACCAAATGCATAGTTACAAGATGGGGAGATACTTGGCTCAGTAACACTACAAGCGAGAAGGGTCTTGGAATTGTTTTAAATCATAAGCTAAATATGAGCCAACTGTATGCTGCAGCTTCAAAAAAAAGAGGCTAACACAGTTTTGGGCTGCATTAACAGAGGCATCTTGAGTACTGTGTCCATATCTGAGTTGCACGCTTTAAGGAGGATGCCAAAAATTTGGAACAAGTTCAAAGGAGGGCAACAAAGACAACCAGGGGACTGGACACCAAGCCCTTGAAGCCAGACTGAAGGAACTGGACATGTTTAGCTGAGATAAAAGATGGCTGGAGGGAGACATGATGGCATTGTTCAAATACTTGAAAGACAGTCACACAGAGGAGGGGAAATATTTGTTTTCAGTGATTTTACAATGCAGTGCACATAAAAATGGGCTTAAGGGAAAACTGGTTTGGGCTGAATAACAGAAAAAACTTTTCATGTGTTAGAGCAGTACAGCAATGGAACCAACTACCTCAGGAGATGGTGAACGCTCCAACCCTGGAGTTATTTAAGAAAAAATTAGCAAATTATCTGTCAGATATCCTTTTATTTGATTGACTCCATTGAGCAGGGGGTTGGCCTACATGGCCTTCTGGGCCTCTTCTAACTCTATGGTTCTTTGGTTCTATGATTCTATGAAAAAAGTTGGAAGACACAGCCATAGAAATATTGATCAAGTTAGATAGGTGGAAAAGGGGAGGGAGTGGATGTAATAGTACCAAAGCGCCCCACATTTTGGTTAAGTGTTTAAACCACCAAGTTTTGCAAGGTAAGAGCCTGCAGTCTTAATGAGAGGGATAATTGTGTAGGTATTGCACAATCTGTTAATTGCAGCAAGCTTAAGGCAAAACACAGATTTCTTTAGTGGCATTTAGCATTCTGACCCATCAAGCTTCCCATACTTCCCTTCTTGGGAGAACTGGTAAGCAGCAATGCTGACACTTACCCTATTAGATGGGTAAGGATAGGTATTCTGGATTATCCTGTGTTCCTCCACAACCTGAGTAGTATTCCAGAATCAAGTGGACTGTTTGAAGTTTTTTGACAATGGTGTAATGATATTGAGGAAGTGTAAAAAAAAAACCCAATCAATTCTGAGTACTGTAATTGTTTCTTATTCTCTTCCTTTCATTTTATGGTCAGGAATTGAGAGCCAGGTATTCTCACAGCCACATTAGTTAGTTGCATAGTTGCTAGCCAGAGGCATGAAAAGTATCATTGTTCTTCAAGCCCCAACAGGCTATCTTTAACTTTTTTTTTCAGGGGGGGGGAGAATGAGATGGAGGCATGTAAGATAGAAACAGATTCTCTTCTTTATCCTTATCTGATTTTTCTCTTTGTTTGAAATGTTTCAGACAGCATACTGTTGGTAAATTAATTTAAATTACAAGGACATGTTTCATCCAGTATCACAATTTGTTTGACTTTGACAGGCACTGACCAAGTGTTATTAAAAATAGATGGGTGAAATCCTGTAGCAGAGGTTTGCATGCACAAAAGTGATTTTAGCAACAGAAGTAAATTGTTGCCAATTAAAGACTCCCTTTGACAATTTCAGGAAGCGTGCCACTTTGTTGCATTTTGTGCAAGTCATTTGCACCAACAGATTGTCATTAATCAGCAATGATTTGCTGCTTCTGCTGGGATTTCAGCCAAAGTATAGTTTTGTGTGACGTACCTCAGGATTTCTAAAACTTACCTTTCAGCGTTTGTCTTTAATTAGAAGGAGGCCTAAATTCATAAGGCAGATTTAAAATCTGTATCATAGAATACATGTATAGTACCTGGATTACATGCTTAATAGACCACCTAGTGGTCTATTCTGTGGTATTCTGCCATATGGTATATGGTTGCAAAACAACAGAGTTGCTGTTCTGTACTAAAAAAAATACATAGCTCTTATCCAGTGAACTTGGTCTCATGAGCTTTTACATTTCTTTTAAAATAGCAGCTCTCTTACATACTCCTTCAGAAACTGCTCCAGATGCCTTTTTCCTTCTTCTCCCTGGCATAGAAAATACATTACAGCTTAGAAGAGAACTTATGTTTTTGGTACTCGGACTATACTCTTGTGGCAGACAAATGTTGTCTGTCCTTATATTTTGGGACATAGCTTCTACAGCCCCTCATCATTTGTAGATTTTGCTGGCTGAATTTGTTGGTATCTGGAAGACTGAAGGTTCTCTGATCCTTTAAAATTTATGAAGTTTCTGGGATTAAATAAGTAACTGTTTGATTGAGAGGCAGCTGTCGATCTGTTCAAATAACTTGATAGATGATTGGTGGAAGGAGAAACCTCTTTAGTTAGAATGCCACCTTTTTGGAGACATACGTATCTGCATGTGATTTCATGCCCAGAAAGGAATAACATAAAAAGGTTTTCTGATGAAACATTTCCTTCCTTTAAGTATTCAAATGTATGACTTATCACAGTCACAATATCTCTCCTGTTCCTTGCCCTGCTATATTTAATGTAGTGTGTTGCCTTGCCTTTCAGCCTCTTGTAATTCAGAAATGAATGCTGCAAGCTTGAGTAGGAAAATGGCAGCTGCAACCTTAGTTAAAGTTAGAGAGTACCTCATGCTTCCTGATACAATGAAAGTTGTAAAGCAGGCTAAAACTACTTGGACATAAAATAAAAATGCTGTTGGCAATTATTACAAAACATACAGATACCCTTTTATGGAGTTGGGAGTATTGCAGAAGGAAAACCAAATTTTGCTTGTTGAAACAGTCAGCTTCCTCTGTGGATAATTATGTAATTCATCTGGTTTTCTATTACAAAATAACCCAAAGGGTTTCAAAATCATTTATAGCTGACACTTTAGTTTTTCCTGGAACTGTCATCCAAACCTAAACTGCATTTCCCAGGACTGCCAACTTTATTTAACTTTACATTGATAGAAAAATTGAATGCATCGATCTGGTAGGTATGTGTGTATCTAACATACCCAACAATGCCTTTCACATAAAATACCACTTGGATAAGGTTACACATGGCACCATTTGCAAAAGTTGTGTTGGTGGATGACATTGCTAAATCTGAAAGTCTATGTAATGCTGCATATTAAGTCTCAAGCTTAAGCTTTGTGGCACAGTGGCTAGATTCACATGTACCAGAATGATGGGAAGAAACAAATGAGGAGAAGGCTTGGAATGGCTCATGATTTGAAACATACCACATATTCTGTAAAATATGGTAGAGGCAGTGGGATGACATGGGCATGCAGGGGTTCCAATGGCACTGCATGACCAGTGTTTATTAATGTGATGGGAAACAGAATCAGCCATATTAATTCTGAAGTATATAAGGATATATTGTGTTGCTTTTAAGTCAATGCAGTTGGGGATGCCTTGACCACAAATATCAGCTGCCAACATGAACACAAGCCAGGCTCATTTTGGAAGTTGTGTTGGGTTGGACCTGGTTATTGCTTGGATGGAAGATTACTGGGTATTATTAACACAGCTATGTTGGTCTGTGCCTACATCCCAGGCAAGGTTCCCTCTAAGGCACACATGTGATCCCCACTGCTGTCACACAAGGCACCTCCTCCCTCGCACACCTGAAGTGATTGGGTTTACACCAATAGCAACAGAAGCAGTCTCTCTGTGTGTGTGTGTGGGGGGGGTTCTCATGTGCATGTGCCTGAGTCAAGACACATGCACAAGGAAGAAAGCCCTGGCCAGCAGAGCTGAAAGTTACCTGGAACATTGATCCCAGGCATTTTTTCTTTTATTTTTGCCTGAGATATCAGGTGGCAATGGCTACCTCCAAAGGAGACGGGTTACAATCCTGCCAGAAATCCTGAAGAACTGCTACCATTCAGAGTTGAAGCAATAGGTTAGGTGGACAATAGGCCAGATTCGGTATAGAACCAGGAAGCTAAGTCCCTGTGTTTCAGGAAACACTGCACAAATTGATAGCTCTGACAATGAAAGTGGTGGCTCTTGTGGGTTTTTCGGGCTGTTTGGCCTTGTTCTGGAAATTTTTCTTCCTGACATATCACCAGTCTCTGTGGCTGGCATCTTCAGAGGGCAGGAGCTCAGGGAGCTAGGAGTTCTCTATGTACTGTGGGGTAGAGGGTGAGATTGTGGGTTTCTTATAGTTGTAGGAAAGGGGGAACTTGTATACAGGAGGAGAATAGGTGTTGATCATTGATTGTGATGTGGAAGGATTAAATTAGTTTCACTGTAATAAGGGAGGGTTGATCTGTCTGTAGTTGATGGGTGTAGTTTCTGAGAGCGTCTAGCTGGCCACTCTGTGGGTAGAATGCTGGAATGGCTAGGCTTTCTGTCTGATTCAGCAGGGTGTTCATTTTATTTTGCTTATTATGAAAATATGTGCAACACTGTATACAGTATTCAGATTCCACCTGCCATTCTTGCAAGAAATGGCAAGAACAGTTTTTGTGCTAAGTATTGAGACAGAAACTGAAAGAATAAATAGTAAGCTAAGAGGTCAGTTTAATCTCACCAAGTTATACATGTATTGTTAGATTTCTACACCAGGAGTAGAATTCACCCCTAAAGTTGCACACATAAAAACACCATTTCCCCTTTAGATTTGCACCAGAGGAATATGTGGAACACAAAGCGGTAGAAACTTGACACCAAGTTTTTAATAGGGCTTTTCCCCTCAATGCCAACATGCATTTTACCCCATTTCTTGACATATTTTTTACTACTGTATTTTTTGCTTTATAAGACGCACCTGACCATAAGGTGCACCTAGTTTTTATAGGAGGAAAACAAGAAAAATCCTTTAGCCTAAGTTTTTCATAACAGGGGAATCCAGGCTGCAGAAGGGGTGGGCAGAGACTCTGTCTTTGCAAACCAAGTGATAGGAACTGTGGAATCCTGGCTGCAGTAAGGGGACCGGAGAGGCTCTTTTCAGGTAACTTCTCTCTAAATGATAATCTGTGGTATATATGTAGTGGGGACTACAGTATTCCCTCTATAAGATGCAAATATATTTCCCCTTACTTTTGAGGGGGTGGGGAGTGTGTCTTAGAGAGTGAAAAATACGATGATTACCAATTCTACTCACATTTTAAGAAAGTGTACTAAGTAAAACAGTATCCATCCTTAAAATATCAGTCAGCTTTCCTAAAGTCTTAGAATACTTTTAATACTAGATAAGAATCGTGCCATCTTTGTAAGTAAGAAATAAATGATATTAAAAAACAAAGTAAATAGACAGGAGACAGATAAAGCAACAGATGTTTCAGATTGCCTGGCAATAGCAGAGTAGCACATAAGAAAACATGAAGGGAGGGAGACAAGTGATACAGATTATGGGAGGATAATAATCTATCTGGTATCAGACTGGCTGTCTCAGAGGGAAATTGTCCTGCTGGGCACATCTGTAATTCTTGGTTATTGACTTGCACAACAGCCACTTGTGATGTTTCTCTTCCAACACAGCCTTTGCATTGTACATTTTTGCCTCTGTTTTATTTGTTTACGATTTCAGAAATACAAATGGAATCCACCCTTTTCTTGTTGAGCTTTTGTTGAATGGCAAGCAGAAGTCTGGTATCTAAAAATGTTGAAAAATGAAACAGCTGTTTTGTACAAACTCCTCTGTTTTCACTGTTAAAGCATTTGGTTCCCATATCTTTACTTATTTAAATTATCTTTCTGTTTAAAATAGATTATAGCAAAGCGATGTCTCAGGCTGGTACTTCCCCATTCCAGGAAGCCATTAGACAAGAATTGGAATATTCCATGAAAGTGGAGCTGGACAAAATACTAGCTACAGCACCACAAAATGAGCTAGAGGTAGGTATTAAGACTAGAAATACATTTATTTATGGAGTGCTTTTGGTGTGACTCAGATTTTAAAAACAAATTTGAAATATGGGATTATGAAATGTGGGATTATGATTAACACATATTTTTGTTAAAATCTAAGAAGCATCTTTGGATTTGTTTGTCAAATGAAGGCGTGGCAATAGAAGTTAAGTACTGGACAGTCTTTGGAACTGTATGGTCCTTAATCATGAGGTTAAGGAATTGCACTGTATCTCCAGCAGTAAAATAATTTAGGAGGTGTCCCTAAATTCATTGTTTTCCACTTTGCTCAATGTAATTAAAGAGATATAGACCTGGATAGGAAATGTTGTGGTACTATAACCATGTAGTGGTAGAGCAAGAGCATTTCTTCCCAACCACTGACTACTCATGACTCGCCCCCAGCACCACAGATGTTTAGGCTTTCAAGTAATAGTTAAGCAGGAAATAGCTGATATTTGTTGGATTTTACCCAATACAACATCCCAGACATGTTATAATATTCACAAATATCCTCTAAGGACTGGGACTGGGCAACAGGGGCAAGAAAGACCATTGTAAGTATAGCACAATGGATTTTTGAATGAGGGAGTTCATGTGTATGCTGAAAATGGTTGATTGGCTATGATAGCTTTCCCATAATGGTTGGGAAGACCTAATTAGTATGTTTTCCAGTACAAGATCTATTAAAATGAATGACCCTCTTAAAATAATACCTTCCAGTGCCATGTGCACAGATAGTAGCAGTTTGAGTGGCTGGGCAGTGGTTGGGTAGAAAAGATGTCTACCCTCATCCTCTTTGTGTTTTTCAGCATACTAAGAAAGACCTGGAAGGTTTTAAAAAGCTATTTCATAGATTCTTACAAGAAAAGGGACCTTCTGTGGATTGGGGGAAGATCCAGAGACCTCCAGAAGATTCTGTAAGTTGTAATGGTGAGATGTGATCTTTGTAATGGATCTCATTATCCTTGTGGTTTTTATCTGTTTCATTCAGCCCAAAACATTCAGAGTAAACAACATCCCTCCAGAACAGCTTGGAAGAACCATTATCTCAACAACCTGTAAATAGTATAGGGGAGGCAAAAAAATAACATGATGTGTGGTGTTACATGACCTCACACTCCAAAGATACAACAATATTTTTGCAATTTAAGAGGCACTCTAATAACCCAACACTCTAATCTGTCAAGGTCATTTTGGATTTTCATCCTATCCTCTAGTGAATTAACAACTCCTCCCAATTTATCATCTGGAAATTTAATTAGCATACTCTCTATTCCTTCCTCCAAGTCATTAATGAAGATATTGAACAGCACTGGACCCAGACCAGAATCCTGGGGCACCCCACTGGTCACATCGCTCCAAGCTGAAGAGAGGCCTTTATGATCATCCTTTAGGTGCTATCAGTCAACCAATTACAAATCCTCCTAACAGTAGCACTATCTATCCCACATTCTACTAATTTATTATCAAGAATACCATGGGGAACCTTATCAAAGGCCTTACTGAAGTCCAGATAAGCAGTATCCACAGCATTCCCCTCATCCACCAGGCCTGTAATTCTATCAAAGAAAGAGATCAAATTATTCTGGCATGACTTGTTTTTAAGAAACCCGTGTTGACTTCTTGTAATGACAGCATTGTTTGTTAAATAATTACAGACTGCCTGTTTAATAATGTGCTCTAGGAGCTTTCCGGGAATTGAAGTCAAGCTGACTGGGCGGTAATTATTTGTGTCCTCTTTCCCCCGTTTTGAAGATGGGAACAATATTAGCCCTCCTCCAGTCGATGGGGACTTCCCCTGTTCTCCAGGACTTCTTAAAGATTGTTGCCAATTGTTCTGAAATTACTTCTGCCAGTTCTTTTAATGTCCTTGGGTTTAATTCAACAGGCCCAGGAGATTTAAATTCATTTAATGTTTCCAGGTGTTTCTGTACTACAGTGACCCCCCGCCATTTCGCGGTTCCGGTATTGTGGTCCCACTATATCATGGGACTGCAGTACCGGAACCGTGGGGGGGCCGGCAGGGAGGCGGCCGGGTTGCTCCGCGCGGCCCTCCCATGCACCCCCGAGAAGCCTTGGGGTTGCACGGGCGGGCAGCGGCAGGCAATCCGTTCTCTCTGCGCGGCCCTCCCACGCACCCCCGAGAAGCCTCCGGGGTGCGTGGGCGGGTGGCGGCAGGCGATCCGGTTGCTCCGCGTGGCCCTTCCACTCCCCCCCGAGAAGCCTCCGGGGTGAGTGGGTGGGCAGCGGTGGGCGATCCAGTCACTCTGCGCGGCCCTCCCATGCACCCCGGAGAAGCCTCGGGGCTGCGTGGGCGGGCAGCGGCGGGTGAGCTGGTCTCTCCGCGCGGCCCTCCCACACACCCCCAAGAAGCCTCCGGGGTGCGTGGGCGGGCGGCGGCAGGCGATCTGGTTGCTCCGTGCGGCCTTCCCACGCACCCCCGAGAAGCCTTGGGGCTGCGCGGGCGTGGCGGCAGAGGCGGGAAGTAAGATCCCCCTGCCACCGCTCCGCGCAATTCCCCCCGCCCCCCACCCCCACCCCACCCACTTCCACATACCATGGATTTTCGTGCATTGCGGGTGGGGGGGTCCCTAACCCCTGTGATCAGCGGGGGGTTACTGTACCTCTCTACCTATTCTATATTGCAATTCCCATCCTGCCTTATCTACTCTTTGTCCCAGCGGTCTGTTTCTTCCTTTTTGAGAAAACGGAGGCAAAGAAGGTGTTGAGTAGTTCTGCCTTTTCCTTGTCTCCTCTTAGTAACTGGTTTTATTCGCCACGGAGAGAGCCTATGATTTTTTTATCTGTCCTTTTGCTGTGGGCATAACTAACGAAACCCTTTTTACTATCTTTAATCTCTCTGGCAAGTCTCAGTTCATTTTAAGATTTAGTTTTTTTTTACCATCCTCCTGCATATACTAGCTGTTTGCTAATATTCCTCTTCATTATCCCACTCCTCCGGCTGGCTTGGGGCTCTATAATATACCCCCCACAGTGACATCCCTCCCAGTTTTCTCACCCCTGATTTTCACCCAAATACTTGCAACATGCTTCTCCTGCTGTTTATCTTGTATTTCTTCAGCAGTACAAATGTCCTTAACATTTTATTTATTTATTTATTTATTTATTTATTTATTTATTTATTTATTTATTTATTTATTTATTTATTTATATTATATACTGCCAGATTTTCCCAAATGGGAACTCAAGGCAGCTAACAAATGTAATATACCACAATTCAAAAGAAATAATAGTCAGTTCCAGAGAGTAAACATAAAAAGAATGAACAACAAACAATGGAACTCAAAGTTAAAAAGAAAAGCTAAAAAAGAATCAGAATAATAGTACTAAAGCAGGGGTGGTGAACAAGTTCGACAAAAAGAGCAAAAATTTTAAACTGTGAGAGTCAGAGAGCCACACCACGCAGTGACCTGCCAAAACAGACAAACACTCACACAAAAGCATATAATTTTAACAATAATATATTAAACACATAATATAACATGCGCAGTCAGGTGTTTTTTGTTACCTTGTTGGAGTGCGCCCCCAGGCCGCTCTCTGGCCCGTGCAGTTGTTTCCGGGGGATGGGAGACGTGATGACGCAGCCTGGGGGCGGGACTACGCGCTCGGAGATCTCTCCTCAGAGGTCCCTCCTCAGAAGCAGCATAACAAAATCCAAACTTGGCCACAGTATACAAAATAATGATAAGAGGCAAAGAGCCGCATTCATTTTGGCCGGGAGCCGCATGCGGCTCGAGAGCCTCGTGTTCACCACCCCTGTACTAAAGCAAGATGCCGAAAAAAACAAAAAAAGAGAAACGGGCAGACATAAAACTCATAATCCCTACTCATATAATAAATCAACCCCTTTGATTGCTG
Source organism: Phrynocephalus guinanensis (assembly GCA_037367245.1). Lineage (NCBI taxonomy): Eukaryota > Metazoa > Chordata > Lepidosauria > Squamata > Agamidae > Phrynocephalus > Phrynocephalus guinanensis. The sequence continues at coordinate 318,833 of CM074732.1, read as the reverse complement.
AATGCAGCCATGTAAAGTTAGGTTTTTAGCAACTTTTTAAATATTGGGAGGAACTTCGCAGTCCTAATTTCACTTGGGAGATGGTCCCACAATGTGGGACCCACCACAGAGAAGGCGTAGTTCCTGGTTGAGATTTTGACGATCCAGAGGGCATGGGACTGTGATGTTCTGGTGGGTCGGGCCGACATTGATCTTTGGATGATACACTCCGTCAGATATTCTGGTCCCAAATCATGGAGGGTTTTGTAAATCAAAACCAATACCTTGAACCTTATTTGGGAAGCAATGGGTAGCCAGTGCAAGTGAACCACAATGGGGATGATGTGGTCGAATTGACCAGCACCAACCACCAATCTGGCCGCAGCATTCTGCACCCACTGCAATGGCTGAGCAAGGGTCAAGGGAAGCCCCATGTAAAGAACATTACAATAGTCTATCCTTGAGATGACCAGCGCTTGCACGACCATTCTCAGGAGCCGTCGTCAAAGTAAGGACGGATCTGGGCAATTAGCCTAAGTTGGTAAAAAGCTGCCCTAGACACGCCAGGCACCTGGGACTTCAGGGATAATGCTGGGTCCAGGACAGCACCCAGATTCTTCACTCTCTTCGCCAGCTGGAGAGAAATCCCACCCAAACTGGGGAGAGGGCAACTATACCTATCGGGGGAACCCCCAAAGAACAGAACCCTGGTCTTCTCGGGGTTGAGTTTGAGCCTGTTAGTCCTGGTCCATTCCAAAACTGCATCCAAGCAGCGATCAAGGGTCCTCACAGCCTCCATTGCAGAGGTAGAGAAGGAGAGATAGAGCTGCGTGTCATCAGTGTACTGATGACAGCAGACTCCAAAACGCCGAATGACCTCAGCCAGCGGCCTCATATAGATGTTAAAAAGCATGGGTGAGAGCACCAACCCCTGTGGTACTCCACAAGTGAGGGACCAAGGAGCCGACAGCTCTCCACCCAGCTTACTCTCTGGGCACGGCCCTGGAGGAAAGAATGGAGCCAGCACAAGGCTGAACCACTAGTCCTCACCTCCAAAAGCCTGCTCAGGAGGATACAGTGGTCAAAAATATCAAAGGCTACCAACAGGTCGAGGAACACCAACAGGGTAGAGCAATCTCTGTCACCTCCCCTCAACAGGTCATCTTGCAATGCGACCAGGGCTGATTTGGTCCCATGATGCAGCCTGAAACCATATTGGAATGGATCCAGGACATGACCTTCTTCCAGGAACATCTGGAGCTGCACGGCAGCAACCCGCTCCACCACCTTACCCAAAAAGGGAATATTGGCTATCGGACGATAGTTGTTCATATCGTCCGCAGCCAAACCAGGTTTTTTAAGGACAGCCTTTACCACAGTCTCCTTGAGATGACCAGAATAAACCCCGTCCCTGAAGGAGGCGGAGGAAATAAGCGATGTCCACTCTGGCATACTCCCTCCTGAGACCTTAATTAACCAAGGACGACAGGGGTCGAAGGGAAAAGCTGCCAGGAGGCAATGGAGGCCTCAACAGGAGACACAGCCCCAAACTCAACAAAACGAGGGGACTGGGGTGGTGGTGGTGGTGAAGCACTGGTGATACACAAGAATAGACCAGAGGAACCGGAGTCCAGAACGGAGCGCATGTGGTGGTAAAAGAAGAGTTAAACAAAAGCTGAGGGGAATGAAACTTCCTTGTTGCTCCCTTTTATCAGCAAAAAGCAATGTCACTGAGCCCCTGGGGAACAGTGACCATGCTGCAATCCTTTGCCATGCATGTCGGGGGAAGAGTGTCAAGCAAATCAGACACAAAAACCCTTGATTTCCAAAGGGCAAACTTCCCTCAGATGAAGAAACTAGTTAGAAAGAAATTGAAAGGGAAGGTTAAAAGAATCCAATCTCTTCAGAGTGCATGGAGCCTGTTTAAAACAATGGTAATAGAGGCCCAGCACAAGTGCATACCACAAAGAAAGAAGAGCTCATCTAAGTCCAAGAGGGCGCAGGCATGGTTAACGAGTGAAGTTAGAGAGGCTCTAAAGTGCAATGAGAGATCTTTCCGTAACTGGAAATCCTCCCCAAATGAGGAAAATAAAAAGGAGCACAAACTCTGGCAAAAGAAATGTAAGAAGATGATAAGAGATGCAAATAAAGACTTTGAGGAACGCGTGGCTGACAATATAAAGGGAAATAATAAAAGCTTCTTTAAATATGTTAGAAGTAGAAAACCTGCCAGAGAACAAGTTGGCCCTCTGGATGGTAAGGGAGGAAAAGGGGAGGTAAAGGAGGACTTCGAAATTGCAGAGAAATTAAATGAGTTCTTTGTATCTCTCTTCACGACAGACCTCGAGCAGATTCCTCTGCCTGAACCGCCCCTCTTGACTAAAGAATTAAATCAAATACAGGTTAAAAGAGAGGATGTTTTAGGACTAATTGATAAATTAAAGATTAACAAGTCACCGGGCCCAGATGGCATCCACCCAAGGGTTATTAGGGAACTGAGAAATGAAATTGCAGATCTCTTAATGGTTATATGCAACTTGTCTCTTAAAACGGCCACAGTGCCGGAGGACTGGAAGATAGCAGATGTCACACCATTTTTTTAAAAAGGAAGGAGGTGGGACCCAGGAAACTACAGGCCAGTTAGCCTTACATCTGTCCCAGGGAAGATGGTGGAAAGCCTCATCCAAGAGAAAATCTTAAAACACATAGAAGAAAAAACTTTGCTGAGAGAAAATCAGCATGGTTTCTGTAGGGGTAAGTCTTGCCTGAAAAACCTTTTAGAATTCTTTGAAAAGGTCAACAGGCATGTAGATTTGGGTGAACAGGTGGATATTGTCTATCTGGATTTTCAGAAGGCTTTTGACACAGACCCCCACCAAAGGCTGCTGAGAAAATTGTACAGCCAGGGGATAAGAGGGCAAGTCCTCTTATGGATTGAGAACCGGTTGAGATCCAGGAAACAAAGAGTAGGTGTCAATGGGAAATTTTCACAATGGAGAGAGGTGAAAAGTGGTGTGCCCCAGGGATCTGTCCTGGGACCTGTGGTTCTCCCTCGTGGCCTTCGTGAAGCCACACAGATGGGTTTCCCAGGCGCCCCTGCGCCGGAGGTCGGCCTTCCCTAGCATAGGAAAGTTCGTTAGTCTCCGCCCCCGCCCAGCGCGGCTGCGCGAGGGCCTTCTCGCCCAAACCTCAGTTCCTCTTTACCGCCTTTGGCTAGAGGTTCGCCCTCGTTAGTCTCCCACAACTTTGGATTTCTTCGCTTTTTTCTTCGGATTTTTCAACGGTTTTTCAACTCGGACCTACTGACTAATGCCTTTTGCCCAGCCCTTTAAAAATTGCGTTGACTGCGGAGCCAAGGTCCCGCACTCCGACGGCCACCAAAAGTGCTTGCTGTGCCTCGGCGAGGAACACCGCCCCGAGGCCTGCGCCATTGGCCGCGGGTTTAGCTCGCAAGCACTTAAAAACCGTCGCAACCGGCTCGCCTCCTTTCTCCTTGAGAAGTCCCTTCGACCACCGATGGAGAAAACCGCTGCCGTCGACCAGCCATGTAAGTCGGACGTCCCTGAGCGGGAGGGGAAAACCAAAAAGATCCCCGTGCTCCAGGCAGTCTCGAAGCAAAAAGCTTCCAAGCCATCCTTTCCCAAGTCCACCAAGGCCGCGAGACCACCGAAACCGTCGGCCTCGCAGAGCTCTGCTACCCTGGGGACTCTCACGGTGGAAACAGAGTTCTCGGGCTCGGGACTGAGTCTCTCTTCCCGGCCCGAATTCGACCCTTTACTCCGTTCGGACAACTCCGAGCAGTCATCTGATGATGACTATGATACGGCGACCAGATCTGCCCTGTTCGGGAGGGAGTCCAAGGAACCATCCGACTCAGGGACCCGTAGGTCCACCTCCGAACCCGGGAACCGTCGGTCCCCAGGGCGAAAGACAACCTCGTATCCTGCCCCGTTGCCGGCAACAATCTCTTCCCCGCCCGCCGAACCTGACGCAAAGTCGAAACCGGCACCCTCCAACCCGGCGGCTTCGGTCCCGGCCATCAAAGCCCCGGACCCGCCTCCACGGAAGACTGAGGAGAAAGGCACCAGGCCGGGGAAGAAGTCGGACAGCACCGTAAGCGCCACCGATCCCCTTCGGATTCGCGCCATGCGGTACCGAAAGCTGACCTGGCTCCCATCCCAGAGGTCGCCACGCCAATGCGGGATACCTCCTCGGGTTCGACCACCCTGGTACCAGTCTCTATTGCGGAAGCCCTCGCTCCTCCAAGCAAGCAGCAGCCTCCGAGTAAGAAGCGGCGCTCCGAACCCGACACGCCCTCGGTTCCGGCAATGACTCTCCCTACGATCCCGGCGTTCTCCCTCAGGTTTGACGGCCGGCAATGGTCGGTACAGGCGACCGAATCCGAGGACCGAGAGGAGCCCCGTCAACGCTCCCCCTCGGCTTCATCCGACGAATCCGACGGCTCCGACATCGAATCCGAGGCTTCGGATTCGATTCAGCTCGTCACGTCGCCCTCCTCTGACCTCGAGGAGAAACTCCCTCCGTCCTCGACAGAATCCATGCGAAATTATACCACATTTGTGGTGAGGATGGCCAGCACTATCGATCTGCCAGTGCACCAGCCAAAGCCCAAGAGGCCATGTCACATCTTTGGCCGACTTTCAGCCGAAGAAACGGCACCCGTACACCTCACCATGATACCATCGTTCCTTACGATGGCAGAGGATGCATTCCAGAACCCGGCGGCCACTAGAGTCTCCAGAAGACTGGAGGCCCTCTACAGAGTGCACGACGAGAGTGCCCCGTACTTAGATAAACACCCGCCGCCGAACTCGGTAGTCGTGGCCGACTCCCAGGTCCAGTCCAGGACCAGCCAGACTCCCATTCCGCCCTCCAAAGAAGGCTGGAAGCTAGACACCATCGGCAGGCACCTCTACTCCTGCTCAACCCTCATCCATAAGGCTTGCAATTACCAAGGAGCCATGGGGGCCTACCAGAGGGATCTCCTCACCCATCTGCATCCATCCCTCGAGAAGATCCCCGAGGACCATAGAGCAGAGGCCCTCGCGCTCTATGAAGAGTCTATGGCCCTCGCCGGGCAACAGATGAGAGCGGCCAAGCACACCTTTGACTGCGCCTCCAAGGTGATCAACACGGCCATCACCCTGCGAAGACACGCATGGCTTCGTACCACCGGCCTAACCGACAACCACAAGGCCCAGATCGAAGCCCTACCCTTTGATGGTTCCGGCCTCTTCCACACCACTACCGATGACCTAATGGAAGAGAAGCACAAGAAACATGACACGGCCAAAAAGCTCAATGTCATTCCTTCCAGAACGCCTCATTCCTTTCGGACCCAACACAGGTGTCGATACTGGCCACCATCTGCCCCGTCCACCTCCAGGGGACACCGAGATAAACCAACAAAACCGTCACCATTTGCCTCCCTTGGGCAGAAGTCCATAAAGCCCAAGTCCTCCGCTCCCCCCTCGAAGCCCAGGGACAGAAGACATCGGGACGACTACTGACTCGGACGTCGCCCGGCTCCGGCCCTTTCTCACCGCCTGGGAAAACATCACTTCAGACCGCTGGGTCCTGTCAGTGGTGAGAAATGGGTATTCCCTGGAGCTCTCCTCCATGCCCCCTCTGGGCAACTTTCTTCGCACCCCACCTTCTCCTTGCCTGCTAAACGAGGTCGCCTCGCTTCTCCAGAAGCGTGCTATTCACCGTGTAACACACAACGCTGCAGCGGGCCTCTTCTCCCGCTACTTTACAGTCCCAAAGAAGGATGGCGGCCTCCAACCCATTCTGGATCTCCGGGTGCTCAACAAATTTCTCATCTACAAGAAATTCCGCATGGTGACTCTGGAAAAGATCATCCCCTTGGTTTGGAGTAGTAGACCTAAAAGATGCCTACTTCCACATTTCCATCCATCCTGCCTACCAGCATCTTCTCCGTTTCGCCATTGGCGACCAAGTCTACCAATACTCCGCCTTGCCCTTCGGCCTCGCCACAGCACCCAGAGTATTCACGAAATGCATGGCCCCGGTAGCAGCCTACCTCAGAACTCGAGGCATTGTTATCTTCCCTTACCTCGACGACTGGCTAGTCGTCGCGGACACCGAATACAAGGCCAGATCCGACATCGCCACGGTCCTGACAACCCTAAACTCCCTCGGCCTACAGGTCAACTTCGAAAAAAGTCGACTCCAACCCTGCCAGGTCGCGAACTTCATTGGAGCTGTGCTAGACTCGACTCGAGCCATGGCCTATCCTCCTCGAGACAGAATTCGCGAAACCATGGCTTTGGTGCAGGACTTCAACCCGGGTCAGCCGGTCCAAGCCATCCAAGTCCAAAAGCTGCTGGGGTACATGGCCTCCATGACCTCCGTGCTCCAACACACGAGGCTGCGACTCAGACCCCTTCAGACCTGGTTCCTCTCCCAGTTCGACCCTACCCACGACCCTCCAACCAAGGTACTCACAGTCCCCCAAACCCTTCCAACACATTTGGCCTGGTGGACCAGCCGCCACAACGTCCTGGCCGGGAGACCCTTCAGAGACCCCCTTCCCTACAGTACAACTCACCACAGACGCAAGCAACACCGGCTGGGGCGCGGTGTGCCTCTCTTACCAGATATACGACTCCTGGACTCCTCAAGAACGCAGGCTTCACATCAACGAGCTGGAGCTCCTAGCGATCTTCAAGGCCTGTCGAGCTTTCCTCCATCACCTCTCCGGCAATGTAGTGCTGGCAGTCACAGACAATATGACTGCCATGTACTACATCAACAAACAGGGCGGAACTCATTCTCGGCCTCTCCTCGACCTCACGATCTGCTTCTGGGATTGGTGCATCCGCCACAAGATCCACCCGATAGCGATGCACCTGCCGGGGCAAGAAAACATAGACGCCGACAGCCTCAGCCGCATGCAACACTCAAATCACGAGTGGGAACTCCATCCCGCGACCTTCGCCCACCTATGCAAGACATGGGGCACTCCCCAGATCGACCTGTTCGCCTCGCCCACCAACAAGAAATGCCACCACTACTGCTCCAGAGCAGGACTAGGCTGGGGTTCACTGGGAGATGCTCTCCTCCTCCCCTGGACCCGCGTACTCCTATACGCCTTTCCCCCGATTCCTCTGCTACACAAGGTCGTCATCAAAGCTACCCAGGAAGCCCCCGATCTCATCCTGGTGGCGCCCTGGTGGCCCAGGCAACCGTGGTTTGCCCCTCTTCTCCGTATGGCCACGTCCTTCTTCCGCCTGCCTCAGAACCCGGACCTCTTGTCCCAAGACAACGGGCAGGTGCTGCACCCCGATCTCCCTCGCCTCCCACTGATGGCATGGAGGATTCAGAGCTCTTAGAAACCATCCTCAAAGCTTGCCGTAAGCCATCCACAGTCTCCCAGTATGCTTATAAGTGGCGTAGGTTCACTTCCTTTGCAAACCAAAGAGGATTCCCCCCAGTAAACCCTCATCTCACTTGGGTCCTCCGCTACTTGCTTCATCTCAAGAGATCGGGACTCACCATGTCGTCTCTCCGGGTGCACCTTTCGGCCATTGTTGCCCATCAGCCCCCCGCATCACCTGCAGCCGGCTTCTTCCGACACCCGAGACTGAAACTCTTCTTGAGAGGCCTCAACAACACCTTCCCGGATAGGCGACCCATTCCACCTCAGTGGTCTCTCCTTCTCGTACTCCGAGCTCTACAAAATCCCCCCTTTGAGCCCCTGGCGACCGTCGACCTTAGGCTTCTCTCCTTGAAGACGGCTTTCCTGGTAGCCATTGCTTCCGCCTGCAGGGCCAGCGAGCTCTGCGCGCTTCGGTGCGACCCACCTTACCTTCAGTTCTATCCCGACAGGGTGATCGCCTACCCCGACATCACCTTCCTCCCTAAGGTGGTGACCTTCTTCCATATCTCTCAGCCTATCATCCTCCCGGTCTTCTTCCCCAACCCGTCGACCAGGGAGGAGAGAGATATGCACTCCCTCGACGTCAGAAGAGCCCTTGCCTTCTACGTGACTAGGACTAAATCTCTAAGAGCCTCCCAGAGACTCTTCATCTGCTATCACCCCGCGGCCGCGGGGCGCCCGGTGTCCTCTCAGCGCTTTGTACGCTGGATCGTCCAAACCATTACTATGGCCTATGACCTTGCCAATAAGCCCCTCCCTGGCCCCATCAGGGCCCACTCTACCAGGGCCATGTCCTCTTCGGCAGCATTCCTTAAAGGTGTCCCCTTGGAACACATCTGCCAAGCTGCCACTTGGGCAACGCCAGAGACCTTCGTCAACCATTACAGGCTAGACACCAGGATGAGAGCTTCCTCAGCCTTCGGGAGAGCCGTGCTTTCCTATGTGACGGCGTGACTTCCCACCAGCCTGTGAGTACTGCTTGCAATCACCCATCTGTGTGGCTTCACGAAGGCCACGAGGGAGAAGAACCAGTTGCTTACCTGTAAAGGTGGTTCTTCGAGTGGACCTTCGTGAAGCCACACAGCACCCGCCCACCTCCCCTCGGACCGTCATGCCTGGTCTAGTGCTCACCTGTCTTGTGGCGGTCAAGAGGAACTGAGGTTTGGGCGGGAAGGCCCTCGCGCAGCCGCGCTGGGCGGGGGCGGAGACTAACGAACTTTCCTATGCTAGGGAAGGCCGACCTCCGGCGCAGGGGCGCCTGGGAAACCCATCTGTGTGGCTTCACGAAGGTCCACTCGAAGAACCACCTTTACAGGTAAGCAACTGGTTCTTTTCAATCTGTTCATAAATGACCTGGAGACAGGGATAAGCAGTGAGATGGCTAAGTTTGCGGATGACACGAAAGGATCTCTCCAAACTGGGGGAATGGGCTGCCAAATGGCAAATGCGTTTCAATCTAGCCAAATGTAAAGTAATACATATTGGGGCAAAAAAATCCAAACTTTATATATCAACTCATGGGCTCTGAGCTATCCGTGACGGATCAGGAAGGAGATCTTGGTGTGTTGGTGGACAGCTCCATGAAGGTGTCTCCCCAATGTGTGGCAACAGTGAAGAAGGCCAATTCCATGCTAGGGATTATCAAAAAGGGGATTGAAAATAAAACAGCCAACATTATAATGCCATTATACAAAACAATAGTAAGGCCGCACCTGGAGTATTGTGTACAATTCTGGTCACCGCATCTCAAGAAAGACATAGTGGAACTGGAAAAGGTGCAGAAGAGAGCGACTAAAATGATTACTGGGCTGGGGCACCTCCCTTATGAGGAAAGGCTAAAACGTTTGGGCCTCTTTAGTCTTGAAAAAAGGCGCCTGAGGGGGGGATATGATTGAGACATACAAAATAATGCAGGGCATGAGTAAAGTGGATAGAGGGAAGCTCTTCTCCCTCTCCCAAAATACCAGAACTAGGGGACATACACTCAAATTGAGGGCTGGGAGAGTAAGAACAGACAAAAGAAAATATTTTTTCACCCAGCACGTTGTTAGTCTATGGAACTCCCTGCCACAGGTTGTGGTGATGGCATCTGGCCTGGATGCCTTCAAAAGGGGTTTGGACAGATTCCTGGTGGAAAACTCCATCACAGGTTACAAACCATGATGGAGATGTGTAATCTCCAGGCTGAAAACCGGAGTACTCCAAGGGCCAGATGCAGGGGAGTGGTATCAGGAGACAGATATCTAGTCTCATGTGCCCCCAAACGCATCTGGTGGGGCCACTGTGAGATACCGGAAGCTGGACTAGATGGGCCATTGGCCTGTTCCAGCATGGCTCTTCTTATGTTTTTATGTTCTTATGGCTTTTAAAAGGCCATAAGAACACAATGAGCCTCCTTTGTGTTTCCCCCCATTTCTGAAAACCCTTTAGTCCAATCCTTATTTTTTTACATAATCTTTGTTTTCTTTTCCCCTCTTTTTTCCTCTTTCTTTTTGGTTTGCTGAGCTAATTCTAATATCTCAGACCTGAATATCTTTTAAGCTTATATAGCTATCCAGTTTCGCTAAACATTTTGCTCCTGGTAAGTTATCAATAGAAGGAAATAACTCACCCAGAAGGCCATGTGCCAGTCCTCGTTGTGCAAACTCACCGTAGTTTCCTGAGTTGAAGTGACAGAGCAGTCACAGATTAGATGAACAAAATAAGCTTGATTTATAGAAAAAGGAGATCTTGTTTGCTTGGATGCAACAGGACATGTAAGTGCTTGTACATTTTTACTTTTGGATTCATAAAAGAGTTGACGTCATCTTCTTAAAAACTGTTACCTACATGCAATGCAATGGAATGGGACTTGTGCTGTATAGTCAGACTATAACCTCTATCCAAGTTGTTTAAAGGTTTAAGATCAGCATTTTATATTGAGCTTAGAAATATGTTACTGATCTACTGAAAGATAAGACAGTGCTAACATGTTCTAAGAATAGGATTCAACAAAATAAGAAATTTAGGCAGTAAGTTAAAATAAACAGTTAATAGTTTGCATTAATATGTAATTAATAAACCTTTACCAGAAAATATTAACTTCAGGGGGGAAAGAAATAGAACTGGTAAATTTTGGATCAAAGCATTGCAGTGCTGTGGAACATTGTTTGCCCTTCTGCTATCCACCGTCTGATTTTCTGCCTGTACAAAAGGGACCATTCTGTATATAATATTTGTCTAATATTGTTTCCTAGTGGAAATTATGATGCTAGCATTCTCATATAATAGGCTCATGCTATATACTGCACAGTGACATGCACATAAAGGTTTTAACTTTTTTAAACATCACCTTGATTTCTGAGCTGCAAAGGCTTATCTCTGAGTAAACTTTGTGTTGCTTTATGTGAGTAGCAACTTATGCCTTCTGTAAAATAAACACAAAAGTAGTATTTGTTTTCCTCATTAGTCATTCTTGTGGGTACCCATATCAGCTTATGCAACTGGCAATCCCATAAGATAAATGTACATGCCAAAAGGCTGGAAAAGGGCAAGGAACTTGAAAAACGGGGTTATGCAAGTGCAATTCAAACCTTATGCAAAATAAATGGATGACTTTTGTCAGGGGTTTGGAGAGATGTAGAAAAAGCTCTCATTGAACATTTGGAATCATTGTTGACAAATTATCTGGAAACCAAGTTATCAGTAATAAAAACAACAAATGTGAAATTGGTGCAAGGAGTAACATTATTAAAATTTACCCCAAAGTAATGTCACATCTATCCAAGCAACATTATTTTAGACATATTTTGTCCATGTAATGGTAAATACATGGTATACCAAGGAAAGTTGTAAAAATGGAAAACAAAACACTTAAAGAACATCTAATCTTTGTGTAGAGATGTTCAAAGCACATTGCCCCCATTTTAAAATGCATTTAGGATGTTAAATAACAATGCAGCCCTGTATTCTTGCTCAAAAGACCCATGTCCAGATAAGGCAATAGTCCTGTACATTATAGTGTATAATTTCTTTGCTCCAAGCCATTGAATTCATTTGACATACCTTTTAGTGCTGTAATTTAATGTGAATTTTTTAATGTTAATAAACCTAGAAGGCAATTATCAATATCTTCAGTTTAGAGCACCTTTCAAAATTAATTTCTTTCAAGACGTATGTGTCTTTTACATGGATATCAATTTAAATTTCTGTTACATTATTTCTTTTCTTATTTGTTTGCAAAATAAGGTGTGGGAATGAATTGTAAGGTTAAGAAGTGAAAAATGAAAAAAGAATTTGTTCTTAAAACTTTTTTTAAATTCAGATACAGCCCTATGAGAAGATAAAAGCCAGGGGATTACCTGATAACATAGCTTCTGTTTTGAACAAGCTAGTAGTGGTGAAACTCAATGGTGGCTTGGGTACCAGTATGGGATGTAAAGGCCCCAAGAGCCTCATTGGTGTGCGGAATGAGAACACTTTCCTGGATCTGACAGTTCAGCAAATTGAAGTAAGTAATTTACTTAGGTCTTTTCTTGCTTAAAGATAAGCAAAAGAGAAGACTTCTCTCTCTCATTCTCTCTCTCTCTCTCCCTCCCCCCTCTCTCTCTCTCTCTCTCTCTCTCTCTCTGTGTGTGTGTGTGTGTGTGTGTGTGTGTGTGTGTGTGTGTGTGTGTGTGTGTGGTGTGAGGGTGGGTGTATAGGGAAGAGTTTTCCAGAGTCAGGAACCATATATTAAAATACTAGTTGTGCTGGAATCTCAGGACCCACCTCACTGAGATGAGATATTTAGTCTCTACCCAGGCAATAAATTAGCCGCAGCTAACTTATACCAATGCCTGGAGACTGTCAAAGCTCAGTGGATTCGAAATAGGTGACTTCTCAGCCTGTTAAAATATGCTATGAGTTCACACTTACCAAGAATGCTTCCAAGGCACCAAATATATTAAAAACATTTATTTAGGCTATTGGAGTTTACACAAAAATATGACTCTAGCTAGAAAACACAAAAATGAATCCTTCCTTAACTTTAATGAGGCTATGAGGCAAAAGCCTCTCTCTACGTTTCTAAACTAAATTTCTAAGCTTGTCTTGTCTTCATGCGCAGCCATAAAATCCTTCAAGAAAAAGTCCTTCTTCTCTTCCTCAGACTGTTCACAAGCATGGGAATAGACAGTCATGTTGATTACAGACCAATCAGGTTTTATTTTATTATTTATTTTAGAGTATTTTTACCCCGCCTTTCTCCTTGGAAAAGGACCCAAGACGACTAGGTTTCACTTGCTTCTGGCTAGTGTCTTCACTTTATTTAAACAGACACTGAGATAATGGCATAGCTACTAAAATGAAACTACACATTAATATTCTCCTTGTTTACATTTGGCCTAAGAATAAGCTACCATGCTTCACTACTTCTAAAATCCATTACATTGGTGAAAACAAAATATGATTCTTCTGTTTGCTCAGAACAGAGCTACCTCATTTGCAGGGCTGAAAGTTTTATCTAGTTGTTCTATCTCTGTTTCAAGGAATGTGAAGATTGTTCTAATTCGCCCAGTGTTGCTTTTTGGCAAACAAGTACAGTGACACCCCCCACCACGTATCTGGGGGTTAGGGACCCGACCTGACCCGAGATAATTGAAAATCTGTGATATGCAGGTCAGGCCGGGCCTGGGGGCCCTAGCTGGGAGCCCTTGTACTTGCCCCCAGCCTGGTGCTGGCCCGAACTGGCCTGCAAGGGCCTTCCCGGGCCTTCTGGAAGCCGCAAATGGGCCTCCCTACAAACCGGAAGTGACTTCCAATAAACTGCAGAGACCTACTCATTAAGAAAGTTTGTCTGGAAATTTAATATTTCAGGGACATTTGTAAGGAAGGAATTAAGTTAAGTGAACAGTTTGGAACTGGCGAACAGTACAACCAATGCAAGGAAGCTGAATAATGTCAGAGGCATAACAGCTCTTGAAAGGGACATTTTGGAGAGTTTTTGTTTAAAGTAAAAAAATACCACATTGAGCTTTAGAGCCCCCTTCATTTGCATTATTTGCATGAAGCGGATCCATAGAGTGAACCCCATAGAGTGGGGTAGCTTTCCTGGCTCCACTCTCTAGCTGTATGCATCGAGCAGAGTCTTGAAAGGCGGGCAGAGTTTGATATATTTGTAGAAGCTCTTATATACAGCCTTTGTGTGGTCCTTTGTCGTCCAGGCTTCTTGATGGTATGGAAGAACTTCCACACATACAACCAGTTCTCCTTTTGTAACTTCTCTGGAGGTCCAGGGACAGGGACATGAGCTGGAGGAACATTATAGTCTCAGATGGCCTAACAAGTAAAAGCAACCAACCAACCAAGCAAAAAGTTGGCCACAGTATAACAATTTGATAGGGACTGAATTATTTAGAAATAGTAGATAGTTCAAAACACAGCAGCAAAAACTGCTCACTGGTTCAAATGCGAATCTTCCCTATTTGCAAGATTTTCATTGGAGACCCTGGTCTGAGTGCTGTACCTTAGGAAATTAGACAATTTGCATTTCAGTTTAAAATACCTTCTGACATCCACTTAATCAAGGCCTTCCATGATGATCTTTAAGTGCCAGATTAAAATGTAATTTGATCAGAGAGTATAAATAATTAGGCCAAGGTCCTCATTGATATCCAGGGAGACATAATCATGATAGTTGTGGAGAGGGAGCAACCTGGGAGGTAGCTGGTGAAGAGCTTGGACCTGGGCTTGGGCACTTCATCAGCTCCTGATGATCAAGCCTGGGACCTTTTCTGGCTATTGCGAGACTACGTGGAGCTGCAGGAAACTAGTCACACAAAGAGACACTTGAGTTAAGGATACAGAAAGATGTAAGATAGAAAAGGGCAAGTGAGAAAAATATAGAGAAAATTAGTAGTGTTTTACTTTAATTTGTTTCTTACAGCATCTCAATAAAACCTATAATACAGATGTTCCTTTGGTGCTAATGAACTCTTTCAACACTGATGAAGACACCAAAAAAATCTTGCAAAAATACAGCCACAGTCGAGTGAAAATCTACACTTTCAATCAAAGCAGGTATTGGCATTACTCTGACTTTGGTCATAAAGCCTGGGTTTATGCAATATGTTGATGGAACCACTCTGCCTCAGATCATAAGTGGTAAAATATAATGGGTTTGATTTGGACACAATTTTTTGCCTACATTTTTCTGCGGTTTTACAAGATATCTTGTTAAAATAGAGAAGCATTAAAACTGTGTAGAATCAACCAGGATAAATATAACAATACACATGGAGTATATGTGTGTCATTGGGGCTAGAGGATTCAAAATAGTGATCATCTTGACATCTGTGGGTACAAGGAGAAGAGCAGTGTATGCTGAAAAGGGTCTCCTGTCCTTGAAAGTGGTGCAGATGAATTGAAAGCAAGTTTGTAATTACCTGTTCTGCTATCTTAAGCTACTTGAAATGTGAAATAGTTGAACAAGGGTGAAAGAATGAGGACAAATCTATATACTTATTCTCCTTCATTACCTCCTATTGGGGGGATCTAAAGCATTTGAGGCTATTCTTTCTCATCTCTTTGTTTGGATTTCTGTGTTATTTGGAGTGCCTGCTACAAGATCTCACAGTATAGTGGGAAGTTTTGAAGGGTCAGGCTTCCACAGAAGTAAAGAATTTTACAGGGAAGTCTGTTTAGGTTCATTTTAAATTTGCCATTTGAGATGAAATATTGTACATCAGGTCGAAATTACATCATATCTCTGGGAGTCTAGTTTCCAACATAGAAGTTATTACTCATGTGCGAAGTTCGATCCTAGGTCTTAAAATATTTCACTGTTAGTCCTCTGACCTCATATCTTCACTTCCTGGTGACTTCAAAAGTATATTATTTTGCAGGTACCCACGAATTAATAAAGAGTCTTTACTGCCAATAGCGAAAGATGTGTCTTACTCCGGAGAGAATACAGAGGCTTGGTATCCCCCAGGCCATGGGGATATCTATGCAAGTTTCTATAATTCTGGATTGCTGGACAATTTTATTACTGAGGGGAAGGAGTATATTTTTGTGTCCAACATAGATAATCTTGGTGCCACCGTTGATCTCTACATTCTTAACCACCTCATGAATTCACCAAATGGAAAGTGCTGTGAATTTGTCATGGAAGTCACCAACAAAACAAGGGCAGATGTTAAGGTAACTTTTCTCTCTCTCACCCACCCCCCAGTCCATGAAACCCTGAATGGTCTGCCAGGCACAGTTGCAGAGAAAGAAAACATCATTTCTAAGGGAGAGGCTGTGCTTTCTTTGTGTCAGAAGCACCATAGTACAATTAATCAGTATATCAGATGATTGTTGCCCAGTTACAGCCAATACTGAGAGCACTTGGGGCAGCTATCACCAAATCTTTCTTAGTGCATATGGGGCATATAATCCACTGATGGGAAGTATGAAGTTGCATGTTCTTTGTTCACCCTCGCACAATGGCATCAGTGTAAAAGCCCTATTTTCTAGGGTTCACCTTGGTTCTGCCAACTCCCTTCTCTAACCCCATTCTCCATGTGGCCAGGGCCTGGGCTTTCTTGGTGTTCCACCCAGTTTTAAGAGGTAGACAGTTCTCTCTTTTCACTTTCCTGGCATTCCTTGCTGTTTCTTCAGAATCCCCAGTTCTAAACAAAGTTCCCTGGATTTTAGTCTAGGAAGAGGGAGATAGTAGCTGAAGAGTGGATTCCCATTTAATGCAAATGCTTTGAGCCTTTTACTGTTAACTGCTACCTCTCTCCATATGTCATTGGGTGGAATGTCTGCTAGATAACTGGTTCCGTCAAGAGGGGTTGCCTTCAAGCACCCTCAAGGCTGTGCTTAGTCTTACGATTTTGCTATAGGGTTGGTGATTCTTTTTCTGTTTGTGTGAGGAGAGAGAGAGAGAGGGAGCGTTTGTTTTGCACAGCTATGTACAGTATTTTCTGTGTATAAGACTATATTTTTGTTTAAAATTGTTAGACTAAAAATTGATAGTTGTCTTATACAGTAGGACCCCCGTATCCATGGGGGATCGGTTCTGTGACCCTCCACGGATACAGAAATCTGTGGATTAGAGCTAACGCACCCGGGGTGGCAGTGGTGGCAAGGAGGGGAGGTGAAAGGAGGTAGCAATGGTAACCGGGGAGGGGGTGAATGAGCAGCAAAGGGCCATGCCCCCCCCACAACACCCATCCCCCCCGTCCTTACTGTCAGGCCAGTAGGCAGAGTCTCCTTAGCAGGGTGGAGTGAATCTCCACAGCAGTTGTTCCAAAGAGGTACCTGCGATCCATGTGGGTGCCACTTCCGCTGCCACCACAATGTTCTAGGCAGGCGCCTGCGGGCCGCAAGGTGCTCTGCTGCCACCATTCCAGCCAGGCACCTACAAGCCGCGCTGGCGCCGCTTCCACCACCACCACAATGTTCCGTGTGGGCCAGGCGGGTGCTCCGCTGCCACCATTCTGGCCAGGCACTTGCGAGGCATGCGGGCATCCACTGCTGCAACCAATGTTCCCAGCGAGTGCCCCTTCCTATGCTGTTGGCATTCTAGGTGGGCCCCTGCAGGCCACACAGGCACCTTTTCTGCTGATGCCAACGTTCTGGATGGGCACCCCTTCTGCCGCCACTACCCATGTTTCAGGTGGGCTCCTGTGGGCAATGCAGCCTCCACTGCCACCATTGGTATCCCAAGTGAACTCCCCTGGGACACCTGGCCTCTGCAGCCAATGCCGCTGCACCCCCCTCGGCTGGCATACTGCCACCGTCCCTGCCCCCCACCACTCACCATCCACGGATGGCAAATCAGCAGATACGGGGGTGCTACTGTACATAGAAGTAAGCTAAAGAGAGAACACATGGTTGTGAAACTGTAATTTTGGGATGGAAAAGTGGGGGTTGTCTTATACATAGGAGCATCTTATAAATGAAAAATATGGTAATTTGATTTCACTTTGATATGCTCTGCTTTTCCAGGGAGGTACACTCACACAATATGAAAACAAACTGAGACTAGTAGAAATAGCTCAGGTGCCAAAAGCACATGTTGATGAATTCAAGTCTGTTTCAAAATTCAAAATATTCAACACAAACAACCTATGGATTTCATTAACTGCAATCAAGCGGCTGCAGGAGCAAAATGCTATTGATATGGAAATTATTGTCAATCCAAAGGTAAGACAATGAAATACAGATATTAAGAAAAAAAGCTGCACCACCCCTGAAAATTTGGCCAAAAGTTTAGAAATGCCCAAGATGCTGTTAAACTTATCTTCTTCAGCTAAGCTAAACAATAGGATAATATATCAAAATGTAGTTTTACTTCTCTCCAATCTTCAGAAGTGATTTTTTAATATTTTAAAAGTACAGTATATAAAGATTAAACTTGAACATTTAGTTGACAGTTTACTGTTTTAAAATATATTGATAACCAAAATTTGGGTTTCTGGGAAGACAGCTTTTTTCTAAAACTTCATGTTGCAACATTGTTGCTTTTTAAGTTTTAATGACATTTATACTGAAACAGTATAAACCCACAAGTTCTTGTGTGGATCACTTTACTCTCTTCACTGGCAAATAAAGTTTCCATTACGCCTTACCTTTCATAGCCTGTTTATGGAAGCAAATAAATAAATCTTTAAAATTATTTGTAGAATGAAGTTCCCACTTCCATTTGCCCTCACTTTTTGTAGTTTGAAAACTGTGGGTAGAGAATGAAGTATTTCTTTAGTACTTTGCAATTTCTGGGGGAAAGCCGACAGGAGCTGAGTGGCACCTGGTTCAGAACACCTCATCCCCGGGGAATGAGGTTGGAGAGGGTAGAGAATCACATAGAGATGACATAGCAGGTATTAGCACTGGGAGAATAATGGAATGTGATAGTTTGTCTACTGAAAATAAAAGCTGTGGGGGGGGGGGGAAAGAACAAGGCAGCAGCTGTTGTTGCGGGACCCACTGTACAGGTGCTTCTACGCCAATGCTCGAAGCCTCCGAGCAAAGATGGGAGAACTTGAACATTTGGCATCTAGGGATAACATAGATATAATAGCCATAACAGAAACCTGGTGGAATGTGGAGAACCAGTGGGATACAGCAATCCGAGGCTATAAACTCTATAGAAGGGATAGAGAGGGGCGGGTTGGAGGAGGAGTGTCCATCTATGTCAAAGAAGGGGTAAAATCCAGCAGAATGGAGATTGACAGAGGGTCTGACTCCACCATAGAATCACTGTGGGTTAAACTACCAGGTCCAAGGAGTGATGTGATAGTTGGAGTATTCTATTGTCCACCAGATCAAAAACTTGAGGGGGACCTTGAAATGAGGAGAGAAATCATGGAGGTGGCTAAGGGATAGGATAGTAATCATGGGGGACTTCAATTTTCCGCACATTGACTGGGCCAATGCGAGCTCCGGGCAAGAAAGAGAAACCGGGTTTCTCAACTTGCTGAATGACTGTACCTTGAACAACTTGTCATGGAGCCCACCCGAGAACAGGCAACTCTGGATCTAATACTGTGTGATACTCAGGACCTGGCAAGGGATATGAATGTCACTGAGCCTCTGGGGAACAGTGACCATGCTGCAATTTCCTTTGCCATGCATGTCGGAGGAAGAGTGTCAACCAAATCAATCATAAAAACCCTTGATTTTAGAAGGGCAAACTTCCCTCAGATGAGGAAACTAGTTAGAGAGAAATTGAAGGGGAAGGTTAGAAGAATCCAATCTCTTCAGAGTGCATGGAGCCTCTTTAAAACAACAATAATAGAGGCCCAGCACAAGTGCATACCACAAAGAAAGAAGAGCTCATTTAAGTCCAAGAGGACACCGGCATGGTTAACGGGTGGAGTTAGAGAGGCTCTAAAGGGCAAGGAGAGGTCTTTCTGTAAATGGAAATCCTCCCCAAATGAGGAAAATAAAAAGGAACACAAACTCTGGCAAAAGAAATGATAAGAGAGGCAAAGAAAGATTTTGAGGAATGCATGGCTAGCAATATAAAGGGTAATAATAAAAGCTTCTTTAAATATGTTAGAAGTAGAAAACCTGCCAGAGAACCAGTTGGCCCTCTGGATGGTGTGGGAGGAAAAGGGGAGGTTAAGGAGGACTTCGAAATTGCAGAGAAATTAAATGAGTTCTTTGTATCTCTCTTCACGACAGACCTCGAGCAGATTCCTCTGCCTGAACCGCCCCTCTTGACTAAAGAATTAAATCAAATACAGGTTAAAAGAGAGGATGTTTTAGGACTAATTGATAAATTGAAGATTAACAAGTCACCGGGCCCAAATGGCATCCACCCAAGGGTTATTAGGGAACTGAGAAATGAAATTGCGGATCTCTTAATGGTAATATGCAACTTGTCTCTTAAAACGGCCACAGTGCCGGAGGACTGGAAGATAGCAGATGTCACACCAATTTTTTAAAAAGGAAGGAGGGGGGACCCAGGAAACCACAGGCCAGTTAGCCTTACATCTGTCCCAGGGAAGATGGTGGAAAGCCTCATCCAAGAGAAAATCTTAAAACACATAGAAGAAAAAACTTTGCTGAGACAAAATCAGCATGGTTTCTGTAAGGGCAAATCTTGTCTGACAAATCTTTTAGAATTTTTTGAAAAGGTCAACAGGCATGTGGATTTGGGTGAACTGGTGGATATAGTCTATCTGGATTTTCAAAAGGCTTTTGACACAGTCCCTCACCAAAGGCTGCTGAGAAAATTGCACAGCCAGGGGATAAGAAGGCAGGTCATCTTCTGGATTGAGAACTGGTTGAGATCCAGGAAACAAAGAGTAGGTGTCAATGGGAAATTTTCACAATGGAGAGAGGTGAAAAGCGGTGTGCCCCAGGGATCTGTCCTGGGACCTGTGCTTTTCAATCTGTTCATAAATGACCTGGAGACAGGGATAAACAGTGAGGTGGTCAAGTTTGCAGATGACACAAAACTTCCGTGTGGTAAAAACCAGAGAAGATTGTGAAGAGCTCCAGAAGGATCTCTCCAAACTGGGGGAATGGGCTGAGAAATGGCAAATGCGTTTTAATGTAGTCAAATGTAGAGTAATGCATATTGGGGCAAAAAATCCAAACTTTATCTATCAACTCAAGGGCTCTGAGTTATCCGTGACGGATCAGGAAAGAGATCTTGGTGTGTTGATGGACAGCTCCATGAAGGTGTCTCCCCTATGTGTGGCAGCAGTGAAGAAGGCCAATTCCATGCTAGGGATTATGAAAAAGGGGATTGAAAATAAAACAGCCAACATTATAATGCCATTATACAAAACAGTAGTAAGGCCGCACCTGGAGTATTGTGTACAATTCTGGTCACTGCATCTCAAGAAAGACATAGTGGAACTGGAAAAGGTGCAGAAGAGAGCGACTAAAATGATTACTGGGCTGGGGCACCTCCCTTATGAGGAAAGGCTAAAACATTTGGGCCTCTTTAGTCTGGAAAAAAGGTGCCTGAGGGGGGATATGATTGAGACATACAAAATAATGCAGGGCATGAGTAAAGTGGATAGAGGGAAGCTCTTCTCCCTCTCCCAAAATACCAGAACTAGGGGACATACACTCAAATTGAGGGCTGGGAGAGTAAGAACAGACAAAAGAAAATATTTTTTCACCCAGCACGTTGTTAGTCTATGGAACTCCCTGCCACAGGTTGTGGTGATGGCATCTGGCCTGGATGCCTTCAAAAGGGGTTTGGACAGATTCCTGGTGGAAAACTCCATCACAGGTTACAAACCATGATGGAGATGTGTCATCTCCAGGCTTAAAACCAGGGTACGTCAAGGGCCAGATGCAGGGGAGTGGTATCAGGAGACAGATATCTAGTCTCATGCGCTCCCAAACTCATCTGGTGGGGTACACTGAGAGGTACAGGAAGCTGGACTAGATGGGCCTTTGGCCTGATCCAGCATGGCTCTTCTTATGTTCTTATGTTCTTATGTTCATTGAAAGGGATTAATAATCATAATTATTGTTGTCCTTTGTTTCCTGGTATAAACGTGGGCTCAGTTGGTAAGACTGACAAAATTGCCGAAAATTATCTTTGTTGGGTTGGTGGGTGGTAAAGGTGGCTGTAAATAAAGTAGGTAGAGCATTTTTAGCAAATGTGAAGCTGAACAGCTCTGTGAATGGAATATTTTGCATTAGTTGTGGCAGTCTCAGGCTAGCAGTTTCCTGAAAAGAAAATGCTCATTTGAAATATATACTTTTTTTAGGAGTGCCTTGGATTAAGAGTGTTTTCCAAGGTGAGCATTTCTGATCAATTTTGTCTTGATCAACGAGCACTGGAACAGGTCACATGATCACAGGTGGATTGTGGGTGATTATTTGGAATGTTCCCTCTCAGGCAAGCCTCCAAAGCAGGAGGAGGAGAAAGGAAGGCAGGCAGGTCTCCCTTGCACCACCCACAAAGGTTTTCAAAGGAAAAGGCATATTAGGATTTTGTTTTTCTTTGTGGTTTGTTTGAATGAATGAATACTTTATTGCGGTCAATGACCAAATCCAAAGTAAATATATATAAAAATAGCACCAGTTACAGCAAAACAAGGAAGAACAAGGGAGGGGAAATATCATACAAATTGAGCCAGCTTAAATTGTGAGTGCTTGAGCAATTGTTGAAACCTCCTGAGCACGAATTATAATTGCTGCCGCACAAAACTTAGCTACATTAGACAGCATGCTTGAATTAGGACATTCTGCAGTGTATATATTTTGCCCTGACAACAGGAGGCGGGTATAAAATGCTTCTGGCCATCCAGGGAATTGCTTTAAATAAGGAGCAACAACTTCTTCCCTAATTCCATCATTTAAGGGGCAGTGCAGGAGTACATGTGCCAATGTTTCAATTCTATCTGTCCTGCAGAGGCACTTACGATGAGAATAGGGAATCTTTGGGAATTTTCCCTCTTGTATTACAGATGGCAGAGCATTCATCCGAGCAAGTGTAAAAGCTCTGCATTGATTCTTTTTTAAATGAGTAAAGAAATAGTTAGCTGGTTTGAAGGGGATATGTTACTAGAGATAGCCCCCAAATCATGATGTCTCTCTACCTCCAAGATGTGTTGCTTGAGGATTTGCTTAGCCATCTCATAGCCTACTTGTATAAGGCACTCCATTGAGAGACCATACATTTTGAGTTTAAGGGATAGGGCTCTCTTCCATGTTGAGTGGTAATTGTCTACAAATAGTAAAGAGGTTAGGGTTCTTGGGAGAAAAATTAATTTCAGCCAAAAATTGAAGATGGCTAGCCAAGACCTAACTTCCAGTTTCATGAATCCCAACTCTAACCTCAGGGCTGCATTAGGCACCCAACGGGGTACTTGTAGGATAGCTCTCAAGAATTTTGATTGAACTACTTCCAAGGATGTGAAAGAAGGATAAGGGCCCAATTGTGCTCCATTAAGAACTTGGCTGAGCGGTTTAGCTTGAAATAGTTTCAAAGCTGCTGGAATATTTTGCCCCCCTCTGATATAGAAAATTTTTATCGCAGAGGAAGCTCGCTGAGCTGATTGCGTGACATATGCTGCATGCTCCTTATGTGATCCATTGCATTGAAAGTCCACTCCCAGATATTTAAAGGTCCTTGTCTGTTCAATGTTATGGTTATCTATCAACCATTTATAGGCCTTTGGTCTTTTAGCAAAAACCATAACTTTTGTTTTTTCATAATTTATTAGATTTTCTTCATGGCAATAACACGCAAGGGCCCCTAATGCTCTCTTTAAGCCGATAGGAGTCAGAGAGTATAACAGCATCATCGGCATACAGTAGCACTGAAATATGTCTGCCTCCTAGCTTTGGGGGGTGGGGGTGAAAATCTAGTTGAGAAAGTGTTGGGACCATGGAGTTAATATAAAAATTAAATAACAATGGGGCAAGTATGCAGCCTTGCTTAACACCCTTGAATGTATGTACTAATTTTGAAAGCTGACCTTCTGGATTGCACCTTATTTTTAAAGATGTATTTTCATGCAGTTTATACATAAGCAGCAATAGGCGGCGGTCAATAGTGGAGTTGTTAAATTTGTGCCACAATTTATCTCTAGAGATTGAATCAAAGGCTGCTTTGAGATCAATGAAGGCTGCAAATAACTGTCCTTTTGGTTTACCAGTGTATTTTTCTGCCAGATGCTGCAGAATCAAGACCGGGTCCATGGGAGATCTTCCTGCTCTAAAGCCCACCTGCTCATCTGCAAGAATGTTTTCGTTGTCCATCCAGTCTAGTAATTTCCAGTATAGATGTCTAGCATACAGTTTACTGATTATTGACAGTAAACTGACTGGGCGGTAATTGGAGGGATTAGCCTTTGGCCCTTTCTTATAGATAGGGATGACTATGGCTGTGTTCCAATCTGAGGGTATGTGGGCAGTTTGATCTATATATGTAAAGAGCTTGGCTAGTATTGGAGCCCACCAATCTATATTTGCCTTGATCAGCTCGGGTGGAATGCCATCAATGGCAGGTGCCTTACATGGCTTGAGCTGGGATATGAGATCACCTATCTCACAAATTGAAACTGGTGGCCAATCTGTCAAATTTTCTGTGGCATGGTTCAGTTGGAAGGAGGAAATACCCTTGTTACTATATAGCTCCTGAAAGAAACTTTCCCATATATTAGAGGAAATTAAACAATTTGCCCATGCCACATTATTATTTAGAGCTGGAGAAGTGAGACGCCAAAAAGTGCTCATGTCTTTAGTCCTGACTGCATGGATAAGTTGTTCCCATAGGTGCTGCTGTTCTTGGATCTTTTTTGCTTTAATTAGCTGCTTATACTGAGACTTAAGGTGCATTAAGTCATCAGCTTTCACTGCTGTTGGATTTTCTTTCTGGAGCTTAAATTTAGAAATAAGGTTTTTCTTAGCATCCCTGCATTCCCGGTCAAACCATTTCTTTGAATTCCACTTGCTAGAGTGAGGTTTATTTTGGCCCTCTACTGTAAGTACGTCAGTTAATGTTTTTATCAATCTACCTTACTGTTCTATTATTTCACAGTTTGCTGTCATTGCAAGGAAGCTAGAATGGATCTCGGAGTAAATGTCAGTTTGGAGTAGCTCTGAGAATCGCTCTGCAATGTTAGTAGTCCATTTAATTCTGTAATTAGCTGTAACCTCAAAGTTAAATTGAAGGACCTTCTCAATATGAGAGTCTTGACCAGGCACCCTCAATTGTACACATAATGGTAGGTGGTCGCTGTCTATTCTAGTATCTACCTCAAATTTTATAATGGGGTCCGCTATATCAGGGCTGCCCAACAGGTGGACCGCGGTCGACTGGTAGCCCGCGAAGGGTTAAAAAGTAGCCTGCGGCTGGTCCCGCTCTCCCCCTCCCAGATGATCAGAACTGCACGCTGGGAAGAAGTGGCTGGGAGGGCTGCTGCAAAGCATTCGTGGTGGAGGCAGAAGCAGCTGCAGAGTCCCCCATTCCCCTCCCTCCCTGGCTAGATCGTCCTCCTGGGAGCATGCAGTGGGGGGGGAGAAGCGGCTGCAGTCCCCCATTCCCCTCCCTGGCTAGATCGTCCTCCCGGGAGTGTGGGGTGGTGGTGGGGGGTAGAAGCGGCTACAGAGTCCCCCATTCCCCTCCCTCCCTGGCTTGATCATTCTCCCGGGAGCGTGGGGGGTGGGGGGGGAGAAGCGTCTGCAGAGTCCCCCATTCCCTTCCCTCCCTGGCTTGATCGTCCTCCCGGGAGTGTGGGGGTGGGTGGGGGGTAGAAGTGACTGCAGAGTCCCCCATTCCCCTCCCTCCCTCGGTAGATCGTTGCCCCGGGAGCGTGGGGGGGTAGTAGAAGCAGCTCCCTGTTAGGGAAGCACTGGAGCCCTGTGTCTTGCTTTCCCCGATTTCATGGGGAAGGTTCCTCGGGTCACCTCTAGATCGTGCAATTTGCCAAAGGGTTTAAAAAGTTCTCACCTCTTTTATTAGTGTGCCTTGCTCCCAACCCCTTTATTTTTGTGTGAAACAGACCCAAAACATCCCTTCAACAATTAAAAATACATCAGCAAGCTGGTGGGCTCTTTATCTTCTAGCCAGGGAGGGAGGGGAAGGGGGACTGGAAATTGATTCCTTACATTCTGCTTGCCCCTCCAGGACCTGCCTCTCTCTCTCTCTCTCTCTCTCTCTCTCCCTCCAAGCAGTCCCTTTCCACATCCCCAGGAAACAACCCTCCCCTCCCCCCAGCTGTGAATTTTCAGCCTTGCAGGGCGTGAGTTTCCAGCCTTGCTCCTGGGCTCTTTATTTTAGTTTTGTTCCAACGGTGGCACTTATTTATTTATTTATTTATTTATTGCATTGCATTGCATTGCATTGCATTGCATTGCATTGCATTGCATTGCATTGCATTGGTTCTCAACCTGTGGGTGCCCAGATGTTCCTGGACTGCAACTCCCAGAAGCCTCCACCACTTGCTGTGATGGAAGGGATTTCTGGAAGTTGCAGTCCAGGAACATCTAGGGAGCCATAGGTTGAGAACCACTGATGCAAAGTCCGTGCTTGTCCACTGAGTTCCTGGTTTGCTTTGCCTCTGCAAGGCAAATGCACGGGTGTCTCTCCCCACCCATCCGGTGGTTCTTTCAAATGCGGTGGCAGGCAATTTAGGACCTCCAGAAGAGAATCTGAAGGACTCTTTAATATCCCTTCTCCCCATTGTATTTTCACCTGCCAGTTGATAAGCACTCCAAAAAGCATGCATGCATTGCTTGGGGGTGTGTGCAAGGACAGGCTACTGAAAGTCACCCATTTCCCCTTTTTCTATATTGGGGGTGGGCTTGATGCCTGGAGTCATGCAAAAAGGTAGTGGGGAGGGGGTGGGGATACTTGGTAGGAGACAGCGCACTCCAGGCAGGAGAAAGAGCCAGGGCTGTATTTTTTGCGTATTGGCAAAGCCTTCCTGCAGCATTCCAGGAAGCGCAAACCCGTTTGATGGAGAGAGAGAGAGAGAGAGAGAGAGAGAGAGAGAGGCTGGAAACTCACCGCATGGGGGAGGGGAGGGTGGTTTCCCAGAGATGTGGAAAGGGAGGGCTTGGCGAGAGAGTGAGCAAGAGATGATCGGCAGGTCCTGGAAGGGCGAACAGAATGCAAGGAATCCATTTCCAGTCTCCCTTCCCCTCCCTCCCTGGCTAGAAGATCATCGTCCAATAAACTTGCTAATGCTTTCATCTTTCTCTTATCTCAGTTTTGTCTCAAGATACTGTACTTATTTGGCATAGAATTCTAAACATACCTTTGCTTATAAGAGGATGCTTGAGGTGTTTTTATGCTGCTTACTCACTTGACATAAATTTCTTTCATCTTGGTCCTCAAAGTTTCTTTTGCATTTTTTTAATTGTTACCCTTTTGCCCATGCTCCCCCCCACCCCTGAGTTAATGCGAGGGGGAGAAAAGGAGGACCTGGCTGCCATGAGAGTGAGGGAGTGTGAATTTGAAACTATTTTTAACCTTAGTTTTCATGTAGTAGCCCTCAGGCACTTTGGGCCGGAAAAAGTAGACCTCGGCCTGTTCAAAGTTGGACGGCCCTGCGCTGTATCGTGGCTAACAATTATATAATCGATAGCGCTCATCCTGGAGCCTGACCAAAATGTGAATTCTCCTGGCATATCACCTGTAGTATTGCCATTAAGAATATGTAGATTTAATTGATAGACCATCTGGGCTAGCTTGAGCCCTGCATAATTACAGGTCTTGTCTTTTGAACACCGTACATTTATGGTGGAAGAGAAAAGGCTTACTGGGGGGCTGAGGCGGAAAGCAGCAAAGAGGGCAGCATCATTTGCCCCCAATCTCGCATTAAAATCTCCTCCAATAAATACTTTTGGGTAAGAGCAGGATATTAAAAGATCCTCTATGTAAGCTCCAAACCCTTGCCACACTAAGTCAGTCTGCTTATACAAACGCTGTGGAGGTATATATACATTTACAAACAGTATTGCACAACATGAAAGCTTGACCAGCATTGCAAGCGCAAATTGCTCATATGAAAGGAGTGTTGTTAATGACATACGAAGTTTGGTGGAGACCAAGGTAATTATGCCACCTTTTGGTCTGCCCTTCTTAGTGCTAGGACTGGCAAAAAGTTGGTGGGCTGTGTATCCATTTAGTTCGATTGTGTCTAAAGCCCAGGTTTCTTGTAGCATTAAAATATCAAATTTGGAAAGGTATTTGATGAAAGAGTCATCTCCACCCTTGCCTTTCCACCCTGCAATGTTCCAAGACAGTACTGAGATGTGTTTCAGAGAGGTTATCTGTCAATCAGTCATATCTGAAGGTGGCAGAGGTTCCTGTGAGATCATCTGATCCTCCTTCGTAATTAATGGAGTAGCTTGAGTGGTCGTAAGCTCCATACCATCTGGCTGCAACAGAGCAGGTTGAGGCATAGGTTTATTAAGCCCAGTATGGCTTAAAAGAGGAGGAGCTTTAATTGGAGATGGTAATGATTTGGTTACAAGATGAGTGTTTGGCAGAGAATTTTGTGTGTGCTGCCTCCAAGACAATTAGTTCCTCTTGCTCCAAGACAATTAGTTCCTCTTGCTCACAGTGCAACTGTTGCTTGATAGCTTCCTCTGCTGTAATAGTGTGGATAAATCAACTTCAGCTTGTGTGGCCGTGCTAAATTTCTTGAGGTAACCTCTCAGTGGTTCTGCTTGGTTGAAGAGGGAAGACAAACTTGATTTTGCCTCCTCCCACCTGGAATTAATCTCACCTAGGGCGTCTATACACGACCCCTAAGCTCCGCTGCAAATGGCTCCCAGCTCCGGAGCTTAAAAATGTTTCCCCACCAGCTCCGGAGCTAACAGAAAATTAAGTGCGACCCCGGCCACCTAAGTGTGACCCAGCGCACCTTTCAAGTACCTGCTCTGGGCGAGTGAAAAATTTTGATGCGGAGAGTGCGGGGCTCTCCTTGCTTCTTTTTGTTGTTGTTTTTTTGCCTCCCGCCCCTTTAAGAGGAACCAGGAAGTGACAGGGGGTCGGAGCAACTTCCACCGGCACTCCGGAGGTAAGAGTGCATTCTTTTCTCCCTTTTTTTCTCCCTCCCCTCACGCAGACAGAACAAGGAAGTGCGGAGGGGGTGGGAACACAGGGAGAGCGACAAACCCTCAAGATCTCTGGTCTGAATTTAAGGGACCAGCGGATCTTAGGGGTCGTGTAAAAAGCCCCCTAGAGAAGTGGTGGTCTCCTTGTTGTGAGGATATGATAGTCTGTCTTCAAATGCTGGCTGTCTCTCTGGAACCTGTTCCCGAGGCCCTGCTGTCTTAACCCTAACGGGTCGACAGTATGACTGTGAAATTTCTTGGCCCACCTCCTGGGATGTACTTCCAAGGGTCTGCGATTCCAACCTTCTCAGGGATGGGAGTGGGTGATTCATTTCAGTCAAGAGTCTTATAGGGGTGATTCGAAAGCTGCTCAGAAATGGTTTCCTCTTGAATAACATAAGTGGGATCACCGCATGTTCAAATGTGAGATGTGGTTTGTTTATTTTTATTTAATTTGTTTTCCACATCCTTTCATATTTTTCAAAACATTTCTAGACATGGGCCAGCTAGTCAAGTGTGTATATGGTCACAAATTGCATTTAATTATTGTCACATTAAAAACACAGAGTAAAATCTAGTTTTTTGTCCCAAACAGAGCATATTATTCAGCCAGGTACCTAAACCATGGTGTGAATGTGGACTTCTAGCCAACTTCTTTTGTGAGTTTTGACATCTTCTGTGCCCAGTATGTGGTCTAAGGGGCCCCAGAACGAATCACCTGAGTTTCCATTATTTCTTTTATGGGAGAATTGCTTTGGTTTACAAACATGTTTCCAGAATGAATTAAGCTCATGTAAATGGACAGGGCCATTTACGAAATATGGTAAATGTCATATTTCATAGGAATAAGCAGTTTCTTTTAATGCTTAGCAAACACAAGGGTCAAGAAATGGTTGAGTCCAGGCTAATCTTAAGATGTGAAGGCCCGGAAATTTTTTTTGGGGGGGGGGACATTTTTCCCCCGTTTTCCCCCCTGACACTTTTTGGGGTTTTTTTTTCTGAAAAATCGAAAAAATTGAAAAAATAAAAAAAGATTATGGAATGTTTTATTTTAACATGATGAATACAATATTTTAAGACAAGAGTGTTCTAATATTTTCTAAATCATTTCTAAAAATATGGATAGTATCAGATTATTCTCATTTCTGTACACTGAGGACAGGTAAGTCCTAGGTTACAAACTGAACTGTCCAATGCAAGAACAAGATGCATTTATTACTTTAGGAGGTGCTGCTATTGTCACAAGAAAAAGGTTTCACTTTTGTTTTTGCACGTGTATGGGTGTGTTTGGTTCTGTTCTATCCTCTTCACTAAGCCTCAAAGCACTGGAAGAAAATACAGAGCGAAAAAAGAGTTTCCGGGTTGAAGAGGTAGGCAGGATATCTCTCAATGCTATTTGTAAGGAACCATAAGCAGGTGAAGACATCTGCTTGGGAATACCGTGAAGCAAATGGTGAGCCACTGTGTGAGACAGAATGCTGGACTGGATAAGAACATAAGAACATAAGAAGAGCCATGCTGGATCAGGCCAAAGGCCCATCTAGTCCAGCTTCCTGTATCTCACAGCGGCCCCACCAGATGCGTTTGGGAGCGCATGAGACTAGATATCTGTCTCCTGATACCACTCCCCTGCATCTGGCCCTTGAAGTACCCTGGTTTAAAGCCTAGAGATTACACATCTCCATCATGGTTTGTAACCCGTGATGGACTTTTCCTCTAGGAATCTGTCCAATCCCCTTTTGAAGGCATCCAGGCCAGATGCCATCACCACATCCTGTGGCAGGGAGTTCCATAGACTTACAACACGCTGGGTGAAAAAATATTTTCTTTTGTCAGTTCTTACTCTCCCCAGCACTCAATTTGAGTGTATGTCCCCTAGTTCTGGTATTTTGAGAGAGGGAGAAGAGCTTCCCTCTATCCACTTTACTCATACCCTGCATTATTTTGTAGGTCTCAATCATATTCCCCTTTTTTCCAGACTAAAGAGGCCCAATTGTTTTAGCCTTTTTTCATAAGGGAGGTGCCCCAGCCCAGTAATCATTTTAGTCGCTCTCTTCTGCACCTTTTCCAGGCTGTGGCCTGTTCCAGCAAGGCCGTTCTTATGTAATTATGTTCTAAAAATGAGTCTGATTAAATTTCATGCCCATTCATTAAAGCTTAGTCCCATTTCCTTCTATACAATTTCCCCCTTTTCATTTCTTTTTATGAGAATTAGGTTTTTATTTTATTTTTATTTAATACTGTGAAGAGGAAATATGAATATAGCAGGACCGCAGTATATGAACCGCGAAAGGGCAGGGGACCACTGTACAAGGCATACAGAGGAATCAACATGGCATCACATTGGTTTACTTGACTCTGTTATTTCAGGCAAAAATCAAAGAAAAACAAAACAAAACAAAAGACACAACACATGTGGCACCTTAAAGACTAACTTTCATATTTTAATGTAACATTTTGTGGACTACACGTCCGCTTCTTCAGACATATAGCAGTAGAATGAGGTGTGCAATATAATACGGAATGGGATATATATTTCATATCAGATATTCATTGGCTGTAGTATATAGAGTTGGGGGGTGGATAGGGGAGGGGGGAGAGGAGGAGGGGGAAGAAGAGGAGGGAGAATCTGTTATTAATTCATGGTCTCACCAAAATCATGCTGAAGCCTATTTAACTTGCTGTTACCAATCTGACCTTGAAGAAGCAACGGCCTAATTTTATTAATGACATTTTCTGTTCCAGACTTTAGATGGTGGTTTAAATGTTATTCAGCTGGAGACTGCTGTTGGTGCTGCTGTTAAAAGTTTTGAGAATTCTTTGGGAATAAATGTGCCCCGTAGCCGTTTCCTGCCTGTGAAGACCACATCTGATCTTTTACTTGTGATGTCAAACCTATATAGCCTTAATGCTGGATCTTTAACAATGAGTGAGAAAAGAGAATTCCCTACAGTGCCACTGGTTAAACTGGGAAGCTCTTTCACCAAGGTAAGCATAGTAAAGTAACCTTCTGTAAAAAGGCCTGAGAAATTTTTTTGCTGTCCAGTAACTTGGTGCTACAGGTAAGTGTTAATAGCTGATTAGGTGCCAGTCTGGTAGTGTCCTGGAATGCCCTTGTGAAAATAAGGGAGGCCATTCAGAAACCTTAGACCAGGCCTGCCCAAAGTCCGGGCCGCGGGCCAAATCCGGCCCGTCAGGCCATTTTGATTGGCCCGCAAATAGCTGGCCCACCCCTCACTCCCTCTCCCTCCTTTGCCCCATGGTTTTTTAAAAAAACCTCCCCACACAGCACTCATTGCAGAGAAGGTGCTCGGGGGCAGGCCAGAGGGATCTGCATGGTGCCTCAGGTGAGCTGGAGGGGGACAGGCGGCCAGGCGAGCCTCCTCTGCCACCGCCGCTGAAGAGCTTGGAGGGTGGCAAGCCACCAGTGCCGCTGGAGAGATGGGAGGTGTGTGTATGTGGGCGGGCAGGGAGCCATGGCTGCCGGAGATCTTGTGGGTGTATGCCCAGGAGGGCCGGCTGCAGCCGCTGGAGACCTTGGAGGTGTTCGCGGGCGGGCGGGCCATGAGTTGCTGCCGCCGCTGGAGACCTTGTGGGTACGCGAGTGGGCGGGCCAGGAGCCGCCGCTGCGGCCGCCGGAGACCTTGCGGGCGGGCAGGCCAGGAGCCGTGGCCGCGGCCGCCGGAGACCTTGCGGGTGGGTGGGCGGGGTGGGAGTCGCAGCCGCGGCCGCCGGAGACCTTGCGGGTGGGCGGGCAGGCCGGGAGTCGCGGCCACGGCCACCAGAGACCTTGCGGGTGCGCGGGCCAGGGAGCCGCCACCACGACTGCCGGAGAGCTTGGGGGTATGCACGGGCAGGCGAGGTGGGGAGCCGTCTGTTGCTGTTGCCGAGGGCCTTTCTTGTTTCCCCCCTCCCTCCCCCCCTCCCTTGGTCCCCACCTTCCTTCCTTCCTTCCCACCTTCCCTTGGTCTCTACCTTCCTTCCTTCTTTCCTTCCTTCCTTCCTTCCTTGGTCCCCATCTCCCTGCCTTCCTGTGGGTGGGGCTTGTGGGTCAGTGGGTGGGGCTTTCAGTGCAGGGGGGGCAAGGTCAGGGAGCAGCTGGCCCCCAACACATTCTCAGCCACCAAATCTGGCCCTCCTTACAAAAAGCTTGGACACCCCTGCCTTAGACAATGATGTTGCTATTTGTGCTTATGATGCCCATTTCTACTTCTCCTTTCACCCAGGCCAGGTTAGGCAAGGTGCACTTTGGTTTTGATTCATTTGCCTGGGGAGATTTTATGTAGCATTGCAGTAACAAGACACACACAATCACATGCAAAATTGTGTGCAGTGGGCTAAGTCCAGTATGGAACTGTCGTTCCCTCACAGCTCTTGGAAACTAGCTCTGAAGGTTTTCTCAACTCTCCTCACCTGTTTCTCAACTCTCTTCACCTGTTCAAGGGGGGTGCTTGAATACAAATGGATTGCTTTTACAGTTTCTGCTTGGTTTTTGCTGTTTTGCAAGTCAAAGGCAATTGCTTGCTAAATACACATTTAGAATGTGAGCTTGATTGTACTGCTTTATTCTTTTAGCTACGCACCAGCCTGGGAGTTTATGTTAAAAGGCCTGTTGATAAACTGTGATTGCCTTATAGCAGGGCTGTCTAACTTGGAATAGCCCGCAGGCTCCTTTTGCCTGCCGCACATCCCGGCGGGCTCGTTTGTGAAGTGTTTGCATGCACACGCACGTGCATACACTTGTCACCACTGCTCCACCCCCAGGTGCTCTCCAGGCTCCACGCACACACATCCATCCACGCACACACACAAACGCCTACCCACACACATGCACGCCCACACCCCCGCACACTAATGCTCCCCCCACCTGCACCCACAGACGAGGATGGGTGGCGGCGGCCATGAGGAGGCTAGTGGGGCCAAGAGGCAACCCAGCTCTCCCTGCCTGCCCCTGCCACTCTGGCCATGTTGGTGGCCGAAGCAGGGGTGGGCGGAGCTTCGGAGCTTCCACTCGGAGCTTCCTGGTACGTCCACCCAGCTGGTTGGCTGGTTGGCCAGGCTGCTGCCGCCACCACCACTGCATTTACCGCAGGTCCTCGGCGCTCCCCCCAGGTCCTAGCTGCTCCCCACCTGCCTGACCACATACCCTCAAAGGTTTTCCATGCTGGCGTTGGCTGTTGCTGCCGCCTCAGCCCCAGGAGCCACCAGGCTCAGGGGCATGGCAGGAGCCCCCGGGAGGCATGGAGGCACTGGAAAGCAGCAGCAGCTCCTGGAGGGCTGGAGTGGTGTGAGCCAGGCCGTGC
Organism: Phrynocephalus guinanensis; assembly: GCA_037367245.1. Taxonomy (NCBI): domain Eukaryota; kingdom Metazoa; phylum Chordata; class Lepidosauria; order Squamata; family Agamidae; genus Phrynocephalus; species Phrynocephalus guinanensis. The sequence goes on along the minus strand of CM074732.1, from coordinate 285,131 downwards.
CCCAGCTGGTGGAGGCCAAAGGAGGTGGAGGGTGGGTGGAGCTGGGCGGTGGCTGCAGTCCCCCCTCCTCCTCCTCCCTCCCAGTGGTGGCCGCCCCTGCCGCCGGCCACCCCTCCCAGATCATCAGGCAGCTGAGAAAGAGGATGGCCAGGAGGAGCCAACTGGCCCAGGAGAGCCTGGTGGGTCCTAGGTCGTAACCCTGCCAGGTGGCCGCTGGCCACCCCTCCCAGATCAGCAGGCAGCCGAGAAAGAGGATGGCCAGGAGTAGCCAACTGGCCCAGGAGAGCCTGGCGGGTCCTAGGCCGTAGCCCTGCCAGGCGGCCCAGCACTGGCCTGGGCTTCTGTGCGCCTCACTAGTGCACAAGCGGGGGGAACTCCCCCAACGGCACTGCAGGCGACTGGTTGCCCGCGGTCGATTTGTTGGGCAGACCTACCTTATAGCTAGTTTCCATTAAGAAGCTGAGGTACTTTTCTATTAAGTTGTATTATTTTGCATGCCTCTGATACCAGCCTCCATTCTGTAGAGGAAAGAAGGAAAGAAAGTCGATTTGCAAAATTACACCCATGTGATTAGTGAAGTTTATGCTTCTGCAGCTAAATCATTGCCAGGCTTGCCCTCTGTAGATCCTATGCCATCTAGTTATATATGTTCTCATCTGCTGACCTCTCTTGCTTGAAGAACTCTTATACTGCGAAGATTGGGCTATTGATTTCAGTGGAACTAGATATATATAAACTGAGTGAATTGGTTTGTGGATTTGGTCCTCCCCGATCTCATGGACAAAGGTGATAAACCTGACATTTTACTTCACATCAAATGTTTGAGTAGACAACATGTGTGGTGGCTCTTGTAGGAGAAATTGAAGGTGTAGCATGTATCAATTTTGTATTACCTTTACACTATTTTGTTCTATCAGTCCTTGCAACAGCATTTGACAGTGGATGCTGTTCAGTTTGCTTTAACCTAGAAAAACAGTTCAGATGGTCTAGGTTTACTTGTCATATTTGTTCATGCATCCCTGTGTTAGCTCACACCCAAGTCAGCATGCTCCCATGTACTCTGGCTTGCTTGTAGCATTCTGATCTCAGTTCCCTAAAGACACCGGGAGACACATCTTTGAGTTTTCATGGGGTTATACTTGAGAGTAATGCCTTTCCAATTGGGATTTTTCTGATAGAATCATAGAGTTGGAAGAGACCTCCAGGGCCATCCAGCCCAACTCCCTACCATACAGAAACCCCCATCACAGTACTCCCGACATATGGCCATCCAAGCCTCTGCTTAAAAACCTCCAAAGAAGGAGACTCCACCACCCTTTGTGGCAGCATATTCATGGCTGCACAGTTCTAACTGTCAGGAAGTTCTTCCTAATGTTCAAATTGAATATCTTTTCCTATAGTTTGAAACCATTGCTCCGAGTCCTAGTCTCTGAAGGCATGGGAGACAAACCAATCCCCTCTTCAGTATGACATCCTTACAAATATTTCAACATAGCTGTCATCTCCCCCCCCCCCAGCCTTCTTTTTGAAAGGCTAAGCATTCCCAGTTCCCTAAACCACTCTTCGTAAGACATTTCTTCCAGACCCTCAATCATCCTGCTTGCCCTCATCTGGACCCGTTCAAAGTTGTCAACATCCTTTTTAAATTGAGGAGCGCAGAACTGGACATGGTACTCCAGGTGGGGTCTGACCAGAGCAGAATAGAGTGGTACTATCACTTCTCTTGATCTAGACATTATGTTTCTGTTGATGCAACTAAGAATCAATTTGAATTGATTTGAGCCTGGGTGTGATCCCAAGCAAACCTGCTGCTGTGAGTGCTAAAAAAACAGAAAGAAGTAAGCACTGGTAAGTTTCTGGGCTGCTAGCAGTTGAACTAGACCTGCTTTACTTGCCTCTGCTAACTTAAACTGCTCATTTAAATAGCAAAGAGCTATTAGTCAAACAAAGGAAATAGCTAGAAGCTTCATCAAATGGGAGAGCTATGTCTCCTGGATTCACATTCTGCCCATCTTGAAGAGCGGCTCTATGATAATCATGGTGGCTGGTTACTCTCTAGCCCGTTTCTCATCTCTGTGGTCTCTGGTAGGACTGTTTACTCTCTTCTATTCTATGAAAAAAAATAAATTGTGCAAGCAATTTTTTTTTAACATCTGGTTTGGGAAGCGTCCTCTGGGGCTGCAGCTGGGGCTGGGGCTGGGACCTGTACCGGGTCCGGAGGCTCCCACAGCAGCCACTCTGGAGGTTCCGAGCCGGGGTGTATTCACCCTATTATATGCACAGACATTTCTCCTTACTCTTAAGGGGAGGACGTATATCTTACAGAGCGAAAAATACATTACATCCAAAATTAATAACCTGTCCTCACTTTGGGGTATGGAAGGTAGTCTTTGTACTTTGAAAAACTTTTAAACAGATATTTTAGGGAAAAACACTGGCCCTTGGTCTCTCACAGCTGTTTCTGCTTTTTCAAAAGGTTCAAGATTACCTGAGGAGGTTTGAAAGTATCCCAGATATGCTTGAACTGGATCATCTTACTGTTTCGGGAGATGTCACATTTGGCAAAAATGTTGCATTAAAGGTTGGTGATTAAATTCTATATGCACATATGTACATCTTATATATGTATACATAATAATATACTGAACATGTCACACTTAGTAAATATTATTATACATAATGTAGCAATTTGTCTTCAGGCTAAATAATTAAATAATTAAAATTCAATAATTAGAAATAATTTTTGATGTCATGCAACAATAGATTTTACTGTGGTACCTAGCATAACAAAATTAAACCGTTTTATGGGATGCTTCGTATTATGAATTTCATAATCCAAAGCGTTGTTTCCCATTGGATTGCATTGAAAACTAATTGATCTGTTCTGGAGGTCAGAAAAAAGTCCAAAAAAGCCATGTTTTTGTTCCAAACTCTTTATAAAGTGCACTTTAAAGGCATAAATACTGTATGGGAACATGATTAATCAAGAATAAACATTTCAAGCATAGAACTTCAACTTTTCAAACATGGTATAGTACAGCAGACTTCATAAATCACACTTGAACTGGGGGGAAAATAAAATTAAAACAATTCCATCACTTTTTGGAAGAGGGGTTAGAGGAGGGCAACTGGGCAGCACTAGAACAAGAAGGTTCTTCTTCCTGCCTAGGCTGTTTTACCAAGAATCTGTCCATTGTTTGCTGCCTCTGGCACCTTTTAAGCATCCCACGGGAACGGGACATGACGCAACCATCCAAACTATCCACAAGGCTCTGGGCTTCTGTCTGATCTTGGTGGTGCTGCAGTATAAACGTCTGTAGCTTTGCCCACATTTGGCATGCCTCCTTGAGTTCCCCATAAGAGATGTGTTCTTCCCTTGTTTATTCCTCCTCAAATCAGACCTGCTCCTCCATCGCCTCCTGCTTCAGTTCCATCAGGTCCTTGGTGGTCAGTTCATGGTTGTGTTCCTCCACCAGCTCACAGACATCTTCTGCAGTCACCTCCAGCCCCATGATCCTCCCCAGTGAAACAATCTCCTGCAACACTGTTGACTCTGGTGCATTACTCTGGTCAGGTAACACAACACTGTCTGGCCAGAGGTTGCGTCAAGCAGAATTTAGGGTTCTCTGCCAGACCCCATTCCAGGAAGTCATGATGATCTGCAGGCAGCTCACAGTATCAAAATGGTCCCTCCAATAATCATGGAGGGTGAGGCCTGATCCATTAGTCATGTCCAGGCATCACCGGAAAAACTCCATGGTATAGAGTTTTTTGAAATTGGAGATGACCTGCTGGTCCTTTGGCTGGATTAATAGAGTGGTGTTTGGTGAAAGGAACATCACTTTGATGAACATAAATTCCTCTGCCAAGTCTCCCTCAAGGCCTGGAGGATGAGCAGGAGTATTGTCCATGAGCAGCATGGCTTTGAGTAGCATGTTCTTGTCCGCAATGTACTGCTTGACAGTAGGACCAAAAACCTGATTGATCCACTCTGCAAACATGATGCATGTGACCCAAGCCTTTGGGCTGAACCCCCACAAACGCTCAGCTGCTCCTTATTGACCTTGTGCTTCTTGCAGGCCCATGGGTTCTCTGAGTGGTAGATGTGCAGGGGCTTGATCTTAAGGTCCCCACTGGTGTTGGCGCAGAACAGGAGGATGAGACGGTACTTCATTGGCTTGTGGCCAGGCAGTTTTGTGTCCTCTTCTGTGATGAAGGTTCACTTTGGCATCTTCCAGAACAGTTGAAGACCTGCTGAGGAAGGCAGCCCTCTGAGACCATGGCATCCAGGAACTCAGTCACAAACTCCTCAGCTGCAGGAACATTGGAGTTTGTGGCCTATCCATGCCTGACCATGTGGTAGATGCCAGATCTGGTCTTGAACCTGTCAAACCACCCCCTGCTCGCCTTGAAGACTTCTGCACTTGCTGACATTCCTGGCTGTTGGGCAAGGAGGTCAGCGTGCAAGGCCTTGGCTTTTGCGCAGATGATTGCCTCGGACACTATGTTCCCTATGTGCTGCTTCTCTTGAACCAAGAGCAGGAGCAACTTTTCATCCTCCTCTAGAACAGGTGGTCATTTCTTGCAGACCCTGGTGACTCCCTTGGATGCATCTCTCCAAGTTATCTTCTCCTTCATCTTCAGGAAGGTACTGATAGTGGACACCCTCCTTCCATACTCCTTGGTGAGGTCAGTCACTCACATTCTTCCTTCATGCTTCCTGATAGCGACTTCTTGACCCCGAGCAGAATCTTCTCATTCTTCCTCTTCCCAGCTTCCATTGCTTTCTTTGGTGGCATGACAAAGTGAGTAGAAAATGTAAAAAAAATAATACCTTATACCTACACCAACCCAGTCCCCTTTGGGGAGATAGGTGGTGACAAATCTAAATAAGTAAGTAAGGCTCTCAATGCTCCAGTCCAAGAGCCCCAGGTCTATCCACACAAGCTAATGAAACCCCCCCAAATTTGTCCACATGAGCTGGCATGGGACCCTCCCTCCCACCCCCACACAAAGCAGAACACACAGTAAAAAAGCATACAGAGCAGAACCTATCACCACCATAACAATGCATAATGCACAGTGAAAGGCATGAAAATGAGTAAGTTCACATCCATACTTGAGAGTACAA